>OY282558.1:261600211-261762711 GCA_958295665.1 Tipula vernalis | reverse complement strand
TTATTACTTGTGTGAAAAGTTGAATCAGCAGTTTAAATCATTTTTTTTTTTATTTTTTTTTAAAAATCTTGTGATGTGAAAAATAAGTGAAATCGTGATGTTCTCATCTCCGCCTCAAGTAAAAAAGGCTGGGCAAAATCAGCAGACAGCGATGTCCGCAAGCGATTTGCCACCGAACGTCACGACCTCAGATATTTTTAATAAAAATACAAAAGTGCAGCATAGTCCAAAGCGACAACAAACTTTAAATGTTCAAAAAATTACCTTACCAGGCAATTTAAATCAAAGTGAAATTATTAATTTAAATAACATTGGTGTGTTGAACCATAACGAAAATAAAAGTGCATCGTCGCCAAATATTGACAATAAAAAAAACAATGAGAGTGCATCGACATCAGATGACAATAAAATAAACAGTGATGTAGGTCAGTGTTTAGTGCAAACGGGAATAGACCGGTATATTACTGTCACATCAAAACGAAGAAGAAGCCCTAGATCAGCGGCCAGTGCAAGCGCGAATAAATTCACTAAGCTAGCTAGCTTTGAATTAACGCATGGTAATAGGTATTCTTGCTTGGTTGTTGACGAGCCGCCGCCCGAAAAAACTTCAAAAGCTGAGAAGCCACCACCAATCTATTTGAGGGAAGAATCAAATAGAGAACTTACTAAAACGATCGAGTTTATCACTGAAGGTGCATTTTATATTTCCGGGATCAAAAGAGGAAATATAAAAGAAACAAAAATTCAACCGCTCAATACTGATGCTTACAGAGCGTTAATTAAACATTTTGACCAAGTTGGTAAACATTACTACACGTATCAATTAAAGAGCCAAAAAGGATTGGTTGTTGTGTTAAAAGGAATAGAGAGTTACGTGGATGCAAACGAAATTCAAGCTGCTCTCACTGAAAAAGGTTTCCAGTGCAAAACTATTACCAATATTTTTAATCGGGAGAAGGTTCCTCAGCCATTGTTTCGTCTGGAATTAGAACCAGACAATAAAAAGGTTAAAGGCAACCATGCAATATTTGACCTAAAATATCTATTGCACAGAAGGGTTACCATTGAGGAACCCAGGAAAAGAAATGGGCCGGTACAATGCGTTAAGTGCCAAGAATATGGCCACACTAGAGCCTATTGCACTTTGAACGATGTTTGTGTTATATGTGGTGAACTCCATAATTCAAAGGTTTGCAATAAAGCAAAAAATGAAGCATCAGTGAGAAAATGCAGCAACTGCGATGGAAGTCACACAGCTAATTATAGAGGGTGTCCAATTTATCTGGAATTGAAAAGGAGAATAAATCCAAAGCAGCGAGCAGAGCAGCGAATCCTTAATCTTCATTCTTCAGTTAGAAAAGAAGCACGGCCAGAAATTGTAAACAGAAACGCTCGAAATGAAAATCAGTGCGCAACTGAAAACGGCAGCGTGCACCAAGGGGTTTCATACGCAAGTGTTCTCAAAGGTACCGCTCCTAAGGTGCAAGCAAGTGAAGAGGGAAACATCACAACAGCTTTAAACAAATTGACTAATATGATGCAAAGCTTCATGGCCATGATGGAGAGAACCATGGATCTAATGATGCAGAATATGAGCACGCTGATGCAGATAGTCGTAAAAAGCCAAAAATGACCATCATCAAAATAGCCATATGGAATGCAAACGGCCTAACACAACATAAATCGGAGGTACATGCATTCCTCACTGAACACAATATTGACATAATGTTAATATCAGAAACACGCTTCACCAAAAATAGCTATTTCAAAATTAATGGGTACTCTATTTATGACACCAAGCACCCAGATGGTAAAGCACATGGAGGCACTGCTGTATTGATTAAGCGAAGATTAAAACACTACGAACTTACAAAATATGAGAAAGAACATATACAATCAACGAGCATTTGTCTGCAGGAGTGGTCTGGAAACTGCGTCATATCAGCAGTGTACTGCCCTCCAAAACATGCTATAAAAAAACTCCAGTTCTTGGATTATTTCAGCCAGCTGGGTAATAAATTTCTTGCGGGCGGTGATTACAACGCTAAACATACTCATTGGGGTTCCAGATTAACTTCGCCGAAAGGTAAACAACTTTATGATGCCATAGAGGAACAGTTCCTGGATTATTTATCTGCCGGTAACCCAACTTACTGGCCCACGGATAAAAAGAAAATTCCTGATCTAATTGACTTTTGTGTAACTAAGGGCATTCCACGTACATATGCTAAGGCCACTGATTGCTATGATCTGTCTTCTGATCACTCACCGGTAATAGTAACATTGAGTACTGATGTCCTAAGGAACGAAATACCGAACCGTCTTACAAACAAAAAAACTAATTGGGATCAATATAGGAGGTTAGTCGAACAAAAGTGTCTACTTAATATTCCTCTGATCACACCAGCTGATATTGATGCGGCGGCAGAAAATCTAAAAGATGTCATGACATTATCTGCTAAAAGGGCTACACCCGGCATAAGTAGTTCGGAAAAAGTTAATAAACTGTCACATAATATACAGGAACTAATCCAGGAAAAGCGAAAGATTCGCCGTCTATGGCAGCAAACAAAATCACCGTTATTGAAGTGGAAATTAAATCGAGCTATTAAGGCCCTAAGATTTGCTTTGAGCGAAGAAGAAAACCAGCGCGTAAAGAACTACTTAAGTGATCTCTCGGCAACCGAGAGGACAGATTATTCCTTGTGGAAGGCAACAAAAAATTTAAAAAGGCCAACAAATTCGAATCCACCGATTAGACTACCAACTGGAAATTGGGCGAGAAGTGATGAAGAAAAAGCCAATGCTTTTGCTGCTCATCTAGCAACAGTATTCGTCCCACACGAAGAAGATAATTATTTTGTGCTACCCCAGCCAACGGATGATGGTTTATTCTACAAACCTATAAAGTATAACTGGAAGAAAGTTAAGAATACAATTAAAACTTGCATAAGCCCGAAAAAGGCACCAGGACATGATCTTATTACTGGAAAAATGATAAGGGAATTGCCGGATAAATGCATAAAACTAATAACATTTGTATTCAACGCGGTCATGCGAACCAGTTATATTCCTCAAAAATGGAAGATATCTTTGATCACAATGATACATAAGCCAGGGAAAAAAGAAACGCAAATCTCATCATATCGTCCAATAAGCATGCTGCCCACAATCTCAAAGCTATTTGAAAAAATGTTACTAATGAAATTGAAACCAATATTAGAAGAACGGCGCGTTATTCCAGACCATCAATTTGGGTTCCGAAACCAACATGGTACTACAGAGCAAGTACACAGGATTGTAAATGCAATCAAAATCACCTTCGAGGAAAATAAATATTGTGCTGCTGCCTTTTTGGATATCGCCCAAGCTTTTGATAAAGTTTGGCACGATGGACTAATTTACAAAATTAAGGAGCTTCTACCGAAAAAATTTCACTCAGTTCTGGGAAACTATCTTCTTCAAAGGCAATACATGGTCAAACAAAACAGTGCAACTACTTGCTTAAATGATATTAATGCAGGTGTCCCGCAAGGGAGCGTTCTAGGACCAATATTATACTTATTGTACACAGCTGATATACCTGTAACCAACAAAGTGATAATATCAACATTTGCCGATGACACTGCCATCCTGGTGTCTCACACTAATCCTGAAATTGCCTCAAAGGAATTACAGAATCATTTAAACAAGGTCGCGGACTGGCTAAAGGCATGGCGAATAAAAGTGAACGAAAACAAATCAACTCACGTCACATTCACGCTAAACAAACGCACCTGCCCACCAGTGAAATTAAACGATAAAAATATTCCTCAACAAACGAAGGTAAAATACTTAGGTTTGCATCTGGATAGAAGGTTAACGTGGAAAAATCATATTGAAACAAAGCGCAACCAAATAAAAATTACATTTTCCAAAATGTATTGGCTGATGGGAAGAAAATCTCAGTTGTCATTAGCCAATAAAGTTTTACTGTATAAATCAATAATCAAACCCATATGGACTTATGGTATTCAGTTATGGGGATCCACCAGCGCTTCAAACAGAGAACTCCTGCAACGAACCCAAGCGAAAATACTTCGCAGTATCACCAATGCTCCTTGGTACATTCGAAATAGTAATATACATCACGACCTTGGGATTAAAACCGTTAAAGAAACAATTAAAGAATTCAGTTCGAAATATTATTCAAAACTAGAAGCACATCCCAACGAATTGGCCAGGGAGATACTAAAACAGCCGCGATTTAGACGTCTGAGAAGAACAGATCCACTCGAACTAATGAACCTGTGAACCTGTAAATTTAATTCGATATATACATATAAGTGTAGTCTAAATTAATTAAATTGTGAGCCCTAACAATAAGTATTAACATTGGTTAAGACTTAAAATATGTAATAATTTTTAGCTTAAGATTTGATTACTTCTTGTTAGTTTCTTATGTTGAAAGATTCAAGAATAAAGCCGTTGGCAACATTTAAAAAAAAAAAAAAAAGAATCTTACATTTAGTGAGTATCGTATTGAAATGTATATTCCTGGCTTGCCATAATAAATAACCCATAACGCAATGAAAACCCGTTGTTAGTTTGCTAAATTCGCTTTATTTTCATATAAAAGATATGAAGGTACCTATCCAGCCGGACAAAGGTTAACAAAATAATAAATAAACATTCCCTTTATTCACTGGTCATGATTCAATTATTAGCAGTTTACCTCTAAATATATAAACAAATGATTACTTTTTTTTGTGACGACGGACAATTCTAGTAAAGGGTTTTCCAATAGGAATGATACAATTTAAAATGGGTATAATGGCAACACTGCGTATTATTTTTTGGCATTTCTTATGTCATTTGTGTTCAGTCGAATCAAATGGCATAACCCATTTAATTATGGAAAGATACACGCTTCAACAACGTTTAGAAATTGTTAAATTGTTTTATCAAAATCAGTGCTCATTTGTGAATACTGAGAGAAATTTAATAAGAATTCATGGACGACGTTATTCAGTTAATCGACTCACTATTCGTCGTATTGTAGATAAATTTGAAAGTGAATTTTCTTTACACAAGAGTACCAGTACGACAAAGAAATGCACGCACACAAGAGAATATTGATTTGGTAGCAGCAAGTGTAAGAGAAAATCCAAATTTATCGGTTCCACGTCGTTCTCAACAATTAAATCTTTCTCAAACAACATGGAGAATTTTAAGAAAAGATTTGGGTTTACATCCTTACAAAATTCAACTGGTATGTCGTCTATTTTCTGATTTTGAACAACTTGAAAATGATGAACATTTTGATCGAAAAATTGTATTCAGTGATGAAGCTCATTTTTGGTTAAATGGTTATTGATTGATTGATTAGGATGTACGGCCAAGCATTATAGCAGGTACTCCCGGACTCCCGGGCACACACCGTATACCGGGACAGAATCGACTCGGTTACAGACACCTAAGCGATCGATAGTTAGTAATATTTATACGACTTATTGAGAAAGCTATGAATCAGGACATCCACCACTTCAACTTAATTAAGAAACAAACGTTTAGATCGTGAACAACAATTATAATTTATTTAATTTTTTATTATTTATTTAACTTGGTTAGCTCTTCGGCTATACAGACCTGACTCACCTTTTTTATTTATTTTTTAATTGTTTAGCTTCTACTCGAATTACAACAATAACATTATACATAAAATACATAGATACAAATATAAATAATATAATTACATAAAGAGGTTACAGTAAGTACACTAAGAATAATTTACCAAATAATATTTATAAAGACATAACAACTCCTCCCTTTTTTAGAAATTATCCCTAGGGCGTTATTCATATCTAAGTCGATCAGGCTGCTTACAACTTCTTTTTGATTTTCTTAACTCAACTACATCATTCTGCATCCACGGCTCATTGCAAGCATTATCATTTTCATTTTTGACAATTTGATCGTCACGAATTTCCGTGTGTCTTATTATATAATCTAATGGATGAACTTCGTCTGGCAATTTTGATGTTCTTATTTGATGCTTATGTACAAATCTAACATGGTTGTTTACATTAATTAAAAAAGTATATGGGCTTATTTTTTCTAATACCCTTGCTGGAATCCATTTAACATATTCTTTAAAATGATTTAAATAAAGGACTTTATCGCCCTTTTCAAAAGTTTTACTACACTTTTTATTGCCAGTTTCGTTACCCTTATTATTAATATTTAATTTACTTTTCCTAATTTCCCTAAATTGACTCCTATTTTCATCCAAATTGTTTTCATTAAACCTAACTTGCTTCTTTCCGTTCACATTATCAAGCAGAATTTTTTGGCTTAAAGGAGAGCAGCATCTCGTTCGGAGTCTTCATTGTTACGGTACTAGAGGTGTTTCGGTGTTGTAATAAAAATTCTTGAATTATATCCGCGACGTTTGACTGACTAAATTTATTTTCCAAGAGAAATTGTTTGAAGGTGTTTTTCACGGTTTGGACGGTTCTTTCTGCCAGTCCATTGCTTTGTGGATGATAAGGCGGTGAATGCAATAATTCAACCCCACTTCTAGCACAAAACTCATTCAACGCCTTAGAATTAAATGGTGGACCGTTGTCACTAACTAACACTTTTGGAAATCCGAAAACTGAAAATAATGTTTTTAAGTTCGATATGACTTGACTAGCAGTAGTATTTGGCATTAAATAGATATCTAAGTATTTACTAAACGAATCCACTACCACAAGAAACGTATATTTTGCAAAATAAAAAAAATCCATGTGGACCCTTTCAAAGGGATAGCTTGTTTCCTGCCATCCTGAAGACTGTTCAACTTTCTGTTTATTTGCGGTTTGCTGACAAGCAAGACATTTTGCTACAAAAAACTCAATATCCCTGTCTATTTTGCTCCACCATACATATGACCTCGCTTGTATCTTCATTTTAACAACACCAATGTGATTCTTATGTAATAGTTGCAAGATTTGTCCCTGATAAACTGACGGAATAACGATACGATCGCCATAAAATATGCAATCATCTTCACAACTTAAGCTATGTCTATTGTTATAAAACGTTATTGTATCTTCCCTCCCACATTTATTTTCTTTCATATTACAAGGCCAGCCGTTTAGGATATAACCATATATTTCACTCAAAATGGGATCTTTTTGTGTTTGCTCTGCAATTTTAGCGGTTGTTATGGGTAGGTTTTCCATTTCGATAGCATTTATAAAACTAAAATGTTCTTCGCCTGTACTCTCCTGAAGAGGTAACCGTGACAGAGCATCAGCATTACCCATGTTTTTCCCTTTCCGATAAATAATAGTATAATCATACATTGACAACATTATCGCCCACCTATGCAATCGCATGGCTGCGACCGATGGCATACCTTTCTTTGGATTAAAAATATGTCTCAAAGGCTCATGATCCGATAAAATTGTAAATTTTTGTCCATAAATGTATTTATGGAATTTTTTCACGGCAAATATTATAGCCAACGCTTCCCGATGAAGCTGTGAATATTTTTGTTCAGCTGGAGATAATGTGCTCGACACGAACATTACCGGTTTTTCCTCACCATCTACCAAATGCGACATTACAGCTCCGACTCCGTACGGGCTGGCATCAGTAGCTATGATTATAGGTTTCTTCGGATCATATAGCTCTAATAACTGATTTTCTATTAGCAATTGTTTGCTACGTTCAAAACTTTGCTGACATTCTGGGCCCCACGTAAATACTACATCTTTTTTTAATAAATCGTATAAACACTTTAATTCACTAGATAAATTAGGAATAAAGCGCCTATAATAGTTTATAAGACCCAGATATGACTGAAGTTGACTTAGATTAACTGGAAAAGGAGCATCAACAATTGCTTTAACCTTTTCGTCATTTGGTCTTAAAGAATTCTTAGAAATTCTATGTCCTAAATAACTAACTGATTTTTCCAAAATTCTGCATTTTCCTACATTAATTTTGACATTATATTTACTTAAACGGCTAAATACATTATATAATTGGTTTTGACAATCATTTCTTGAAGCACCACCCACTATTATATCATCTAAATAGCAGTATACCTTTTCTAGACCAAGCAAAATTCTATCCATTATGGACTGAAAAATTGAGGGTACACTGGATAATCCGAAAGGTAATCTAGTATATTGGAAAAGGCCTTTATGAGTATTTATTGTTAAATATTGACGACTTAATTCTGATACTAAAACCTGTTGATAGGCTCCCGACAAATCAATTACACAGAAATACTCACAATTTGACAAGCCTGCAAAAATATCCTCGATATTTGGAATCGGATAATGTTCAGAGACACAAAATTTATTAATTGTTACACGACAGTCCATGCAAATTCTAATTTCCTTATTTGGTTTTGACACTACCACAATGGGACTTGCCCATTTACTCGTTTTTACTGGAACTATAATGTTTTCCTGACACAATCTTTCTAATTCCTTTTCCACCTTATCTCTAAGTTTAAAAGGTACTGAATAAGATTTGTGAAAAATTGGAGTTACATCGTCAGGCATTACTATATCCGCCTTGAAATCAATAATAGGTAAATTTAAACTTTTATCCATTATATTGGGAAATTTAATTTTCAAATTTTCCAATATTGGAACTGAAATGTACTTAACTGAATTAAGATCGCCTAATAAATTGTTTTCCAATTTGGAACAAGCACCTCCAACCAATCTCTTCCCAGCAACGGTTTAACTGGACGCTTTGAATCGATAACCACCATTTCTAGACCGTAACAATGACTCTTAAAAAATACTTGGACTTGCAACTTTCCTTCAACCAAAACCGCTTCACCTGTAACGGAAAAAAGCGGAGAATTACATTTCTTTAAATTAATATGACTAAATTTAGAACAATACATATCTTTGTTAATTACAGTTGAACAAGCTCCTGTATCAATTTCAAATTCAATAGTTTCTTCTTCCACTCTAACTTCTAATAAGGCTGGCGATGGTTGTTGTATGTTGATCGAGTTGATGACCTTCAATTTTCTATTTTTCTGTCTGCACATTGTTGATGTATGACCTTGTTGTTGACAATTATAACAAGTCCAGTTAACTGCTGGACATTTATTTCCATCATGGAATCGACCGCATCTAAAACATCTGTTGTAGTATCTTGATGACCTTGACGGAGACCGCTGGTATTCACGACTATTTGAACTAGACCGGCTTCGACTACGATTTTGGTTTATTTTTAAAGCTGAAATTTTATTAACCACTTCGTCTTCTTTGTGGATGTTAAACTGCGCTGGTTGCTCCCTTGGCTGCATAGCATGAGTTTCCCGTTTAGCCATTTCCATATTGATAGCTACATTAGAGCATTGCTCGAAATCATATTGTTCGTTGTTTAATAGCTTCTTTTTTATTTCTGGACTTCTAAGACCAACTAAAAACCTATCCGTCAGCATTTCATTAATTAATCGACTTTTAATTTTAGCATAGTTTTGCAACGTGACTTCCAGAAAATCTGCGAAACTGCAAGACTGCGCATGTGTTTTTAATTTTACAATGTATTCCGCTAAGCTTTCTCCTTCATTTTGTACCGTTAGATTGAACTTAGGCCTCTCTGCTCTTTTGTTCACTTTTGGCGCAAAATGTCTTAGTAATACCTCCGATAACTGTTTAAACGTTTTACTATCCGGTTTGTCTGGTAACACTAACGATTTCAAAATTTTGTATGTTTCTTTGCCTAGCGCATTTAGAAACAAAAGCTTTGTTTCTTCTTCTGACACTTGATTTTTGAAATATATTTCCACACGATCCAAATATGTTTCAAAATCCTCACCCGGTTCGTATTCCTCTAACTTCCCAATCAAATTATGATGTTTATTTTGTGTTCCCTCTTTAGGTTTTTCTTCGGTTGATGTTTCAGGCATTTTAAACACTTTTTACTTTCTCTTTTTCTTAATAACTATAATAACTATCGACCACTGTTCACAATTTATATGACACTGCCAATGGAGTTGTGCTCTGTTGTTTAACTGGCCTTGCACGTTGTACGCTCATTAAACAAGTACGATTACACTGTACCTGTATATTTAACTTTTTATCACGTTTATCCTCGTCGCCACTTAAAATTTATACGACTTATTGAGAAAGCTATGAATCAGGACATCCACCACTTCAACTTAATTAAGAAACAAACGTTTAGATCGTGAACAACAATTATAATTTATTTAATTTTTTATTATTTATTTAACTTGGTTAGCTCTTCGGCTATACAGACCTGACTCACCTTTTTTATTTATTTTTTAATTGTTTAGCTTCTACTCGAATTACAACAATAACATTATACATAAAATACATAGATTCAAATATAAATAATATAATTACATAAAGAGGTTACAGTAAGTACACTAAGAATAATTTACCAAATAATATTTATAAAGACATAACAGTTAGTAAAAATTGTAAGTAAATATATAGTAAAAATAGTTAGCACAGGACAACACAATTTCTAAACTACAGCTTATTCACTACTTCATGATCCTGGAGATTATTCAAGCGAAAATTTAATTCTGAAACTCAGGATTAATTTTAATCCCTATAATAATGATTAATTCTGGAACTACACATATGTTAAATTCTGAAAATTGAATTATTTATTAGCAAACTAAGGAAGAGAAACCTTTAAATATTCTTTAAACTAAATTAATTAATATACATTAATGAACAAAACACAATATATTACATATTACAAAAATTAACATTTTATGAAATCGAATATGGATACTATCCCAATTCTAAGCTAAAATTCTAAAAGAATGTTTAAAAATTTTAAATTACTAAGCTACGATTTAAATTCACAGCGCTTGTTTCATTAGTTATCGTTATCATGTAGATAGGTAATTAATTGTTTACATACTGCAATTAGATTTAAAAATAAAAAGTTAAAAATATATATTTAACCATAAAATTAAACTAAAACTAATCAGCAATTTCCTACTCTAGATCTGTAGGAAAAGGGAAATTAATAATGTTAAAGTTAATTATTTATAAAATTATATTATATAATTTAAAAATTGATTATGTTATGGCGCCAAAAAGTCTAGAATCACCAGTAATTTAGGTAAGTACTACATGTATATAGGATATTTACAAAAAAAGCTTAAATAGAATTTCCCAGGTATCTCTGGAAACTAAATTAAATTAATAATTCACCATTATACCATATCTTTACTACTTAATTAATAGAATCTAACTTATATAAATTAGTTATTGATAAATAAAATAAAATAGTTATCGCCAGACAATACAATTTCTACGCTACATAACAGCTGGATGCTTGGAGTTTCTGGATGCTGAGCTAGAATTCACCAATATTTCTGTAGCTCGGAGGCGATCTAACAATTATATATAATTAAGCATAATTTATATCAGCTGTATATTTTAATGTAAAGGAACATGAGTCATTTTCGTAACTTAAAATTACTATTAAGCTCAAACTACTTTTATAGTTGAAGTAATTTCGCAAATTTTCCACAACCACACTAACCCTCAACCTTAGTAAATTAACTGATAACATCCTACAATACAATATGAAACATTTGTATTTAGATTTTATGTGCAATGACACAAACATTAAAATCAAAATCAAGCAATTAATCAAGAAATTAAGAAATTTGATTTCTTTTACTATAAATTCAACACATTGCCTGATAAATACCAATATTCCTGTTCTATGTAACAATATTCAGGAATATATTGAGTCGATTGTACATAAAATAAAACACAAGAACACATTCAAGTAAGCGTAAAAATAAAATAAGATATGAAATTAACTACGTATATCAAATTAAGTTAAAATCAATTTTAATACGATCCAATTATTAGATTTTAGTAATTAATTACCATGTACAACCACACAAAAGTTAAAAGCTTGCACTTAGTCAAGAAATCAAGAATTTTGATTTCTTTATCTATAAATAAAAAACATTGCCTGATAAATGCATCCCGATAGATTGCATTTTCCAAAATTACAGAATTGAATTAGAATTAAAATTAAAATTAAAATGTATATAATACACATATGTAAAGTATATACATAACATTTCACCTAACAACACATAAATAAAAAATAAAAATAAACTAAAATTAAATTTTGAAGAGGAAAGGCAAAACACACGTCTATCCTCTTTGAATGTTCGCTCTCCTCGTTTTTGGTTAAATGGTTATGTAAACAAACAGAATTGTAGAATTTGGAATGATGAAAATCCACACGAAACTGTTCAGACACCATTACATCCAGATATAGTCACTGTGTGGTGTACAATTCATGCTGGTGGAGTGATTGGTCCATATTTCTTTGAAGAAAATGGTCGAAGAGTAACAGTCAATGGAGAACGATACAGAACAATGTTAAATGGTTTTTTTTTACTGCTGTTGTTGAGAATAATCTGGAATATATGTATGTGATTTCAACAAGACGGTGCCTCCTGCCACACAGCCACATTAACAATCGATTTATTGAAAACAAAATTTGGTGATGATATTATCTCAAGATTGGGTCCAGTTAATTATCCTCCCAGGTCGTGTGATTTAACACCTTGTGATTTCTTTCTTTGGGGTATGTTAAGTCACAAGTTTATGCTGATAATCCAACAACAATTGAGCAATTAAAAATCAACATTGAACGTGCTATTGATGGAATACAGAATGCAGTACGTAAGGAGAAGTCCACGGTCATTTTAGTGATGTTATTTTCCATACATAAAGGCATAATGTAACCTTTCAAATAAAACAAAATTTTGCTCTTACTGAATATCATTCCAATTTTCAATATCAGTATCATTCCTATTGGAAAACCCTTTATTAAAAGAGGCGAATAAATTACAACCACAAGTAAAAAAAATGGAGGTGTGGCCAACACACGACTTTCTTTTACGAACAGAGAATTTAGAGGAATTTTATTTTATTTTTTTTAATTTTTTAATTTTTTTTAAATTTTAAAATTTTTTTTTTTTAATTTTTAATTTTTTATTTTTTTTTAATTTTTGGAAACATTTTGTATTAAGTAGTCTATATACTTATACTTTTTAAGATATTTGCAAAATAAATTTTCTGGACCAAGGGAGTGACCACTTCTGGTTAGCCGATTTCTAGTAAAATTCACTGGGACCTCCCAATTTATCAAAAAAGCTTAAATCTGAAGTTTCAGTTCGATTGGTTAAACCATCTGGGCTGTAGAGAGGACACAGACTGACAGACAGACACCATTTCGAAACCTACTTTGCCGGACTCAGGGCACCTCAAAATAGATAGATCTCTAAAAATCTCAAGGTCCAAAATTTTCATTACTTTTCGATTACTATATTTTATTTTACTAGAGTAAAAGAAAGTAAAAATGAAAAATTTAAAAAACAGTAACTTTAAACAAAAATGTTTCATTTGCTTTTTCTCTTTTTATTTATAAATACGTGACGGAATTGTATGACCTCACGAACATGTGACTCAAAAGATCGAGCTAATCTTGTTTGAATCAATCTCACCGGTGTTCCAGCGCATACTAACTACTTTAACCTAAGAAAATTTTTCTGAATAAATATTTTTTAACTCGCTCAAAGCAATCTCGCATTAGTTGGAGAGTAAAATTTGTGGTTTTAAGTATATTGCGTAGGGGATTACTGTATTGTTCGAAATATAATTGTTGAATTACCTATTTTAAGAATAACTTTGTAGTAAGCTATATCAGCTAAACTCATGTATTTGAACATTGATATTAAATGTTTTTCCTTTTCATGAGAGATTGCCATTTTCGCTGAAACACTCTCGACGTCTTGCAAAATGGGAACTTCGAGAATTCCTGGTTTATTTTTGCGAAGTTTTGTAGCATTTCGCCTGATGCCAATGGTTTTTAAATTTTCAAATTTATAGTCATATGAAAATTCAATTTCATACTCCGTTTGAGTAACTCGCAACATTTTTAATTTTGTGAAAGGAACATTTTTAAAATCAAAACATATTTTTGTGTATCTACCGAAGTTTTAAAAATCTGACGGTTTCATTTGAATTATGACGAATGGTGATCTGGAATTGACATTCTTTAATATCCTGACAAGTCCTATTGGAGAAAAATATTCATTTTTCAATAAATGTTTCTCGATTTGAGAGTGCGCATTGAACTTCTTGAAGTGCTGAGTGGCCTGGTAACGAATATTTCATCAAAATACTTTGGACGTCAGGATGTGTCTTCAGAAAATTTTTCACAGCTAATGCCATTATGGAATTTTTGTTTTGAGGAACACACGAATCGCTCCAAATAATTAATTGAGTTATGTCGTAGTCCTCAAAACTTTCTCAAGAATCTTAATTAAAGCAGATGCGATATCATTTCCACTTCTACCACCCGTATGTTCGGTCTATATTGCGCAATAAATTTTTTTCGTTGATGACAAATGTGCTGTCAGATTATAGATGCTTAGCTTCGAATGATAGAATAAAGGACCAATTTCCGCTCGTGGACAAGATAAAACATTTTCTAAGTCGAAGGTCAAAATTGGAATCCCAGACTCCTTGTCTAGTGACTTCTGCTCTCACATCATTTTTTTTTCAGATTATTGTGCTCTTTTTTTTCCAGAGTCATTTCTTCGGTCATTATATTTTCCTTCTCAGCCACAATATACGTTTCACATTTTTTACACCTATCCGATTTTGGGCGATGGAAATCTAAATTAAAATTGTTGTTAAACACGTGCCGATAAAAGCTTTCTTTTACGGGATCTTTCACTTTATCTTGGTACAGATGATACATTTTCCTAATGTTTAAATTTGGATCAAGGTAGAGCTTGGAGGTATTGGCGTGACAGTAGTGCGATTTAATGGCCGGAAATGATGAGATATGGTCTTTGATTTCCATCAGTTTGTGTTTAGGTATTTTTCGGTGGGATTTTAATCCTATTCCTTTTTTTTTTGCAACTCCAGTTATAATATTTTTAGATTTATGTGCATTATACACTGGTTTTTGAGAAATGGCAAATGTTCCTAACCAATACGGTTTACATAAGTCAACAAAAAATCCAAACGAATAGGTTCGCCGGGAGTGAGCTGATTTCTTCGTTTTGCTAATGGTTTCCGTTCTTGTGGTCTCTTTAAAATGAAATCCGCCTTTTCCTGCTGGTTCATTAAGTAAAATGCATTAAATAGCTCTTCTCGTTCGGTTTTAGTAATTTTCTTCTCACACTTAAACTGCAGTGAGTCAAACAATCCTTTTTTGATGCAATTGTTTTAGCGGGAACTATTTTCCCACGGGAATTTTTGTATGTTTGACCACTTTGATATTGCTTGTGTCTAATATTCCGCTGCCAACTATCCGGATTGGCTTTGCGTTTTCGCGATTTTGTGGCTTGCATAACTTCCTGTATAATTTGATTAGAGTTTTCTTCTAATGCAGTTTCTTCAAATTCAAGATTGAGTATTTCTACCTCTGGAAGACTAAAAATTGTAGAACTGCAACCGAACTCCTCTAATTTATTCACTTCGTTGTCTGATTGCAAAATGATAACGTTTTCTAGAATGACGCTTGTATCGATATCGGTTATTTCGCCTTCGCATAGAACAATGTTTTCTGAATCCATATTGCTATATTATTGCATTTAATTTACCATTAATTATTATGCAGAATAATTTGTAATTAAGTTTTTACCTGATTATTGTGGCTGCTCAAAAATAGGTTTTTCTTACACAAATTGAATCACAAAACTAAACATCTGTCACAATTTCGTTAACCACATAGTTCTATTTACATCAAACTGTACTGTTGTTTCGAATAATAAGGTTGTATTTACAAAGTATTATACAACATGGTTCTATTTACTTGATTGTATGTTTTTGTTTGGAACGCAAAGTTTTATTTGGCAGTTAGAACCTTTATAATCAAATCTCAACGTAAAAGTACGTAGTTAGGACTCGGTTTTTATGAATATCTCAAAAACTAAAAGAGATAGACTATTGGGGATAGCAAAAATCGAAAGAGCACAGTCCATTTACTATAATGTGATGTATAACGCGTATTATGCAAAAATGTCAGTTAGAACCCTGTTGTTCTAGGGTCGCGATATAGTAAATGTTTTTTTTCGCGGGTTGAGATGTGGTCCACTTGTGAATATGCTTGACCATCGGTCCACGTGGTAATGCTTCTTCGGCTTCGTCGCTTCGTAGTGTGCACGGTAAGCCCAGTTGAACTGGCTAGAAGGCCAAGGCAGGTCTCATTCTCTTAGATTCGGAATGATATAGTTGAGTGCCAATATTTATTCTGTTCCAGGAATCGTTGATTCCGAGACGGGCGTTAAAATCACCGAATATGACTAAGTGGCGGGACTTGCGACAACGAACGATAATGGAATATAGTGTGGCAAATTATTTTGTTGATATTTGCCGATTGTGTATTGATGTCTGGGGTGGAATACATATTGAGATAAATTGAATCTTCCTCAGATCTGAAAAAAGGGCGAGTAGTGTGATCATGGCACCATGGTATTGTTTCCACCAGTATAAAACTCGTCTAATTATGATGTGTGAATTCTTTCGTATGGGTATACCCACTCCTCTTTTTCGGGGTTTGGAATCATTGACTAGGTGATAAGTATAATTAGTTGATGAGCAGACTCCGGAACACATATTGGTTTCTTGGATGCTGCATAGATAAATGTTATTGATTGATAAGCGATTGTCAATTATGTCACGTTTAGTGAGAATTATTGAATCCGTGTAGGTCCCAAGTTCCAAAATAATAATTATTGCGATTCTTTTGAGATGGAGTTTTAATGATTGAGATTCCTCTACGATCGTACGTAGGGATTGTGGGTTGTTTGAAGAACGCGGTTTACGTTGTCCCTGCTACTGAAACTGTTGGTAATCTGAGTTTTTTTGTTAGATAGTAATGGGGATTCTGGTAACGGTAATAAACGTGTAACGAAGACCTAACCATGAGATTTACTATCAAGGTTAGATCAACGCTAACAGAATTACCCTGGTAGATTAACCAGCTGCAGCATTTTGCCGGCTAAGGCTCAGTCTTGGGGTGGGATTGTGCTGGATCTACCGGGGTCATGATAAGCTGCATCAACAAAAGATCTACACCTTGACCTGACTCAACCAATGACACTCAACACCTGAAACAAAAATTTACCAAAACAACATCTCAATTCCTTTTAAAGTGATTTAAACAAAATTACTGTGCTTTATTGATAACATATCAAGGCTTTTATGGTTTGAATAACCCAAACAAAAAAATTTTTATGAGAACAAAATGAAATCAAAAAAAAAACAAAACAATCAATTAATTAAATTTATACCAATTCTCAATAAATTATAATTTTTCCTTTTGCGCACAGTACAACTGCCGATCATCCAAAATAAACAAACCGAAATCTGTTGACTCAATCTGATGGTGACGAAGAGCTCGACGTACCCCGTCAGACCTGTAATAAAATTTAACGTTATTCTCAACGATTGTTTGACGAACAATCCGTCGCTAAACTATGAGCAAAAAAAAAAAAACAAAAAAAAATCGTAACTAAGGTATAATAATGATAATTAATACCAAAAAAAAAAAATAATAATAATAATAATAAATTACAATAACAAAATATAAAATTAACAAAAAAAACTGCTTTTGAAAGGATACAATATGGTCGTTCTCTCTCTGGCTTCCGTACCGTTGTGATATGATATTACCGCATGTTACCGTGATGTTATTTACGGGTTTATCCACAGGAACACACTTCTCGACTTCGACGTATATATGTAACTGGTTGGTTCTTGTTGTTAATTAATTGTTTGACTCTCGTTGTTAGATTGCAGTAACAATCGGAAAAAAAAACAACAATGACCGTCGACCAAAGCCACTATTACTGAGCAAGAAAACACTCCGTTGCGAGTCCAGCATACAACGTTTAACACAACAAAAACAATCATACGTTGTGTATGGACTAACCTTGTCTGATTTTGTTTAATTATATACGCAATTGTTCTTTTGATTGGCACACAAAATAAACCGCACTGTATATTTATCCGAAATTAAGGAAACAATAAAACTCGAATCGGTTTTCGTTATTAGTTTTATATCAAATTTTTCACTACACCATATACAGTTTAGGTAGATTTCACACTGTTTATTTTTTTTCCCTTTTTCTTTATAAATTTTTATTTGATATCGGATAATATTGGTTAACTTACGATTTATTTTCCTTTGTTTCTTTTGATTTTTTTTGTTTTTGTGTCCTTCTCCGCTTCATTAGAAGATCTATGTCGATTTAATTTGCCTCCGTGTGTTAGGTTTTATCGTTTTGTTGTAAATATATATATATATATATATTCCGGAATGTGACCGCCGTTGTTCGATGTCAATCCAAAAAGAAATTCTTTTCGCATTGTTTTCTTTATGTCACCTCATTTCGGTTTCTTTTTTTTTATTTTTATGTGTTCGTTTCGCTGAATTCTCTTTAGTGAACGATTCTGCCATCTACAACTGCTGACATCAACTCAATAGTGTATTTTCGGCAATTCCATAGTCCGCAGCTCAGATGGCAGATCGTTACATCGTGGGGAAGACCCAACACCCTGAAGTCTCATACGCCGGGCTTATCATCAACAATCAAAGTTATTTAGGTGTTGCCTCAGATGATTTGTAAAAAAAAATCGTAGTCTTATGTTCTTATATCTTTGGCATGATATATACCAAGATTTTTACCCGAGTTATCATTTAATTGATACGCCACATTTCCAATTCTAGCCACAATGACGCCTGGTACGAATTTTGGCGACAATTTGGCGGAATACTGCCGGGACGCATCACTTTGAGGAAAGGTACGAATGAACACTTTTTGGCCGACATCGAATGCTCTTGGCTGACTCCGAGTATTATAATTGCGTTCATTTTTTTGATTGCTCTTTTAAAATGTTCCAATACTCTATCTTTGACCAATTCTAAACGAGCTGATTTTTCAACGAAATGTATGTTGCTATATCGTCTTCACACCCCAGCAACCGTCGCATTTGATAATCGGATCCATGCGAAATGAAATGTTGACCGAACACTAAGAAGTGTGGTGAGTATGACGTCGAAGTATGTGATACATTTCGAAGAGTTGATGCTACTTGCGATAGATAAAAATCCCAACTAGTATGATTGTCACCAATGTACGATCTGATTGCGGCCAGAATTGTGCGATTTGTACGCTCCGATACATTTGACTGAGGACTATGAAATGGTGTTGTAACATGTTGAATGCCATATTTAGCTAAAAGACTAGAAAAAAGGTTAGCTTTAAATTGTTTACCGTTATCCGTTAGAATTGACTCAGGAACCGAGTACACTTGAAACACTTCCTTTTCAATAAATTCACGTAGGGCGGCAGCAGATGCTTCACGTAATGTTTTTAATAGTACAAACCGACTATAATGGTCCAATACAATGAGCACGTACGAATTTCCCATTCTGGACCTGGGATAGGGCCCCAGAAAGTCCAAATATAGTCTCTGAAATGGTCGATGGATTTCTGTGAAGTCTCCCATTGGTGGTCGTGTTTGGTAGTTAACAGTTTTCATCATCTTACAGGTAACACAGTTTTTCAAGAAATCTCGCACATTTTTCGACATGCCTGACCAAAAATAGTACCGCTGAATACGCTCCAAAGTCTTATGATAACCCAAGTGTCCGCTCGATGGTGGGCAATGCGCTTTTTCTAAAAGGGGAGAAATTAAACCTTGAGGAATACAAAGTTTCCATTCAGGAATGTCGGTATCGACATATCGTTTTCCAAACGCTGGACAAATGAGTAATTTTCCACTTTGGACTTTAAGGTTGGTGTCATGATTTGGATGATTCTCAATAAATTGTATTTTGGCGACGTATTCTTCATTTAGGAATTCGGGAGCGTCCATGTCAATTTGAAGCAAACGGTCATCTATGGTTTCAGACGGTTGTAATAAATTCAGCACTTCACAATATGCTCGTGAAAGAGTATCTGGAACGATATTGAGTGTTCCTTTCCTGTGTTCTATATTGAACTTGAAGCTTTGTAGTTTTAATGACCAGCGCGCAAGTCGACCGGACAAGTCGGGTTGCCTCATGAGCCACTGCAAGCTAGCGTGGTCAGTGAGAATTGTAAATTCGAATCCCTCTATGTAGTGCCTGAAGTTTTTCACACATAAAACAGCTGCGTAACACTCCAATTCGGTGGTAGTATACTTTTGTTGTGAAGAGTTTAGTTTTTTTGAATAGAATGCTATGGGATGTTCTTCTTCATTCGGTCGCTGGAATAGAACACCACCCACTCCTTTAGATGAAGCGTCTACCTGGATAAAAAATGGTAAGTTATAATTCGGATGAAAAAGTACTGGAGCTGTCGTCAACCTTCGTTTTATCTCATCAAATGCCACCTGAGCTTTATCAGACCATTGAAGTTTATGATTAAGTTTTAATAAATCGGTAAGCGAAGATGTTATTTGCGAGAAGTTCGGAATAAAGCGGCGATACCAGCCGCTCATACCCAAAAACCGACGAAGATGTTTAATCGATTTAGGAACAGGGAAGTCAGTGATAGCTAAGACCTTGTCAGGGTCTATACGAATGCACCCCTCACCAACGATATGACCCAAATATTTCACTCGTTTCAAGACAAACCGGCTTTTTTCGACATTGATGGTCAGATTGGCTCTCCGCAACCACAGAGCCACGAGCGCTAATAACTCAAAGTGTTCCTCGAGCGTGCTAGACGTGATAAGAAGATCGTCCAAATAGACGAAAATCTTACATGAAGCCGGTAAGGAACCACTTTGTGCATAAGGCGACACATGGTCTGTGGTGCGTTGCATAACCCGAAGGGCATTACCCGAAATTGGTAAAGCGGCCTTCCAGGAATGGTAAAGGCTGTTTTTATTTTTGAATCATCGTCGAGAGGAATCTGCCAAAAAGCATCTTTCAGGTCTAAGCTGGAGATGAATTTGGTATTTTCCAATCGACTCAGTATACCATTAATTAAGGGTAATGGGTACGCATCTTTTTCGGTCACCTCATTTACCCTTCGGGCGTCGAGGCACAATCTGACCTTCCCATTCGATTTGCGAACCAACGTAACTGGTGAACTCCATGGACTCTCCGGACATTCCTCGATAACACCGAGATCCAGCATTCTATCGAGTTCCGCAAAGAGCTCGACTTCTTTCGCACGAGAAATTGGATAGTGACACTGTTTTACAGGTTTTGCGTCTTTAGTGTCAATACGATGGCACAAGAGATCTGTTTGACCCAAACCAAGTTTGGCCGACGACGGGAATTGATCAACTATCGAAATTAGTTTGGCTTGTTCTGCATCAGAAAGGATATGCTTTACGGAATCAGAATCAGAAATGCCGGGACCGACTGAAGTTGCAGGTAACACAAGCTCATTAATTGAAAATTGTATATTAAAAAGGGAGAAGAAATCTGTACCTAGATATATAGTTTGAGAGAGATTTGGTGCAAGATATAATTTTAAGGTTTTAACTTGATTATTAAAACCAACTCGAACGTGTACAAAACCTAAAATACGTTCTTTTTGTCCATTCGCGGTTGAAACGAAGGAAGGGAGATTCTTAAATGGAATACCAGCCATTGATAATAAATATTCACAATTTCTACCCAAGACACTTATGTTTGCTCCTGAGTCTAATAATCCCCGCACTCGCTGATTAAATATGTCGATATCGACATACGGTCGACCGTCAGTTTCAGTGGTAATTAACGAGGAACAAACATTTTTGAGTGAATTACGTTTATCTTTGAAATAGAGCCACGATCGATGGAATTTCAGTTTCGATGGCTTAACGTAATTGGGTGAATTTTGATTTAAATCACATTGGTTGCAGAATCTTCTCGAGACATTTTCGGGACAAATCGATTTTGAAAGATCGTCTTCCGATTGCACAGATCCTTCGTGTTTGCGTTTCCCGAACTGGTTTGTTTCGCTTTGTTTAAACATTCCGTACATGCCGAAAGTTTAATGTCTACTTTACCACAACCGTAGCAGAAAACACGATCTGACGGATTTGGACAACATCTGAAGGTGTGTCCAGGATTTTGGCAATCCCAACAAATAATTTTTGATGCGTCCCTGGTTGTGGTTGATATCGTACGTGTTTGTGATTGGGGACTGAAGTGTCTAATAGCAGAAACATTTGAATCTAACGAACTATTGTTTTTATAAATGACTGGATTCGGTTCAAAACCCTGCTGGGTGACATTTAAAGACGAATTGTAATGTGAATGTGGCGTTGTTTTATATTCCGTTTCCGCGACTACAACTTCATGAACGCGTTTATTGATGAAATCTGCTTCCGGAATATAATTATTTTCATTCCACAAATCTTCCAAGCGACGACATTCCCTTGATAGCTCGGCTATAGTTTGGAATCTATGTGTGGGTACATGAATTTTCAAACCAAGTCGCATATTATCAATTAAGGTTTCCACAATTTCATATTCAGGAATTGGATTACGAGCTTGCAAAGCTAATCGTTGGATTGAATCCTGAAATTGAACAAAAGATTCTCGTTGGCATCTTTGTTTACGAGCCTGCAACGCTTTCCGAATCTCGCGGTCGGATCGGAATAAATTGAATCTTTCAATTATTGCATTGCGTACTCCGTTCCAGGTTAAATTGTGACGATTCTAACTCTCTAAATACGTCCAATACCAGTCTGCTGCCATTCCGGTAAGGATTGTACCAAAATTATCAACTAACAGCTCCTCGGAAATATTTGCAGAACGTGCTAAATATTCGACTCGAAAGACAAAACGGTCAACCGGTAAATCAGTGCTCGATCCACTAAAAATTTGATTCCACGAAGCCATAATTCGTGAAATTGAGTTATCGGAATTACGACCACTTTGCGTAGGTACCGCACATGCAGAACGAGATGATGGATTTGAAAAATGTCTTGGAACATAAACTGGTTGATCCACATTCGGATAAGCTATTTCTTGCATAAATGGATGGTTATCTTGACGATTCTGTTTACATGATGCACGGAAATTGTTACGGTCATCTGAACATGGCAGCGTTTTTCGCTCGGGTGTTTCACGTGAGCTATTCGTGCTTTTACCTAAATTTAACGTAGGTTCGGCATTATCTTGCGAAATTACGAGTCCATCGCGTATTTCATTTAAAATGTTACCAAGCCCTCCAAACAATTGAACAATTGATATGTTTTCCTTTGTTTCGTTAGCTGCACTAGACCGATTTTGAACCGATGACGATATTATCTCAATTGGTTTAACATTAGTTCTTGAACTTGAAATAACATCGTGTTGCTCGCTGCTTTTACTGAAAGTAACATTTCGGACTGAAAGCGCTATTGTTGGTTCATCACTGGCCTTGCCTTTATTTGTGACATAAGGTTCATTAGGATTTGGAACAAGAAACTCGAGTAAGTCTTGCATTGCCGGCTTAACAAACTGTGGGGCTTGTGATTGGGATAGTTTATTCAGTTCAGTGTGGCCCTGATTAAAATTTCCATCAAAATTAGTTGAAGGACATTCTGCCTGAATCATTGGATCATGAATCGACACGGTCAAGCGTTCGGTTAATGATACATATTGTTTAACTTGTTCGGGTTCGAAACTCAGCGATTGAAAGCGGCGTAGTCGTCCCGATATATGGATCATACGCGCGTTCAAAATATCGATCTCCTCCCTACTCAATGGGATTGACGAAATTAATTTGGCTTCTATCCGCTTAAGTTTCAATGATATCAATTTCAACTCATGCTGAGGATTCGTAAAAGCTCGTTCATGAGGTTGTTTAGGTACCAAAATTGGAAATTTGTTTTCGCAGTCTATTTTCGTAGTCAGAATGTCAGCGGCCAGTGCGCTTGACTTAATATTGCGTAGTTCGCATTCGACTTGAAATTCTTCTTCTTCAAGAAAATTAATAAACATTTTGGAGAATGATTGTTCACTTATCACTGCACTATTAAATATTATATATACTAGCAAGAAACAAAAATGGAATTACTGATTAAATAATAAAATTAAAATTACGAGAATTATATTGTAAATAATTAAGAAAAAAAAATATGGTATATGAACACTGTATTATCAATGTATAGATTCAAAAGTCCTAAAGTAATTTTTAGTAATAATTTAATAACGTAAATAATGCTGAAAAAAATATTAATTAGTATAAATTAAATATAATAATAATAATATCCAAAATATAATAAGCAATTAAATGTTTTCTCTTTAACCTCAACGATTTACATCAATTATTCAGGTGTTGAGTATCATAATATGGGCTGAGTCAGGGTGCACACTACGGAATCTACAAAAAAAAAATGTTAAATAAGCTAAATAAGACTATATCAACCTTGTCAACAATTCGAGGATTTATTTTTATCCGATATTCTGGGGTTTCTATAGACTTAGGAATTGAGATTTTAAAGAAATCTCAATTATTAACAGAATATTGGTATCGCCTTGATAACCCTACACGAACCATCCCAAATTTCAAACGAGTTAATCTCGGATATTGAGAACCGTATAATGACATCAAAACGATATCCAACTAAAAGAAATACTACATAAAACTTTGAAATCTAGAAGAAAATTATTGAAATTGCATGTCCAGTGTTCACTCTCACATTCGGCCAGAAGATTCAAGGATCTAACAATCCGATACAACTGAATGGGCGAGTGTACAAAGAACAAAAACCAATTATGAACGCTAAACAAAAACAAAAAAAAATGACTGAAAGAAAATTACAAAATTATGATTAAGCCAATAATAAATAACCGACAGCTTGGGCGCCACTGTAACGAAGACCTAACCATGAGATTTACTATCAAGGTTAGATCAACGCTAACAGAATTACCCTGGTAGATTAACCAGCTGCAGCATTTTGCCGGCTAAGGCTCAGTCTTGGGGTGGGATTGTGCTGGATCTACCGGGGTCATGATAAGCTGCATCAACAAAAGATCTACACCTTGACCTGACTCAACCAATGACACTCAACACCTGAAACAAAAATTTACCAAAACAACATCTCAATTGAGATCGTTACAAACGGTCATAGTGAGTTTCAGTGTATAGGAGATTGTTCTCGAAATAATGGTAGGCGCTATCTGGCATGAGAAATATATGCTGATAATTTTCCGAATAATGTAAATTAATTTTAATGTTATAGAGTCGGGCTGTGGCAGAAAGGCATTCGGCACTGCCCCAGAAGCCATCGTTCCGTAAGTCGGATAGGGATGGATTGATCATATGTATTGGAGTATAAATGTTGCGGCTGGAGTCTAAGAGAGTTGGATGTAATCGGCTAGGTTTGCTTTTAAAAAGTTGACAGCTGAAAGGCGAAGACCTTGCGATGTGAGTGTTATTATAGGTTCGTTAAGCTGTAACTGTTGAACAATTACATGAAAAAGGCAATCGCCATCCTTTAGGATTGGATATACATTCATTGTTGTTCGATTGGTGTTTAATAGTTTTAATTGATGGTGGATCTCCTAAATTTGGCTTGGTTGACTTGGCTGACCAGGATGCTCTTTGTCCTTGATGTCAAAATCACCACTTTTGAAGCGACTAAACCACTCAAAGCACTGTGTTTTTGCAAGAGCATGCTCACCATGCAAATCCACGAGCAAACGATGACTTTCAGCTGCAGTTTTGTTTGCGAAAAAGTGACTCAACAAAACTTCCCGCAAATGCTGTTTTTTTTCGCAAATTTGATAAATTTTCCATCGTTGAAATCGGTTGGATGTGCACAATCAAAACAAAAACTTTTAGCTGATTTTGACAGGTATTGAATAAGGCTTTCAAATGACATATATGTCCATGATGTACTATAACGCATAAACAAGTAATGACATACACCCAATATATGTATACATATATACATATATATATTTATATATATATATATATATATATATATATATATATATATATATATATATATATATATATATATATATGTATATATGTATATATGTATATATTTATATATATATATATATATATATATATATATATATATATATATATATATATATATATATATATATATATATATATATATATATATATATATATATATATATATATATATATATATATATATATATATATATATATTTAAACCGATTTCTTTACAGCAATTATATTCTGTATCATCAACTAAATGAAAGCCGAATCACTTTTCGAATTTTATTAATTACAAAAGAAAATCTAACGGTTCACCTTCTACGATGTTTTTAAATGACCGTTCCTGTTATCGCAGGAACTTGTGATTTGCTTACTAATTTCTTTGAGAGTGTATATAATTCAAAATTTATGTATTTTGCTTAATGTTGTAAGGGAGTCAAAATATTCAATGTTTCGTCTGGAAGTAGATATTATTTTATCCGAATTCCATAGTTCCTTCCTATTTAATCGAAGTCTCGCTCTTCTATGGAAACGCTTACTTAATAAGCCGAATTTCAAATCTGGATTTTGAAGTATGTGGAGAACTATAGAGGTATTTGCATTATTTCAGTTTTACCAAAGCTAGTTAAAGGGCAATTATGGTTTCATGTTAAAATATTCATTCCTCATGGATTTTTCACAGAATAGCATGGATTTTTCCTTGATAGATCAACTGTAACTAACTTAGTTTTGTTTTCAAATTGTATTTTAAGTGCACTATTAAATGGTAATTTTGTACAGATCATTTATACTAATTTGTGAAAGGTCGTTGACAAGATCGATCATGAATTGCTGCTGCGGAAACTTGACTCCTTGGATTGTACCTTTTTACTAATTGATTGGATTAGGTCTTATCTGGAATTTAGAACACAAATGGTGAAAATTGTTAAAATTTCACTTCAAGGATTCTTCAGGAGTCCATCAAGGTAGTCATTTGGCTCCATGTTCTTTATTCTTTTAGTAAATAATATGGTAAATTGTCTGGGTTATTTATGCGAACGACATTAAAACTTTCAAAACTATTTCTTTCGCCAATGATGCAATTGACTTTCAATCTGATCCGACAAACTTCAAAGCTTCGTGTACATCGCATAATTTGATGCTATAGATCTAAAAATGCAAAACAATCCGTTTTACCAGATTATACGCTCACCCGCTAGTTACGTTTACTTTTTGACGATTACATTATTGAAAGATTCGATAAGTTTAAGAATTTACGTATAACTTTTACTTCGAATCTTGGGTTGCATTTCTAAAGCGAATTCTATGCTTGGGTTTGTTTAAAGGTTTTCCAAAGATTTTCATAATTCTTATGTGATTAAAACTTTATACATCTCGTGAGTTCGTTCATTATTAGAATATGGTGTTGCCATATGGAATCTGTTTTATATTATCTACTCAGAACGCATATAGAGAGTGTAAAAGCGCTTTGAAATGTAAGCTCTACCAAGGCTACCTAGAGATGCAAGCCTGTCTGCTTTCATACTTCCACCGTACCGAGGTAGATGCAAATTAATAAATACTGAGCTTATCTTTATTCGTAGAAACCCATTTAAAAAATTAATGTCGAACCATCTTTTAGATTATTGATTTTAGATATAACTAAATAAACAATTAAATATGTTGGTGACAAGGATAACTAAATAAATAAATAAATTGAAAGATATTCAGGAATTTAAAAAAACAGTCAACAATTCCAAGTAGTTTACTACTAAAAAATGCGTGTCAATTTTCACAACATTACGAACACTTTACCATATATCTCTGCCGGAAATTAAGTTCAAGTAGTTTAGTTTGACCCAATAGGACTTTTAACATAATGAAAAAGGGTGAAGATGGGATGTTTCTTCAATTTTAAGGGTGTCCCGCATTAAACAGCGTACACTTTATATTTTGACATAATATACGGCACACAATCTATAGAAATTCAAAAAATTTCCTTTAAAATCGATTTCAGTGTAAAATTGAGAAGTTGGCTGAACTAATGAAGCTTTATTCAAAACTGCTTAAAATATGGCTTCAAAATTGTTTGTGCATATTAAAACTTAAGTCAAAAAAGCAGAAGAATTAGAGACACGACCTTTAAATGTAGAACTACATGCGCCTAGAGTTTAAAGTAAGAGGGCACATAGAATAGGATAGTTTGGTAGTATGTATATGAATTAGGATAGTTTGATCGTTTGATTCAAATTAAATGGTTTCGGTCGACTAAAGGCCGTTCGATCCTTACTGAGTTATAAATAATAAAACAACGCGCGGGCCGGCGACCTTAAATGAGAGAAATATTTACTGCGATTTTCAAAAATAAAAATTTTTATAAAGAGATCGTCATGGGAAAAAAGGACAATTTACACAAATAATTGTAGATTGTTCTACAAGTAAAAAAAAGTGAAAGTTTTCCAGCGATTGTAATTGTTTAATTTACGAGAGAGCGTTAGCGAGCGATTTTAAAAATTTGGGTATTTTTCGTAAAGTGCAAGGAAAAATGGCATATTCAACGCGTAACAAAAGTAATTTACCGCATGCTTGAGAAATTTCACACTCGCTGGAAAACTCAGTTTCCTTTATTTGTAACTGTTTGTTCCGTTAAAATGTGTTTTTTGTCTTAATTTTTAATTTGCACAAACAATTTTGAATACAGCTTTATTAGTCCAACCAACTGCTAGCTTTATAGAGAAATCGATTTTAAGAAAAATAATTTGTTTAAATTCCTATAAAGGTTTTGGGCCGTATATTACGAAATAAAATCAATTTGTTTTCATTCATATTAGACGAAAAATGTGTATTTTAATTAAGAAAACCCATATCTTAATTCATCCTTTTTATTTCGCGACACAAAAAATCGCACGACGACGTTCATAAGTTTTTTTTTTAAACTAATCGGCAATTCGACAATCGACTCAATTATGTACGTACATAAATAATATACCAAAAAAAATACAAAAACAAGGAAACAAAAATGTTCCTAAAAGCGAAGAGAGAGAAGTACATTTTTTTGTTTGTTTTTTTTTGTTTAAATTAGTAGATTCAGTGAAGGAAATAAATATTCAATTTAAAATAAAAAATTTCATTACGTTTATAAAAAATTTGTTTCCCTCGGTGGACACCTAATGTTACATAGTTTTATTTTCAGCCGTACACATTATTCATGTGCTAATTGAAATTCATTGTTGTATACGCTTGAGGCTTCTTATATTATTTTTTATTTTATGTACAGTCGAAACTCAATTATCCAGGTTGCTCGGGACCGGAGGTTTCCGGTTGATCAAATTTTTTAGTTTTATAAAAAAAGACACAATATACAAATGTACATATATGTATGTTTAACACAGAAACAACACTGTTGCCAACATTTAAGGAAAAAAATAAAAATGGAAAATCCCGGGTAATCAATTGAAAATCTGGATAAAAAAGTGACTCAAAAAAATCGGCTGTGTAAAAAAAGAAAATCACGGATAATAGAGGTTTACGGATAATCGGATCCCGGAAAATCGAGCTTCGACTGTACATTTAAATATCAAATTTGCCGTAGTTCATAGCAGATGTCACTTTATTTAATTTTTTACATATTTTTTACGAGAGCCGTTTAAATGGCAAACGACATTTAACATAGTTATGTTTCATTAAAATATCTTTGGCAAATTTGCATATTTGGCAAATATCAAATAACAAAACAAATTGAATGGCAAATGTACGTTTAATCAAAAAAACTATAATCAAAGTATGTTTAGCCAAATTACAAGTTTATTTTATTTTAAATATTTTTTCTTAGTAATATAAAGTGGGCTATGGCAAAAATTATTTTTTTAATTGAAAATAGGAATAAATTCTGAAGAAAACAATAGTTCTAATGCAAAATGCAATTCCAAAAATAGGAACGAATAGTGAGCATAAGTTGCAGAAGGAAACCGGGCATCATAACAATGATCTCAATGATGTGACCATAGGGGTAGCAAATGCATTAACGAATTTGAAAGATGATGCATCTAAGAATGAACGAAAACGGGTATGCCAAATGGTTCAAGATCTGGTTTTCTGGAGTACAGATGATATAGGAAGTAATTTGCCATCGACCAGAGCTATGAGATAAATTGTAACTCACATAAAAAACAAACAAAATACATTTCCAAAGGAGCCGGAAAATTTGAAATTTCGTTTGGATGTTAATTTCATCAAAGAAAAGGACAAACCCTTTGTAGCGCTGGATGATTTTTTCGTAAATAGTTCCTTCCATATTTAAGCAACTGTACACCATACACGCAGATGTTATTGGCTCGAGGGCTTACCTTTAGCGTTTGTCTTTGTTCAGCGAAGAGTGAATCAATTTATGACAAGATGTTTCACAGATTTTGAAAAGGCTGCCAATAACTCGTTGAAAAACAATTTTTCAGACATCCAAACCGAAGGATGCCATTTCCATCTGGGCCAAATAATATATCGCCGCATTCAGGCTATGGGCTTTACTTCAAAATATGGCCACAATTAACATTTTTCTTTAAAGATGCATGCCATACTTGCTTTAAGCTTTATTTCCAGTGCGAAAATTGTTAAACTGTTTGAGGTCCTAGATGATGATGGTCGAAAAGTGGCCACATGGTTTTCAGAAAATTATATATATATATATATATATATATATAGTATATGGAAAAAACAACCGACCACCTCAATTCTCACCAAGTTTTTGGAGCTGTTTTAATCGTAATTTAAAAAACTTACTAAGGACTCAAAACTTCGCTGAATCTTGACATCATCGCATACATAAAATAATTGATGCGGAGCACGTTGGCGTTAATAAAATTATAAATGAACTGCACAAAGAAATCATTTTCATAAAAGCTGAATTAGGAAAGTATCAAAGTGGGACACCGCCTCCATCTAAGAAAACCAAATATATTCAAAAAGAAATTTGAATATTAAGAATTCTGGAAAATAAAACCCAATGCAACGAATTAGAATTTTTATTTGCACTGGCTAAGAATATGCGTTTGCAATAAAAAAAAAAAAAATAAACTCATTCGTCTATTTTTATTATAGATACTTTTAATGAAAATATTTAGTAATTTTTCTGAATTAATATTTTATTCTATTACTTATTGTTTAGACAATGACCTATTATATTTGTTTGAAATTAAAGGAAATGCAATTTTTAATAAAATTAATATTAATGTTAATGAAATGTTTTCGTTTGTTTTTTTTTCGATTTTAGAGTAATTTCTTTTTGGCAAATTATTCTTCAGGAATTATGAGGCATTTTGATCGCGCGCGCGCGATCAAAATGCCTCATAATTCCTGAAGAATAATTTGCCAAAAATTAATTTGTCAAACATATATTTGACATTCATCCCTTTTTGCAAAAGATGATTTTGCCGGACAATAATTGGTTAAAAGTGTATTTGCCATTCAAACTTCTTTGCCAAATAATTGTTTTTTGCTAAAAGTAATTTGATCAAACTTTGATTTGCGAAACGTTTTTTTGCCAAAAGATATATACCCATTTTTTACATTATGTAAATTAAATTTGCATGTAAAAAATCAATTATTTACCTCTTAATTTATTTGTAAATTACACGAGGTAATTTACCTGCACAACACTGCCAATAACGCCTTCAATATAGCGTCTTCAAACTTAACTGGCCTCCTTTCACGTTCTTTGTCACTGGTGTCAAAATCGCGACTTTTAAAACGCCGGAACCAGTACTCACATGTTTTTATTGATGAAGCATGTTTCCCATGTGTTTCACACAACAGTTGATGTCCATCAGCTGCACTTTTCTTCAAATTAAAACAAAAAAGCAGCGCTTCATAGCAAAAATGACGGTAACATTTTTAGGGGTTATGTCACAGCAGCATAAACTTACTTATATCTGTTTTTTTTACCACAGCGGGCTGTATTGGCTTTCCCGATAAGCATAAAACCCACAACCAAAAGGCATTAAACATCTTAAACTTTAATACCATTTTAGAAAAGAAATAACTTCCTCGGACCTTAGTTCCTAAAAAAAAGAATAAGGCCCGCAATGGTTAATTCCACGGACGTTAATTCACTGCACCACTAAGTTTTGTTCAACATCTACAATTTTCCTGACTACACTTTAGTGAAAAAATAACAAAAATTACTTCGGGCTGATTTTTGGGCTAATTTGACAGACTTCAACCAAAATCCGACCGATAACCACCCAACATTCGGGACATAAAACAGTAAATATAATTCAACGGGTTTTGATTTAAAAATATATTATGTAAATGTGTTCTGAAAACACTTTATATGAAAATCAAAAATTTATGTAACACATTGTTCAAGATAATTCGTTCATTTAACCTAATTTTCTTGTTTGTGATGATAATAAATTATAATATAAAATTTATTTTTCTTTCTAGATATTCAAGAATTTTATGAATTAACTTTATTAGATGATTCGAAATCCATTCAACAAAAGACAGCGGAGACTCTTGAAATAGCGTCAAAGTGGGAGCAAGATGGTGCTATTAAAATAACGGAAGTAAGTGTAATTTTATTTTTATGGATTTTGCCAATGCATATGATCTATGGGAAATTGTGGTCTGTGAACTTTATGCTGAGAAGATAACACCGGTCATTTTACTGATTTCTTCCATTTCATATTTTCATCGGATCTTAAAATCCGTTGTAAACGACTTTTTTTAATTGGTAAATCCAACTTAGAAATAATTTGGGTCGAGTTTAGTTTTAATGTAATCTTCTTATTCCTTTTATTTTTCTTCGGTGGTGCTCCATATCTGCCCTCAAGTTTGATATAGTTCCTTATTAAATGTTCGGAGCACCCTAATTTGGAAGCAATTGCTATGTTGGAGAGGCCACATTTCTTGTACACTGTTATTTCCGTTTTTTTTCTGGGTCACTTAAAATTTTCCTCTCGCCATATTTATTACCTCTTTTAAAATTTAATATTTATTCATCAAAAATAAAATACAACAATATACCAAATTATTACCTAAAATTAAAACTACTCACAATTAGTCAATTATTGAACGCGTAAGAATAAATTGAAATGACTGCGTCTATAAAAATTAGACCAAAAAATAAACAATTGACGTAGAATAGAATAGAATAAAATACCGTTAGTTTACTTTACACTCTCATATATTTTGTTTTTAGTATATTCCAAATATTGTATACAAATTTTTAACACGGCTTTTAATTGAATAATTTTTTCACAATTTTAACCCTGCGCCTAAGTAAATTGCGCTCACTGTACAATACAATACTATGTTAAAGCCTGTATTCCATGAGAAAAATTGACTGACAGTCAAAAAAAACGAAAAGAGAAAAATAATCTGATTCCCGATATAAGAGACAAAGGCAACGTTTTTTATTTTATAGAAAAACAATTTTGCTGTAAAATAAAAAATAAAATAAAAAACGTTGTCCTTGTCTCTTATAAGGGCATCGGATTGTTTTCTCTTTTCGTTTTTTTTGACTGTCAGTCAATTTTTCTCATGGAATACAGGCTTAAGTATGAGTAAAAAAGAAAAAAAAGAAACAAAAGTTGAAGGAATATCTGAACACCTTGACATTAATCGGATTAACATTATCGTCTTATTTAAAGAACAGTCCAGGTCGATCCCTTGTCTGATATATTGCTGATATTTTTTTTATGTCAATAAATGGAAACAAGCTCAAAGAATAGAGTGTTTCTGAAGCTCGTTTCCATATTGGGTGAACCTAAGGCCGGCCACAAGGAGGAGCAGTAAGGGCAAGGCCTCTTTTAAATTGGGCCCCACGAAATTTAACAAGTCAAGAACGATTGCACTTCCCAGAAAAACTAGCTACTTTATATTAAGATCTAAAAAATTATATCAGTACCGAAATAACAGTTTGAAGTTCTGCTTGGGTAATCTTTATTAGAAAACGAGTTGAAGACCAATGTTCTGAGAAGACAACATCTTACTATAAGTAGAATTCGCATACTTTCCTTAAATTACCGGATTACTTTCATATCTAGGTAAACAATTATTGTTGTTTCTTGAACTTCGTGGAAATTATAAAATGTGAATTTTGCTCAGAAATTTAAACTCACAAATATTTCATATTTTATTAACTTAGATCTATAAATTTCAATAGCTAATACTTCACTTTTATTATCAATATTATTATCTGTACTTGGTAAACTGCTATTATTTGTACTGGTAAACCGCTATTTTGACGTGTTCGACACATTTATTATTAGAATTATTGGTAAGTGTTAGAATAACTTGGTTTACTAACTTGTATTGCTTTCTGAAATGAAAGTGATGCCGGACACAATATACTGAAATGACAACATATAAATGTCCCGCTTATACAATTTTTAAGATCTGTTAGTCTCGAAATTAATGCGCCCGTTTATTTTATCAGTGAGCCGTTTTGTGCAAAAAAAATTAAATTGTTTGCATCCGGGCCCTTCTATGAAGAATGCCGCCCTGAGTTCAATAATCGCTGAGAGATAAACCAAGCGTTTATAGATGCAGTATGTAGGACCAACAAGAATCATATTATTATTAAATGTTTGACTAATTTAGGTAAAAATATAAATTTTGTTAAATATTTCTGTTAATTTTTTTTGAATATTAATTCTAAATTTAAATCCCTATTTTTATAGAGTAATAATGAGAATTGCAGAGGTGGGATTGGTTTTGTTGGAGTCGAGGGGGCTTTAAATCATCAATTACCTTTGACTCAGGCACTAATAAAAGATTTACAAGAATCTGCAAATAATGAGGTAGGTTTTAATATTATGTAATTGATTTTTGTGATTATAAAAAAATTGAAAGAAGACCAGGACAGCGATTTTGGTCGCAATTTGAGAATTGAGTTGAGTATTACCGGAAGGCAAAAGTATTGGTAAATTGTATTGGTGTCCAAAGGATAGAGAAAAACAAAGAATAAACATTTGAAATATAAAAAAAAAAATCAGTGTCATCTCATGCGTACGAAAGTTTGTACATATTTTTATTTCCAGTAATTTTTTGCAAAATTTAAAACTAATAGAATTGTTACTTGAATAATGATTTAAAGATAAATAAATATTAATTAAAAAAGGCAAATAAATCAGAAAAATATTTATAAACTATAATTTTATTAATAATTTTAAGTTAGAAAAATTACACGACGTACATACTCCCTTTCCTGCGCTTGGATCAACACTAAAAGTTAAAATCACTAATTTACTTCTTATATTTTTCACATTATCCCTCTTATCCGATGTTAAACAAAAAAACCTTAATGCCATGTTATATTAAAAGAAAAAAACTAAAAAATACGCACATTTGGCAGTGTCTAATGGGCGTTTTTTTAAGTTTTTTGTTTAACATGATGCAAATAAGAGAGATAAAATGACACGAAAAAGAGGGATATAAAATATAATGTGGAAAAAATAAGAAGTAAATTAGTTATTTTGGCTTAGTGTTAATTCAAGCACAGGAAAGGGTAGATGTACGTCGTGTGATTTTTCATCATTTTAAATTATTAATAAAATTATAGTTTATCAATATTTATCTGACTTATTTTCCATTTTTAGTTAATATTTATTTATCTTTAAATCATTATTTAAATAACAATTTTATTAGTTTTAAATTTTGCAGAAAATTACTGGAAATAAAAATATGTACAACATTCCTTTCGTGCGCATGAAATAACACTGAATTGTTTTTTTTTTGATTTTTCAAATGTTTATTCTCACATAACTCAAAAAAAAAAAAAAAAAAAAGTTAAAAATATTATGAATGTGGTCGACGAAGAATGTAAAAATTAAAAAACCATTTATTTATGCTGCTTTTTGTTTTTTATATTGAAGATCACCACGAGCAATTGATTGCGTATATTGTTTTGGATTTTTGGTAACGAAGTAAAATGAATGTCTCGTTTACAACAACAATAGATATAAAAACATGAACCCTCCAGACCAGGTGTATCAGAAACGTACGGTTTACGAAGACTTTGGTATACTAAGGTGTTCGTAAACGTTACACTAAAACAGTACGAATATAGTACGTAATGTGTACTTTTGTCACATGAGAAGTGAAACAAATTTGCGAAGACTTGTGTATGTATTAGTATGTATAAAAGTGTTCATAACGTGTACGCTTAAACGTAATGTTTACGAACTGCTTAAGCGTAACATTGACGAACGGTTTAGTGCGAATTGCCCCATTTAATTAGAATAAAACAATTTTTTTCAATCAATCTTATCTTTTATTTGTATTTTTCTTCGAATAAGCCGCAACACAAGACACAACATACCAAACTTGTTAATTATTTTTTTTCTGAAATGAAATAAAATGTTTCAATCATAGATCGACACTCGAGTATTACTTAAATACCTTTCAAATATTCATTATAATGATTTTTATATAATATTATGGATATAGGCTGCTCTTGAATGCCACGAAAAACTAACATTATTTATCAAAAGTTTTTATATTTTCACAATACGACAACTTTAATTTAATTTGTACAAAAAAAAATTGAAAATAAAACAAAGCCGCAAGATATAATTGACAGCACTGCGTATAGAGAATGTAAATGCAGTAGTGTGTTGTAATAAGAACCTTTCGTAAACTGTTCGTAAACGAAATACTTTTGATGTATACATTTGCGCCGGGAGGGAATTCCTCATGTTAAAAAGTAGGGAAAAATAACTCAAGGCGAGCGGAAGCAACAAAAAAGTTGAACCGATTTCACCCGCTTAGCTTATTTTTGTTACTTACCATCATGAGAAAACACACTATTACAATAAAAATATTTGACGGCACACAATAGCAAAATGTATATTAAACGCCGTGTACATATACAAAATTCTCAATCCTCAATCCTCATTTTGCGACCAAAATCGATACCCAGATATTGTTAAGAGTTCTGCAATTCTTTTTTGATCTGACGAGTATTGCGAAAAATAATTAATTTTTCAATAATCTGAACCGACTGAACTGTAACTTATTACAAAGATTTTTTCCTATATATGGGAACCAACCATGCACTTGTAATATTAGCGAATTTTAAAATTCCCCTTTTAAAAACTTTTATAATTTCAATTTTATTGTATTTAAAGCATACATGCGGATTCGTTTTGAAATATTAGGTTATTCCGGAATTAGCCAGATCGATAATTGTTTTATGAAGAGAAGAGAATTTTTAAGGGTTCTGCAATTCAGTTTTGATCTGACGAGGATTGTGAAAAATAATCTACCGAACAGAAAAAATTGGCGGAAAAAAAAGCTTAAAATTACCCCTAACTCATTGTGAGAAAGAAGAGGTCGTTGAAATTTATTAACTTCTGGGAGGACAATGCGTAGCACTTGCCGCGTCCCATCCCATATGCGACAGTTAGTAGAAGCCCAACTCGGTACTAGTTAGTTAGTTTGCATACAATTTTGTTGTTATATAGATATTTACCTATGGATGATTTGCCTCCACGAAAATTTACAAAATAAAAAGAAAATTAAAATTTGGGTAGCTATATACATTCAAATAAATTTTGATCACTTGTCTGTTTTTCTATATTTTGTGTTGTTTTAGAGACAAGTTAAAACTATGTTTATTTGTTTTAATTTATTAATATATATATATATATATATATATATATATATATATATATATATATATATATATATATATATATATATATATATATATATATATATATATATATATATATATATATATATATACATATACATATATATATATATATATATATATATATATATATATATATATATATATATATATATATATATATATATATATATATATATATATATATATATATATATATATATATATATATATATATATATATATATATATATATATATATATATATATATATATATATATATATATATATATATATATATATATATATATATATATATATATATATATATATATATATATATATATATATATATATATATATATATATATACATATATATATATATATATATATATATATATATATATATATATATATATATATATATATATATATATATATATATATATATACATGTATGGTGAGAAATACGTCAAATCACAAATTTTAAGTCATGATTTAATTTTATGATTTTTATGTTTTGAATTTGTAGTCTTGATTAAAAAAAATATTTTGTAGAACGTGATTTTTTGTTGTTGTTGTTGTTGTTTAAAATACAGGGTGTCAAATTTTGAGAAAAATTATGAACATGATGTTGTGTTTATGGCTATAAAAGGAAAAATAAATATCTGATATTTATGATATAGGGCTCGTTTTAAAGGTAAGTTAATACGGATTAATAATATACGTCCATTTTTTTTTAAAAAATTTTACGTCCTTTAATTCTATTGAACATACATACGTTTAAGTAGGACTCTACCTATTTTGAAAATTTCAAAAATCGAATGGAAGATTTTTGGTCCTCTTACAAAAACTCGATTTTATTTAATTTTTCCAGGTTAATTTTTTCACTCGTTTTTGTGATTCAAAATTAAATTTAAAACAAAAAATATTGACACTAAAAAAATTTATTACAAAATAAGGATAGAAAATTAAAGCTATTTATACGGATAAAATTTACATGTTATATAATCTTCACTATTTGAATATTTTTTACATTTTAAGTAGCCTTCTGTTGAAGGTATAACTGCATTAAAATCGCGAGTCCCTTTTATTGTTTTCAAGTTCTCTAATCTACTGCCTAGTTCGATTTGTTTCAATTTATATTCAGTATCTGAACAAAATTCAAAAACCATATCAGTTTTCAACGTTTTAGTCCATTTGAAAAGTTCCTCCGCATTGGTTATGTCACCATCGTATTCTTTGGTGAGACTGGCTCTGGATGCCATTCTCTTAACAGTACCTCCTACTCCATCGCATGGCCCTTTTCCGCCACACACAATCAACTCCAAAATCCTCTTTGTGTTTAGTTATAGTCATAATTTTTTTTTTTTTATATTCTGTTACTGCACCATCTGTGACGTAATAAATTTTAGATAAATCCGGAATTTTTGTTTTCAAAAACTGCAATAATTTTTCTATGAACAAGTGAACTGCTACAGCGTCATGATGAAGACAATCTGATATTATAATGAAGCTGTAGTACTGCAATATCCCTCCCTCAGTTTTGTAAATTACAAATGGATGAATAGTCGCTTGTTTGTTGTTCCAATGAAAACCCTGTGCTGCATTTTGCATTATAAACGCATAATTATAAAGCATATTAAACTGCAAAAATACAAGAAACAAGTACCTCTGTTGGCTCCAGAGTTAACTTTTTATTTTTTATGAAATCGGATTGTGTTAGTGATATAAAGCATTGAGGAATCAAATTAATGATTTTGAATATTTTTCCAAGTTACATCGGTTAGTTGAAACCCACTGACTAAACGATATTCAGCATCCAGACAATCATTGTCCAAAAATGCGTTTTTCAAATATTCGCGAAAATTATCCAATCCTGGGCAGTTCTCACATTGAGGAAGATAACATGCTGATCTTGGCTCTTTACATAATATTAATGAAATGCAGTCCTGGTATTGCGAAATTTTTCCATTGGTGACAGTTTCCATCCTAGTTCCATGAATAATAAATTTGACATTTTGATGTATTATACAAACGCAAACTGCATGCGTTCCGCTGCTTCCTGGTTGAACACAGTTTTTAGGACGTGGCAGAGAAAATTTAGAAAACTCAATTTTTTTTTATTCATCATCCTTAAATTTCAACTTGTAGCCCTCATAGCACTCCTTTAATGTGCACATCATTAGACGTTTCTGAACTTTAACTTTATCAATAGTTAAATCGTTTTTCCCAGGCATTATACGACTAACATCATCATCGTTATAATATTCTAGCACTGAATGCCTAATTTCATCACTGATCCGTTTTCCAACTTTGGGTGTTGGAAGGCTCAGTGACCCATTTTTGTTTTGAATATTTTTAGCTGTCCGTACCATAATTTTGGTTGTGTTGAATTCTTCCTGAATTTGTTGTATAGTTAGAGATTTCGGCAGGGTAGACAGCAGCTGTATTTTATCAGAATTTTTCTCCAAATGCCGGAATTTGATTTTTAGTTGATCCATAAATTCATCTTAAAGACGTGCGTTATAATGATTTTCCTCTGAGTGAGTTAAAAGAGGTTCTATTACAGATACCAAAGATGTTGATGATGTCGGTAATGTGGTAGTTAAATTTAATAATTTTTTCTGCTCATGATATTGCCTGGATTCCAACTTACTTGGATATATAGGGGACATGCCAATGTCTGGAAATATCTTATTAAGTTTTTCACGAACGAGAGCACTTTTTATTTGGCATTCCTCACTTTCATTCATACTCGAAGTATTCTCATCATTGACTGTTGATGATGTCTCCGGAGTAACAGATGAATTTAATGAATTATTAACCGGTGATACCTCGTTTTCAACTTTTTGACGTTTATTAGTCACCTGGTGACTTGATGTACAAATCGATGAATTTCGAGTTACATAAATCGAGCGCGGTAAACGAACTTTTAGAACATTGCAACTCAGGAAACGGCTTACAACACTTTTTGTACCCAACCAATATTACACTTATTATTTGAAATACTTTTGATGTTATTTAAATAAGCAAATGATTTAAATAGAACTTCACAAGATAAACTAACTGAAATATTAATCTAAACACTAATTTATATGAAAAAAATGTTAACAAAAACCACTGGTTATATTTTATGTTGTTTTACAGGCCTACCTACCCCTTCATTTATAATTAAATTTTTAAATATGCGTCATTTTGTTCCAACAGATTAATTTACGGTTTATGTACATGAACGTAATATTTTGGGACGCATTTTTAGGGTTGGAACTAACAAAATAAATGACTCATACCAAAATTTATTTTTTTACTAATAGCTTTATGGGCTATCCCTAAACTACGTTACGCCTTTGTTTGGGGAAGGGTATTGATTGTCGTCACGTTTAGGGTGACAGATGACGTCATGTAATTTGTAACGCAATCCCCCAAGGGATTACGTTAACCGACATGAGAATAGCGGTCTGATGCGGTATAGTAGCTGGCTAGAGCTCATGGTGCGGCGTGGGGGTATTCAGACATATTTCCCATGCTTGAATAACCGCATGAAGAACAAAATTAGAGGGGCAAAGGGAAATTAAAATTAAATTGCCACGGCCTCAGCGGCAAAAAAAACAAATAATAAGTAGGGAGTGATCGATCCGGAGTGACCGTCTCAATCCCAGGCGATCACCGCCGTGACTGCCACACGGGCCTCCCCTCATCGGCCCGCCTACTGGGATACTGTTTCCCAGTCGCGACGGTCACCGATGTCATTATGAGGGAAGGACGCCCGCACAGCCTGTCCTGGAGGAACGAGCGGCACGCACGGAACAGGGTGGAATAAAGACCGACCCTTCACATGACCACACCTCACATCACTCGATCAATTAGGTTGGATTAACCGCACATGGTGCGTCGGAGCACACAACAACAAGAAAATTCAAAGAGAATCTTTGTTACGGTAAAAGAAAAAGAATGAAAATTATGCAAGATAGATTACGTTAAAACTGATTCTACGTTAATATTAAGTTTCACTTTCACGATTCACTGTTTTAAGAAAATTAAGAAAATAACACTAAAAAATATCTGAAAGAAAATTAACCGTTATGGGGTCGAACCACACCCAAAAAAACGGACAACCGAGCTGAAGTGAAAAAAAACAGCGGAAATTCCAAACGCAATTACTCAAAACGACGGAAAAAAATAACCTGACATTAATTTGCTCTGAGTGGGGTTTTCAAAAAATCGGTGCACCACCACGAAACGCCGAAAACAAACGGTAAAAATAGCAGTATATGTACATATAATATAGTGAAAATAGAGAGGGAGAAACAAACTGTTACAGACTTTGGAAAACTACAATTTACAGTTACCCAGTTTGCTTGTCCCTTGATCTTGTTTTACCTTGTTTTTTATTTTAAGGCCGGTCCGACCAACTGCAACCAGCGCCGACGCAGGATTCCCCTCAAACAAATGGTTGCCCTGCCCCCACGGGCGGGAACATGGATACAATATCACGAACACAAACTAACTTGATTTCTCTGTTTATTATTTTTATTTTATTTTTTATTATTTGTTTGTACCGTTATCCTCGGCCACATCCAAACACCCAATCTCACTAATTGATCTGAGGTACGAGTACATGTAGTAATAAGATATTATTATGCGGGTTTCTTTTTTTTCACTTCTTATTGTTTTTTTTTGTATAAGCGGCCTTGAACAAGGATCGATGCACTAAAGTATAACATATAAATACTCCGATCAAAATAGCCGGACCTTCGTGATCTTACTACTTTCAATTTTCAACGAGAGATCAGAAAAAAAATTCAAAAGGTATAATTAAATTAAACTTTTCATTAAATTGTTAATTTTTAGATTACACTTTATTCAAACAAGTAAATTGATTTATACAATTTTTTTCCCAAATTTGCATATGGTGTCACACATAAACCAAATACAAATAATAATCACATTATAACACCTTAATGTTTTGTCTTTTTATTTTATTTACATAAAAGAGTTTTATTAATTTTCATATAATTTTCTACAAAGTTTATTTTTATAAATAAATTACATCCAGACGGAAAGCAAAAAAATCACATTTCACTTTTAATTAGAAAATAATAATAACTATACTAAGGCTAGCGAATTAGTTATCCGACTATCCATTTTAAAAACTCCAAACTTGATTACACCAAATAAAAAACTAGACTTTATTCTTCGAAAATCAAAACTAGACTAACTATTTTATTTTATTTTTTATCGAGAAAAAAAAATCAGTCAAATTGTTTCCCCCTCTATTTCTGCACTTCGCATCGTTGTTCGTCCCATTCGTTGTATCTGTGGGTGCACATCGACATCGTTCATCATTTTTTTTTTAATTTCTATTATCATTGCCTATGTATTAAAGGCCGTGTGAGCACAAAAAAAATGGCGTGTCCTATGTATGTGTTATAGGATCACAAACAAAAATATTTACATACAAACCGTAAAAAGTTCTATGGAAAAAAAAAATTGTTTTGATACTTTTTCATTTCGCATTTAATAACTTTTTAAATAAGGCCAAAAATGAATTTTCATTCCATTGACAATAAACTAGGGTATTGAATTATAATATTGGGCAAAAAAAAAAAAATTATTGTTGAATATTTTGCATATTTTCATTCAACGCCGTTTCACTGTTTTCTAAAATTTTTGTCTATAAAACTGCGAGAGAGACTAAAATCAAAACAAAAAAAATTAACAAAACAAAATGTATTGTAGTAACAAAACAAAATGTATTGTGTAAAGAGAGAATTTTAGCAGGTTATGATACAATTCCATAACCTGCTAAAATTCTCTCTAAAGAGAGAATTTTAGCAGGTTATGTACAATTCAATAAAAATTTAATCAATTTTATTCTTACTGTAGTGGTATTTGTGTAACATAAAATAATATTTGGATTCATACAGTAAAAATCCTATACTGAAACTCTTATCCAAATGTATTATACTAATAAGGAAATATTTATTTTGATCCTTGCTGTATAGTGTATCTTAAAATGTAAACAAATGAAAAATAATAAAAGAATGCAATGCGTTATCTCGTTCTATCAGGGAATATATGTGTACGACAAACAAGAAAGCAATGAAAACACAAAATGAATATACATACGAGTATGTATGTACATATGTATATAAAACTAGAAACGATGATTGTATTGAGTTCAAAACACAGCTGATTGAACATTTTAAATGTTATTAATTTCTATACCTTTTACGAAAAAATGCAACGTCGCATTCGTTTATTATTATTTTTTGATTCTAGTTTTTTTATATTCCTACTATATTGGTGTGATTATCAAAATATAAATAAATTAATTAAGGTAATTTAAAAGGAACAAAACAAAAGTGATTATGTTATGCTTATGCCAATATGCGATCGATAACAAAATAAAAATTTTTGGAAAAATAATTTTCTGAATTGGTTTTTATTTTTTATTAATTTGTATTTTTTATTGTATGTATAATAAGAATAAACAAAAAATTAAAAAAATAATAGACGAATGCGGCGTTGCATTTTCTCGTAAAATGTGATCAAGGAAAATGCATTTGTTGTTGTATTTTTAATTTTTCGGCAATAAGCATCTATCAATTCTTGTTCTGATTTGGTTTTACAATTATTGAATTCAAACCTATTGATTACACTGATAATAATAAGGTTATATGGATGTAGTCAGGATCAGAACTCCAATGGGTGAAATAACTTCCACTTCATCGATACCTTCCGTAGGTACATATCTCCTTATTCTCCGTTTATGAAAATATAATTATCTCTTTCTGGTTTCTGGTCAAAATAAATTGGACAATGATTGTATGTGGGTTTTGTGTATGTATACTCTACCTACACTGGCCATTAGAACCGCACGTGTTCCTTTTTTTTGCAGTTTTATTGATTTCATCAAGATAATGAGACTTAAAATTTAATTGCAGCATTGTTCTTAGTTTTGCTATTAACTATTTAAAATAAATCGATCTTATCTTGTATTCTTGTTACATTTAAACATATATAATTATAGAAAATCTATAAAGAATAATTACCTAATATTCTACGTATATAATAGGTATAATCCGTACTGATATACGTGATATACGTATATAATAGGTATAATCCGTACTGAGTAGGTATTACAATTAAATTATATTTAATATAATTGCATAAAAAATGGAGTCCAATACAGGTAAATGACAAGTCTTATTTATTTAACTATTGAATAACTAATCTGTAGTTTTGATAAATCAGGACACCAAATTAAACCATATCAAAATCGTACTAAATGTATTGTTCCGACGTGTGGCGCCAGAGCGCATAAATCTAATCTTAAGTTTTTTAAATGCCCAACGGACTCTCAAAGAGCAGCTGTATGGATAAAATTAATCGGGCTTGTAAACGAGGACATAAAAACGAAACATAATTTTGTATGTCAACAACATTTTGACAAAAAATATATAGGTGCGCATAAATTAACATTAAATGCAGTTCCTGAATTAAATATACCACAAGCAGTAGAAGACGTGTTGGATACCAATGTAACTACTAGTGGCATTATATATGCTGATGATTCCAATTATAAGTCAACTGCAAATGTGTGCATTGAGGTGCCGAAAATTTGTATATCAATTGGTACGCAAACTGATTTGGATGTAGTCGATCAAGACAATGAATTTTTAAGTATTATAAATCAAATTACATGCCATCATTGCGAATCACATTGTAATACCGAATTCAACTGCATGAATTGCAAAATTAATGCCAGAAATGAAAAAAATACTAAAATGAAGTAAAAAATAGTAAAGGTTGAAAATCGTAGAATAACACGAAATTTTGATGTACTAAAAAAAAAATATAATCGAAAGAAACGATCGACTATTGTGGATACAATTGACGACCTATGTAATATAAATACTGCCACTAAAAATGTTTGCAAACTTCTTTTAAAGCAAGATTTTTTTTACAATAACAACGATAAATTATTTGCACAATGCCTTTATTATAAATCAGCAACCACTTACAAATATTTAAAAAATACGCTATCTTTGAAGTTACCTTCCGTATCTTCAATACATAAATGGTCTCCCATTCAATTTATACCTGCTGGTGTAAATCAAATTTTAATTTCAAAAATAAAAAATATTTTTGAATCGACGCCGCAAGAATCGAGATTGTGCGTTTTAATTTTTGATGAAATCAAAATAAAAAAGGATTTAACATTCAACGTGTTGACGGGGAAAATAGATGGATTTTGCGACGATGGAAACACACGAAAAAAGGAATGTGCAACTTCGGCTCTATTTTTTATGATTAAGTCGTTGATTGGAAAATGGAAACAAGTTCTAGGCTACATTCTCCTGAATGAGTCAATGAACGAACAAGAACTAGCAAAATTAATCGGGACATATATAACAATCTGCGAAGAACAGCTCAATTTAAAAGTTGTCATGATCACATGCGATCAAGCAGCAACAAACATTGCAGCTTACAAATCTCTCGGTATTTTACCAGAGAAACCATTCTTCTTTGTAAATAATAATAAAATTTTTGCACAGTTCGATGCACCGCATTTACTAAAATCATGTCGAAACGCTCTGATTAATAATCAAATTAAGCACGCCGACCAGGGCGTAAGTGATGCTAACGTGATCCGTAAAATTTTTGAACAAGAAAAACAACAAAAAATAAAATTGATGCCGAAGTTGACATATGCTCATATGAATCCAAATGCCTTCCAGAAAATGAATGTGAAGTTGGCTGTTCAGTTTTTAAGCAAAACAGTGGCTTGTGCTATCAGAACAACACTGAAGGTAAATTAAATTATAATAAATTTGTGTTAAAATATGATTGGAAAGCTCATTTAATTTTTTTTTTGGTTTTCTGTTCTATAGGTTTCACCGGCAATATTTGGGCCTTATCTGGATAATGCTATCCCAACGGCTAATTTGGTTGAGAGATTCAACAATATATTTGATTGCCTCAATTCAAGACATTTCTCGTCAAAATCTCCATACGAACAACCACTTCGAAACGGCAATAAAATACATATGTATTTGTGTGAGTCAATGGGTTATCTAAAAAATTTAAAAGTGATTTCTCCCAATGAGAATTATTTTAAATTTTTAAAAGGACTGGAATTGACAATCACTTCCCATTTAATGTTAATGGATCATTTAGAGGAACAATTCGGAATAGAATATATCCTAACAGGCAAAACCACACAAGATTCTTTAGAAAATTTTTTTTCAATTCTTCGTGGTAAAGGTGGCTATAATTACACACCAACTAGCCACAATGTTGGAATTCATTTTGCCAACGTTACAAGTATGAGGATATTATTTAATTCCCCTGGATCTAATTGCATTCCTGATGACAGTGATACTTTACCTATAAATTGGAACGTTTTGCGAGAAGACTATAAGGCAAGCCTCAGGTCTCCTCGAACGGCGGAAGAAAATGATGCTGACAATATCCAGTATATTCTAAATAGTTCAGATATCCCTGAATTAAAAGGAAACGCGATCATTTATTTTGCAGGCTACTGTGCCTACAAAACATTAAAATGCTCGGAATGCTGTAAAATATTCCTAAAAAATGACGAAGATGCCACTATTGCCATAACCGAAGTATTTTTAAAAGAAAAAATTTTTAAAAAAGATGTGAGTAACTTCGGAGCGCTAAAGGCACCTACCGAAGTGTATGAAGATATTGCTCGTTCTATTTTCATAATTTTCGAAGCAAATTTTAAGGAAGAATGTCAGACTTTAAATATTTGGCAAAAAATAACCGACAAATGCGTGTCAGAAATTAAAAAAATGCATCCAGAAATTTATAATCAAATCGATTCTGAATGTACGGGACATATACAGGAGCTAGTTTCGTTTTTTGTTTTAGTTCTCTTAAGGAGAAACTGCAAGTGGTCCGTAATAAATAAAGAATTCGAACGACAGCAAAAGCGGCACAAAAAGGTCAAACAACAGTCGTCCGCAACATCTAAAAAATTAAAAATTTTGTTGATAAATTATTATTATCGACTGTGCAATTGAAATAGGGTTATTTAGTTTAAGGAAACAAATACACGTTCGTTCTGATCAATTACACAATTGCAAGTGAACTTAGTCACAGTATTTATTTAATATAGTGTTAGTGGTTAGTTTTAGTACATATATAGGGCGGTGCTAAAAATAAAAATATTTAGAACACCCTCACTCATTTAAATATTAAATTTAATTTGAATACATTTCATTTTTGAGTTAGTAAAAAAAATTCATGTTTGTTTAATTTTCAATGCATCTCTATTAACCCCATTTTTACCGAACACAGTTTCGTCTTGGGACCACTAACAGCTTTGGTTAAAATATCCGCTGCATTTTCTTCCGTAGGCACGTACTCGAGTTGAATTGTACCATCTTCAATCTTCTCACGTAGATGATGGTAACGCACATCAATATGTTTTGTACGTTGATTATAGCCATCCGTCTCTGACAATTTAATTGCACTTTGATTGTCAACCCAAATTTTGATTGACTTGACTACCTTTTTATCAAGTTCTTGAACAAAATTTTGTAACCATATTGCTTCACGAATCGACCAGGATACAGCAATATATTCCGCTTCTGTACTTGATAAAGCAACGGTATCTTGTCGTTTACTATTCCATGAGATAGCACCGTTGCTTAATTGTAAAACATATCCAGTGCATGAACGTCTTTTGTCGACGTCAGATGCCCAATCAGCATCACAATAACCAAATAATTCATCGTCGACATTTGATTTCTTGAACCTTAATTTATAGTCCAACGTTCCCTTTAAATAACGAAGAATTCGTTTTACTGCAACCCAGTGAGGCCGACCGAAATTAGTGTTGAATCGGCTCACATCATTCACTGCGAATGCAATGTCAGGCCTTGTGCCCCCAGCAATAAACAATAAGCAGCCAACTAATGACTGATATGGTATCTCAGAAACATCTTGTTTTTCTTCAGCAGATACCGGACACATTGACACTGACAATTTTTGATTTGTGTCACTCGGAGTTGCACTTGGATTTGCATGTTTTATGCCAAAACGTTCGATCACCTCTGATATATAAGCTTTTTGATCAAGAGCAATGCCCCCATCAATATATGTGATATGCAGACCAATGCATGACGTCGCAACACCCAAGTCTTTCATTTTAAATGCATTACACAACGCCACTTTCAAACTCTTCAAAGTTTCTTGATTTTTCCAAAATATTAAAAAATCGTCGACGTAGATCGTAATGATTAATGATAGATCACTTTTGAAAAATACACATGGGTCACTTGATGACTTCTTCAAACCGTATGATTTCAGCATTTGCGTTAGCTTAATGTTCCACACTCGTCCACTTTGTTTTAAACCATATATAGCCTTCTTTAAATGGCAAACCTTTTGTGAACCGTCTGTGAAACCCTCTGGCTGGACCATGTAAATGTCTTCGTTTAAATTACCCTACAAGAATGCAGTCACAGCATCCATTTGTTCAATTTTAAGTCCATTTTTAACTGCCAACGCCACAATGAACCGAATTGACGAATATCGAACTACCGGTGAATACACTTCTTGATAATCAATCCCGTATATTTGAGAACAACCTTTGGCTACTAATCTGGCTTTGTAACGAACAGGATTACCGGATTCATCACGTTTGATTTTGTAGACCCACTTAGACTTTATTGGTTTACGTTTTGCCGGTAATTCAACCAACTGACAGGTCTCATTTTCCACCAAGGAATTAATTTCTTCACTCATAGCCGCCTTCCACTTTGAATTTTCTTCATGTTTAATTGCATCATTATATGAAGACGGTTCTTCAACAGCAAGAAAACCATAGGCCTTATACATAACATACCCATCAAAATTTCGCGGCTTCGGTACTCGTTCGGATCGTCGTAATTTTTGAACTGCTTCAACATCGTCTTCTAGAACAAACGTTGTATCGTTAGCATCCTCATACGTAGTTTCAGTTTCATTTATTGTCAGATCAGCATCACTGAAATTTTCATCTTTTGACGAATCATCCCGACCTGAAGCTTTTGCTGGAGTACTCGTAACGGTTTTTTCGTCGTTGTTTGATAATGTTAAAACATTATCCCTCACTTCAGCTGATACCACTGATTCATCGACTGCAACTGGATCTTTCCATGAAACACTCTTCTCGAAACCATTTTCGTAAAGAAAAACAACATCACGACTGATTTGAATTTCTTTTGTCTCTGGATCAATGCAACGATAACCTTTAACGCCTTCTTGGAAACCAACAAAGACCATCTTCTTTGACTTCTTGTCCCACTTACGGCGTTTTTGTTTTGGTACGTGGACCATTACTTTAGTTCCGAACAATTCTAGATGACCAATATCGACCCTCTTGCCAAACCAAACTTCTTCTGGTGTAACATTATCCAAAGTTGCATTGGCAGATCGATTTAAAATGTATGCGGCCATATTGACAGCTTCGGCCCAATATGATACGTCTAACTTTGCATCAAACAACATACATTTAGCTTTCTCGACTAACTTGCGGTTGGCTCGTTCCGCAATACCATTTTGTTCTGGAGTATATACAACGGATTTTTGATGTTTTATTCCGTGTTTCTTGAAATACTCTTCAAACGATTTATTTATGTATTCGGTGCCATTGTCTGACCGTAAAGCCTTCAGCTTTCTGCCTGTTTCGTTTTCAATCATCGCTTTGAATTCAACAAAACGATTAAACACTTCGGATTTTTCCTTCAAAAAATACACATAAATTTTTCTGGAGCGGTCATCAATAAATGTTAGGATATATTTAGCACCTCCGATCGAACGATTTTCCATGGGTCCATTAAGGTCAGAATGGATGAGATCCAATATATGATCGGAGCGCGTTGTGCTAATCGGAAATGGTCGACGCGTTTGCTTTCCTTCCTTGCAAACCTCGCAATTCTTTATTTCAATTTCATTTCGTTCGTTGAAAATTATACCGTTTACGAGACCGTTTTTCATTTTACACATGTCGGCGAAATTAATATGGCCTAATTTACGATGCCACATTAAACCACTCTTCGATTGAGCCATCGTCGCAAAACATTTCGAACGTTGAACGTTTAACTTGTATACACCATTTATTTCGTTGGTTTCAGCGACCAATTGTTTCTTCTCGTTGTAAATATGACAGCCTGATTGATTAAACGTGACCGTATTCCCGTTTTTAACAATTTGCGCCACTGACAATAGGTTTGCAGTCAAGTCAGGGACACACAAAACTTCTTTAAAGTCAATTTCACGGTCACCAATTACTACCGGCACATTATCGACTCCTTTGACTGCAATTTTATTCGAACTTGCCGACGAAATCTGCTTAATTGGCGTTGACTTTAATTCTGCAAATAATGTTTCAAACGGTGACATATGTTGAGAAGCCCCGCTGTCAATAAACCATTCGTCCTCATGACAGTGTTTGGTGTAATACGCTGTATTAATATTCGTTTCAGCAGTTACAATGAATGCTGATTTTTCTGTAGCATTACCTTTTTTATTGTATTTACCGTTCTTGTTAGGATTTTTACCGTTTTTCTTGGAACCGAATTTCTGTGGACACTTCTCTGCTTTATGACCACGTTTATTACACGAAAAACATTTTATGTTATTGTTCGTTTTTCCACCGTTTCCAAAAAATGCCGAACCACTACCGTTTGATTTTGCGTTATACTCCGAATCAAGTAATTTAGATTTAATTAGATCTGCCGTAATCTTAGCACCACTACTTTCGAGTCCCATAATCATTGGAGCAAATTCATTAGGCAAACCGGCCAATAAAATACTACCGAGCCATTCATCATCAACTGGAAACCCGATACCGTTTAATTTATTTGCAGTTTCAAACATTTTAAAAATATATTGATTCATGGAGTCACTACTTTCCAATCGAATCGTCACCAATTTCCTCAATAGTCCAATACGACGCGATAAGCCTCTGTCCTGAAACAATTCTTGTAATTTTGTCCATGTTTCAGCAGCTGTTGTTGATTTTTCTATGTGAACATATACTGATGGATCAACACTCAACTCAATTCTAGCCTTCGCCCGACGTAATTTAGATTCATCAGTTTCTGCATCAGTACCGGACACAATACACTTTTCATAATCATTTAATTTTAACAAGTTTCTGATTGTGTATTGCCACGTATGATAGTTTTCACTACCCTTGAGTTTTTCAATTCCATTCCACGCACTGTCATTCGACATTTTTAATTAATTTTCTTGTTTTAAATCGACACAGAAATTTAGAACGATAATTAACTTTGAGTTTCTTTATGTGTTTAAATCAATTTTTAACTATTGATTTCCAAAACGACACACGTTTTTTTTTTTTTGGTCCGAAACACAATTTCACAATTCGATTGAATAACTCAACACAAAAAAAGATGATGAAATATATAAAAACAAAACGAACGAACGTTGTCGAACAAAGCGGTTGGACGTCAGTTGAGAAAAAAAAAAAAAAAAAACACTTTATATATACCGAATATTCACTATTTTCTTTTTTTTTTTTTTATTTGCTTTAATGTAAAACTTATTTTACTTTTAAACTTGCTTGAGCGTTCCTGGGCCCATAACCTGTTGATAAATTATTATTATCGACTGTGCAATTGAAATAGGGTTATTTAGTTTAAGGAAACAAATACACGTTCGTTCTGATCAATTACACAATTGCAAGTGAACTTAGTCACAGTATTTATTTAATATAGTGTTAGTGGTTAGTTTTAGTACATATATAGGGCGGTGCTAAAAATAAAAATATTTAGAACAAATTTTAAATGGTTGAAATGGGTCTACTGCGAAATCTCAGTTCAAACACATATATATATATATTGAAGACAATAAAAATAAACAATTCCGTATTTTTTCAAAACCGATTTTCTGAAAACCGGGATTTTTATTTTTGCAATTCTGAGATTTTGAAACCCGGGATTTTGAAAACCGACACAACCGGTTGAAATAAAAAAAATGTCTGCACCCGTTGATAACCAACATTTTCATTTACTCCCGAACTGAATTCACTCAATCGTCAGACCAACAATTACAATCCATAATGGTGTTAGTGGCTAGATCTTCTGCATTTCCAATTGAAACTTTTGTTGTGTTTTTATGTCATCCCTACCACTAAAATTTTATCTCAACTATGGACTAGCCTATGCTTAATAAAATCGGGTATAACATTGCGAATCAAATTCCAATAGAGATTATAATTAGAAATAAAATTCAACGAACGAACTTTTAAAATTATAAAAGGTTTGGAATTGCCGATTAACTTTTAGCTTATGTTGATCGATTGCTTAAACAGCCTAAGCATTAACTTGTGAACAAGACAAATAGGTAGATGACAAAAAATTTAAATTCCCATTGCAGGATACATATTTGAAAATAAAAAATAAAAACCAATTCAGAAAATTATTTTTCCATAACATAATCACTTTTGTTTTGTTCCTTTTAAATTACCTTAATTAATTTATTTATATTTTGATAATCACACCAATATAATAGGAATATAAAAAAACTAGAATCAAAAAATAATAATAAACGAATGCGACGTTGCATTTTTTCGTAAAAGGTATAGAAATTAATAACATTTAAAATGTTCAATCAGCTGTGTTTTGAACTCAATACAATCATCGTTTCTAGTTTTATATACATATGTACATACATACTCGTATGTATATTCATTTTGTGTTTTCATTGCTTTCTTGTTTGTCGTACACATATATTCCCTGATAGAACGAGATAACGCATTGCATTCTTTTATTATTTTTCATTTGTTTACATTTTAAGATACACTATACAGCAAGGATCAAAATAAATATTTCCTTATTAGTATAATACATTTGGATAAGAGTTTCAGTATAGGATTTTTACTGTATGAATCCAAATATTATTTTATGTTACACAAATACCACTACAGTAAGAATAAAATTGATTAAATTTTTATTGAATTGGATAAAAAAAAACCTTGCACACATTCAAAACGTTTGTTTTGTAAATGATTTTCGTGCGATCAAATTCAATATAATGAAAGAAGGAAAGAGATAATATAAAATTTTCAAATTATATATGGTTGGACCGTTGAATGAACATTCATTTCCCCTACAAATTCTTCGATTTTTAGATAGTACTCATCGGATCGCCTCAGAGATTATGCTTCTGTATATATTTTTCTGTGATAATATCGTACAGATACAACCGATTATCATGAGTTGCAAAGCAATACTAAAGAAAATAAACAAAATCATTTTATTTTCATACATTTTGTTTTGTTAATTTTTTTTGTTTTGGTTTTATCCTCTCTCGCAGTTTTATAGACAAAAATTTTAAAAAACTGTGAAACGGCGTTGAATGAAAATATGCAAAAAATTCATCAATGATTATTTTTTTTTTGCCCAATATTATAATTCAATACCCTAGTTTATTGTCAATGGAATGAAAATTCATTTTTGGCCGTAAATAAAAAGTTATTAAATGCGAAACGAAAAAGTATAAAAAAAAACATTTTTTTTCCATAGAACTTTTTACGGTTTGTATGTAAATATTTTTGTTTGTGATCCTATAACACATACATAGGTAGCAATATACTAAAACGGCCTTTAATACACTGGCAATGCTATTATTGTAAAATCTTTATTGATATTTATGTTTTTTTTTTGTACACAAATACAACGAATAAGACGAACAACGACGACGAACATATGTACATACTTATCTGTACGGCCGCATCGGATTCATGTTGAATACACCGATCGGTTCAATCCCCACTCAGAGCAAATACCACGCGTCCACGCCAATAATACCAGAAAGAAAAATAGAATATTCCAGATTGAACATTTTAATAACGCCAACATTCCATCTCATACTACACAATACATGTACACACCAACTCGCAAGAGATATATATGCTTGTACATGACAATATAGAAAACAAGTAAATGCAAAAAAAAATTTAAAATATGTTTACATAACAATCGGAGGGAATATTAAATTTAAATTTGGAAATCATAAAATCGAGCATAAATATAACACCATGGTGGTCATGGTATTTTATAACTATATAAAAAAAAAAAATTAATTATTTGAGCGTTTGGGATCTTTGCAAAAATCATTTCCCTGTTTCAAGTGGAGACGTATTCCAGTCGCAACAAATTATAAGAAGCTACTGTTATGGGCTTTGACATAATACAATAATTTGCAGGTATATCATTAGAGGCGTATTTCTTTAATATACTACTTACTTCATGTTCCTAAATGATTACATCATTGCTCACATATTCGGTTTTGTGACGACTTATGATGAAGGAGGGAGAGAGACGGAGTTAAGAATGGCCCAAAATAACTTGACGTAGTTTATGAACGGACTGTTACAAATTTTTTCCTCTTTGTTTTTTAATTTTCTATTAGAAGTAAGAATATACTAAAGATCGACGAAATAATTTTAAACAATTACAATATCAGGTCGAGCGTAAATTAGTTAAAAATTGAAAATAACATATAACAATTTGATTTTGTATTCCAAAAACGGGTAAATCGTCATACTTAAACGTATTTTGCACGAAAACGAAAAATTTTACTAGCGCAAGTTTTTATTATGTTCAATAGAATTAAAGGACAATTTAAAAAAAAAATAAAAAAAAAAAAAAACAGAAAATTCAAAAATAAATTTTGGCGGGAAATTTGAAAATGAAGAAATTAAAGAACTTACCATTTTTATATTTTTTTATTAATCCGTATTAACTTACCTTTAAAACGAGCCCTATATCATAAATATCTGATATTTATTTTTCCTTTTATAGCCATAAACACAACATCATGTTTATCATTTTTCTCGAAATTTGACACCCTGTATTTTAAACAACAACAACAAAAAATCATTTTCTACAAAATGTATTTTAAACGAGCACTACCAATTGAAAACATAAAAAATAAAAATTTAAACAGGACTTCCGGTCCCATATACCAAATTTGTGATTTGACGTATTTTTCACCATATTATAGTATATACATATTTAGTATATATACATATATGTATATATATATATATATATATATATATATATATATATATATATATATATATATATATATATATATATATATATATATATATATATACAGATATATATATATATATATATATATATATATATATATATATATATATATATATATATATATATATATATATATATATATATATATATATATATATATATATATATATATATATATATATATATATATATATATATATATATATATATATATATATATATATATATATATATATATATATATATATATATATATATATATATATATATATATATATATATATATATATATATATATATATATATATATATATATATATAAATATATATATATATATATATATATATATATATATATTTATATATATATATATATATATATATATATATAATATATATATATATATATATATATATATATATATATATATATATATATATATATATATATATATATATATACATATATATATATATATATGTATATATATATATATATATATATATATATATATATATATATATATATATATATATATATATATATATATATATATATATATATATATATATATATATAAAGAAATTAAATTAAATGTATATACACTGATCTCTTGTAGTTCACGTCATACATGCATCTCTCAACAAGAAGATATTGTTAAAAACATAACTACAATGGTGGGTTGTATAAATATTACAATTTTGAGTATTCAGCGCCATCCTGATCTAGCTTAAAAAGTACACTACCCACGCCAACGGCACTAGCATCACATTGAATGTAAAAATGGCGCCCATAATCAGGATTTGCGAAAACTGAAGCTGAAGATAGAGACAGATTGAGAGCTTGAAAGGATTCCTCCGAATTAAGATTTCACTTAGATTTAGACCCGTTTAGTCGGTTAGTGGAGCAGCTAAATATCCGCCAATACCATCCGCATAAACATAAAAAGCTACGGATTTGTTGCGTTGTTTTTGGTCTTAGAAATTCCATAAGCACCTTACATTTTTCGGGATTGGTGCGACGGCAACCATCACCCACCAAATAACCTAAATATTTTACTTCCTTTAACGCAAATTGACTTTTTGCAATATTTATGGTCAACCCAACCTTATGGAGCAACCCAGCAACCTCATCCAAAAGCTTCAGATGTTTATTGAAGGTAGCTGAGATGACTAGCAGGTCATCCAAATAAACAAAAATTCTATAATGAAGTTGATAAGGAATATCCTGGTGCATCAGGCGGTATAATGGTTGAAGAGCGTTACACAAACCAATGGGCACGACCTTGAAATGATATAAGGGACGACCAGGAACAGTAAACGCCGTCTTATCTCTGGACTGTGGGTCAAGAGGGATCTGTCAAAAGGCATCTTTTAAATCAATCGTTAAAATGTAACGAGTTTGATCCTGTCGACCCAACAATCCATTGATAAGGGGAAGCGTTTGTTCACCTCTCGAGCATCCAAACATAAGCGCGAGATCAGTTGTACTTGGAGGAAAATGAGTATTGTCAAAGAAAGTATTTCGCTCCAGAAATGAGCGCTCTTTAGAGATAGGAACTAATTGAGGAAAATCCAACCCAGTAAAATCGTTCGACTGCGTGGACGCGGTCTTACAGATAAGTGGAATTTTGAAATAAACTTGTGGGTCCTAAGAGGAACCAGCCACTATCGATTAAGCCCTTTTAATGTCGCATCCTCCGAGTGGGTCACTACGGTCTTCGTCTTTGACTGTGTATCCTGTATATCCTTGATTTGGTTGGTCAACAATTGAACTTTAGCCATCAAAGTGCTCACCATCTCCGACTGGTCTATGGTTTGAGTATTGGAATAGAGGTGATTAGACTTGGCATTATTCCCATCGATTTAACGTGCAATCCGGGCTAATGTATTGCCGGGGAAGCCTTGACTCCAACTGCAGATTCCTGAAACATATCAGCCAGTTAGAAACCCAAAGTCTCCTCCTCCGAGCTTTTGAGCACATCTGTCTTCAAATGTAAAATATCCATTTTATGAAGTTTATTATTGTTAATTATTGTTGACACCCTGAACGTTAGGCTTAGATGTCAAAAGTTATAAAAAAAAACCTCAAAATGAAATATACATTAAATGAATTTAAAAAGGAAAAATAAAAATTGATTGAACTTTAACCTGATCTTGAAACGATTATTATCAGGAAAGTAAACTAATTATTGTACAAAGCTAAAAATAAAAATTCCCAAAATACCAGAAAAAATAAATGAGAAGAAAAAAAAATAAGTAAATGAATGTTTAATAATAAAATAACTAACGATTCACGTTGTAATAAAATTCCAAACACGCTGGCACTATTCACCAAATATATTTCTAACCGAAATATAAAAAGAAATCAAATTCAAAAATCAAAAAAATATATTAAATGATATATAGATTACCTAAGTATTTTTATTAAATTCAATAAATCAATTTATTAAATTCAATAAGCGGCGCTCTACGCCTGACTTCGCTTCTCTTCGTCTTTATAATTTTAGTCTTCGAGATTTTGTTTACAATTGTCTTTCTCATATGCCAATTTGGATGTTATATTCAGCTAAAATTAGAGGTTTCCAAGCATTTACTTTCAAAACAACAACAATAAATTAAATTTCATTCATCGCCTCAAAAAATACAAACTGCTAGTTTGACGACGCTCTATGTGTTCGCTTTTATGGACATAAATAATACATGTATTATTCTAATTTAGCGCCGCTGTTCACTCCGTCAATATGTTCGCTCCGTCAACATTGAATCATGTTTCTTCACGGATATTCTTGCATATTTTACAAAACCTTTTTGTAATTTACGTTTAGCAGAATTTTGCTTCATATCTTCTTTTTCATAAAACCCCAAAACTATTTTGAAAAAATCTTTCACAAAACTTGTTACGCCGCGTCTTTGCGTCGTTCCGGCGCGTAAAGAAACGCCGGTGCACTGCCCTGCTTGATCTATGTATTTTCGGTGTACTGCAACTGATATGGCAACTGAGCGAAGAGAGAGAAGGGAAGATCCAATTTTTGGGATGATATCAAAGGGCCGAATGTCGAAGGGCCGAATGTCGAAGGGCCGAATTTCAAAGGGCCGAATGTGTCGAAGGGCCGAATGTCGAAGGGCCGAATGTCGAAGGGCCGAATTTGTCGAAGGGCCGAATGTGTCGAAGGGCCGAATGTCGAAGGGCCGAATGTCGAAGGGCCGAATGGGTCGAAGGGCCGAATGGGTCGAAGGGCCGAATGGGTCGAAGGGCCGAATTTTTTTTTTTTGTTTGTTTTGTTTTTAGAAATATAATTTTTAAAATTTGTTGTTTTAAGAAATATTTGATAATTTTTTTTTTTGTCAAATATAAATTAATTTTTTATGAGTTTATGTATTTTATTATATTTAATCTTTGGATATTCTATCGACAAAAATATTGCATTAATTGAGGTTGATTATATTTTGCGTTCCTTTTGGAATTATCAAGTGAAAAAATATTTGTACATAATAGGTATTTTACCAAAACCAAGTCTTATTATATCAATATAAATGGAATATATATGTAGGGGTTGAATTTTGGTGCTCGACGGAGATGGACGTGTTTTTGTCTGTCTCCGTAAGTGAAATTTATTTTGTTTTATGTTTGTTTTAATTTAAATTTAAATTAAGGTTAATAATTTAAAGTTATTCTTAATTTTATTTTGCGTTTTATGTTTAAATTTAATAAGTTTTTAAAATGTGTAGTTGAAATATAATAGTGTAGTGTATTTTTAGTTTTGTTGTGTGATAGATATAAAGTGAAAGTGTTGTTCAGTTAATGTATACTATATACATATGTACTATATGGATGTACATATTCTTAAGTAGTTAAGTAGTGATGTCGAAATAGTGTAGTGATTTAGTGTTAAAAATAGTGAAAACATCAAAATTTATTATAGAAATTAGTTTCTGGGATGTTGTGGCCGAAAAAAATTCTAACGGTACTTTCATAGTATCGAATAAGGTATATTTCATATTACATGTACCGTTCTCTGTACATATGCACATGTAATATGAATGTGTATAAAAAATTATTGCTCTTTTATTTTTATAGATTAGTATTGATTATTTGGTAGGAGATAGATTGAAACCAACAAGAATGTTTGTACACAAATGTGTACAAACATTTTTTGTTTTTGATTGGATGTATGCAGAGTCGATAGCGTTTCTTTGTATACATGTTGGACAAATAATTACTGTATGAATATCCAAGCTGTTATATTGAGGATATATTTTATTTTGTTTGTATTTGTGTAAATATGTGTAGTATTTTGTTGTTCTTGTTCTTGGTTGTAGATTTGGTATGCATACGGGGCCGGCAAAGGTGTCTGTCTATACATATATAAATATTTTTGTTGGTTTTGATGCATGTGATCGGATATGAACGTGGAAAATAGTGATGGGCTAAATCGATCCTTTTTTTTTAAATCATATGAGAAAATGAACAAAACAGAACAAAAAAGATGGACTTAGCACATCACTAGTGGAAAAACATGAAATATTGTTATGTTTTGTCATCCCAGTCAACAATTTTTAGTTTCATGTTAGTTTTGTACTGTATTTGAAACTATGGTTTCAAAACCACCTGGTTTCAATATTTGGAACAGTTCCGATCTAAACTCGTTTTAGAAACATCCTAGCACCCAAGTTTGTCCAGGTTCAAAAAAACTATTCAATAATTTTAAAAAAAATTTTAAAACGGTTTTGAAATGTTTAACTGCAGCTGGTTCGTTTTACGTTTTCTAATTACGTTCTTTTGAAACGGTTTTAAAGAAATATATAAACCAAAGACTTTTTAATGCAGGTTTTATTGGTGCGTTTTATAGAGCGATAAAAAGAGAATTTGAATAACCGTTGTTTTTTTTAAAACGTTTAAAACACTGCTTTGAATGGTTCTGATTTAACGAGAAACGGTTTGCTTGAAACGTTTCAATAAGGATTTTGAATATGCAATATATTTCTTTAAATCGCGTGTTCCTTGGAAACGTTGTGAAAACGTTTTATGAAAAAATGTATTGAATATAAGATAATTCACAGAAAGTAGGAATATCGTGAGCATAATGGAATAAAAATAAACTCGAAAACCTGTTATTTTTAGAATTTTATTTATTAATTTCTTAAAGAAATTAAATAAACTTCATATTATAAATTCAATATATAATTATGTACATACAATATTACGGAATTATTTATATATATATATATATATATATATATATATATATATATATATATATATATATATATATATATATATATATATGTATATATATGTATATTATACGATTTTAAATAATCCTTTAAAAATTTTGTATTTTCATGGTCCGTATAAGTTGGATATTTGTCGCGTACAGCCAGTAGAATAACATTTTGCAATTCCTTGTATTGCAAAAATGGTTTTTTGTGGCTAATACCCGTCCCTGTCCATGAAAATTGATTAAGGAGTTTATCCTTAATTAATATTTTTAAAATATTCCTTGCGCATCCAGTAGCATGAGGTCCACCAAACGTGCTCATATATGAAATCTGAAAATATTTAAAATTAAAGAATTAACTAGTGCTCAAACATACTTTCATTAGATATGAATTATATATATATATATATATATATATATATATATATATATATATATATATATATATATATATATATATATATATATATCCATGTGTATATATATATATATATATATATATATATATAATCTATGGCATAGAGGGCAGTGGTCCATACCGCATCCCTTGCGAGATCTCTCTTTGGCCAATTTGTACATATTGTGTATGTACAAATTATGTCAGCCTAACGAAGGCTTAAATTATTATTTTAAAATAAATTCACACTATACTTACCGAAATATGTATATATATACATATGTGAAGACATGATGTGATGACACAAAGCAAAAATTAATTTTAATATTAAAAATATATACACTGCACTATAATATCGTCGCCGTAGTTCTATCTTGGTGTAAGCGCCAACCTTTTAGTTTTGACAAAATTCATTTTGAAAACCTAATCAAATATTATTGTTCTAACTAAATTCCGATATTTCGATCCAAATCGATAAAATTTGTAATGTTTTACACTTGCGCTTTTCTTTTTCCTTCCTACGAAATCCAAAACACTTGGAAAACTTGAAAATTTATCGGGTAAAAAAAATATGTGATTTTGGACTTACACCAAGATAGAACTACCGCACTACCAACTATGTACTATGAACGACTGAAAAGGACTGAAATGTTTGTACTATTCGAACACTGAACTGAATACATTAAAAAACCAAAAAACTTAATGTATTAAAATTGTACCTACGCACAAATATAAAACGTTATGATTTCGATTTATTACATCGTTTTCAATAAACGTATTATTGAAGGTGCAAAACAGATGTACAAAAACTTTTCGAATGTTTAAGAAACAACTGAATATTTAAACGTAATCTTTTAGTTTTACGATCGTTTTAAAGAAACCAATTTTACTAAAAATAAATTTTGAGAAATGTAAACGTTATAATTTAGTTTCAAAATATGATTTCCAATTAGTTCCATTGATTCGAATTAGAAGTGTTTCCAATAAACCGATACGAATTATTTAAGAAACAAAACAGATGTACAAAAACGTTCCGAATTTACGGGAAACAACTGAATATTTAAACGTAAATTTTTAGTTTTCTGATCGTTTTAAAGAAATTTTTTATTTGAAAATACAATATTATAAATTTAGTTTTTATGAAACATACCCTAACAATACTGCAAAAACGTTTTTAAAAAATTAGATGGTTTTTTGGAAACCGTGGTTTCATTTTGTTGTCTGGGATGTTATATTTATATGGGGAATCAGGTTTGTGTACAAGTATGTATGCATGATTGTAGAAATGTAATTATAATTACTTGATATGTATATTTGTGTTTTATGTAGATGTATAGAAGTGTGATGCGGTACATAGTGCGGTACGTTTCTCTCTTGTGTTTTGTTTCTTGTCCTTGTCGTAGATTTGATGTACATATAATGTGATGCGGAACACGGTAAAATGTGAAAATGTTATTATGGTTTGTCATGTTGTATGTATGTGGAACATCATGTTTGGATACATGCATATATACATATATGCGTGACAAATTAATGTACTCGTTGTTGTTTATTTTTGTTTTTATATATAATTGTATATTTATATGCATCACAGATTTAAATTATAGGGTGGCTCAACAGTTTTTTAAATTTTAAACTGCGGCTTGGAAGAAATTTTATGTCAACTTTATAAGAGTATTATATTATACAAATTATATTGTTATATTATTTTACTATATGATGTTAATGTATGTGAGGTTAATTTAAGATGATTAATCTTATTTTATTGTGTATTATTGAATTTTATATTATTTTATTTATGTTATTATCATATCTCGTCTTTATCATTGTGAACTAGACAAGAGACGCAGTGAAGCAGAATTTGAGTCTGAAGTTATAAATTGTGTTGTTTTGTGCCAATGTATTTTTACTACATTATTCTATGTAGTGTAGAAAGTGTATTGGCTTGTAATATCTATTTTATTTTTTATTTAGTACTAACTAATTTATATAAGTTAATTTCTATTAATTAAGTAGTAAAGCAATTTAGTTTTCAGACTAACCTGGGAAACTCTATTTGAGTTTTATTAGTGAATATCATATATAGGTACATGTAGTACTTAACTAAACGATAAATATTCCAAACCTTTTGCGTAGTATATAATAATTAATTTAAACATTATTAACTTAGTAAATAAATAAGTAATTTAAGCATTATTAATATCCTTTTGCAAGATTTTTAGGAAATTGCCGATTAGTTGAATTTTTAATAGTATGGTTAAATATATAAAATATATATTTTTTCAGCTTTTATTTTTGAATCTAGTTGCAGTAGGTAAACCATTAATTAACTATCTACAGGAGAACGGTGGCTAATGAAACAAGTGCTGTGAATTTGAATTATAACTTAGCAATTTATAAGTTTTTAACATTCCCGTAGAATTTTATTGTTGATGTTGAATTATTCATATGGCTTAATATTATGGTTGAGCTTGGTGTTGGTATTGAAGTGGGTGTTGGTATTGTGTTCGTACTGGTGTTAATGTTCATACTTTTTGGTATAATTGTTAATGATAGTTTTGGTATTAGTATTCATATTGGTTAGTTAAAACGGTTTTAGTTTAGAACACTCCTGAGAAACTCGACCAAGATGACAATGGCTGTGATGACAGCACGATGGCCAGATGGTAGTTGGTTGAATGATTGTCAAACTATTAATGGTTATTTATTTGTGGTACACAGGGATTGATCTAGAATTTATTTCAGGGAATCAAATTTATACTTAATTAATTTTAAAATAGTTATTATAAAGAATTAATGCATATTTTAAATTTAGGAATGTCTTGAAGAACCTGAAACAACCTTACAGGAGTTGGAGCAGTAGATGAACTTTAAATTGTATTGTCTTGTGCTAAATAAATTACTAAAAATATATTACTAACAAATTTACTAACTATCAACTACTTAGGTGCCTGGAACCGGGTTGAGTCTTTGTTGCTAACATTCCTTTCCCGTCCCTCGATTTTGTTATATGTAAAAAGGTGTACGACGGCGGCCTGGCCAGGGGCGGATATCACAACTATTAGACTTATGTGGTTATCGATGTGGCGCCTTCCTTTACGGGGTGAAATATTGCTATGTTGGCTTCATGAAAAGCTGAGTATGATGGTACATATTTCCTTGGTAAGGGAGAGTTATGGTGTCGTGTTGCAACATGGGTATAGAGGTGTGGTATTCGCATTTATAATACGGGAGACTTGCTTAATGCTTGATCGTACATCGCAATCAATCAATCAATCAATATAAATGGAATATATATGTAGGTATACACATATGTATTACTTTTGTAGTATAACCCGCTCGTATATAATAACAAAAGGCGAAGGTTATTTTTGTCTAATATGCGTACCAAATGTAAATAGATTTTAAATAAGAAAAAGGAATTTTGTCATAAAATCATTGAGGAAGGACTTTAAATAGAGAGAGATTTTGTATGGCTAAAATATAAAAGGAAAAATAATTTCTGTTTCGTTTGGAGATTTTAGTTGTGATATTATGAAAGGAATATATAAATTTTAATTGCCTCTTTCTATTTCTCATGTTTCCTATCCCCATATTATTATAAATGAGCACAATGGAAAATTGAAAGGCGGTGCTTAATATTTCATTCTTTCTTCTTTGTATATGTAACAAACAAAAAATCGAACGCAAATGCTAGATCAATACCAACAGAAATGTTCAAAGCATTACCAAAATTTTAATGCCTTCAAAAATTCGAAAAAAAGGAGGTTAACAACAAACACAACAATATTTTGTAACCAATGATTTTGGGTTAATATGTATTATTATATGTAGCATGTTGATATTTTTAGACTAGAAAGGAAAGAGGAAAACAGTTGATTTTAATGCCATCGTTTATAAATCGTATATGTATTGTTTTAGTGTTGGTTAGATAGTATTTCGTTTTTTCTATTTTTGTGTTTCGTTTTGCATTATACATGTATTATGAACGAAGACCAAAATTTAAATACTTTACAGAATGAATTAACAATCCACATATTCAAAAATTTTTGTATTATGATTTTACTTATTCGCAACGTGATGAATTTGGAATTTTTCGATTCATGAATTTCAAAATCCTAAGCACTGTATTTCAAAGATCGAATATTCAGTATAATAAACGTACGAAGAATGCAGTGAAGCTAAAATAAAAGTACGAACTCCATCGTTATCTTAGTCATTTATATTTTTATAATATTTACGTGCGTAAGTACATCTTTTGGGGTAAGGTGGGTTTAATGGCCATGGTGATAATTAAATGACTCTGTTCATTTATCTTCGCTCCCAAAACCATCTAATTTACAATATATATTAATTTGTTTTTACTGCCAGAACTTTAAATATGGCCGAGTATGATGAATTTCATGGTAATCGGTTAAGGAATAGGCAAGTCAAATAATGAAATTCATGAATCTAAATATTCCAAATTCATCACGTTGCGAATAAGTAAAATCATAATACAAAAATTTTTGAATATGTGGATTGTTAATTCGTTCTGTAAAGTATTTAAATTTTGTTCTTTATTCATAATAGATGTATAATGCAAATCGAAATAGAAGAATAGAAAAAACGAAATACTGTATTTAAAAATAATAAAAACGCGAAACTCAAATAAGAACATTTAGTATAGTGACATTCAAAATTCGTCACGTTGCGAATAGGTTTATTCATAATACAAAATTTTTTGTATTTTGTGTTTTTTCAATTTCGTTATACGAATATTCGTCCATTTTTGAATATAAGGATTATTAATACATTCTGTATAGTATTTAAATTCGTTCTCTGCCAAAAAAATACAAGGGCAACATTTTTTTCCGTTTTAATATTTTTTGTATGGATTTTGTTAACCCAGTGAATGCCATTTGTGTAATGTGCAAGTTAGTTTAAAATTGCGCTGGCAAGTTAGCTGTTAACGTGGTAATAAAAAGATTATAAAAAATCGGTTTCACTGAAATATTAGGAATACTTTGTAAGAAAAATTATTTTACCACGATAGTTTCTATCTAATGTGATGTTCTATTGACCCAACACTTTTCGCAGAAAATCCTGGGAAATACGCATTTTATTTTTGCAATAATTCGTTATTAAAATTAACACAAAAGAAATCCAACACTCGTTTCGAAAGTAATAACAAATAAAACTAAACATGTTTTCTTTTAACAAAAGTTAATATTATATTGTTAGTTATACAGTTAAAATTCTAAGCTTTTTGGAAGTTTGGGTAGATGCTTGGTGCCTAGGTTTATTTTTTAATTTTTGAAATTCACCTTTTACTAAAGACCATTTTGAATTTTTTCTGATCAACACAAGAATAAAAAAGTGTATTAGAATTTTAAAATGGTCATAACAAGGCCCTTCATCTTTTAAAGGCAAAAATCCCGAGCCACAATACTCATACATTTTTCCGAAATGTTTGCTACGATATTTGGCAAATGACAGTTTTTTCTAAACATTTGCTCAAATACAGCTACTAAAACATATGCTACTTCACCATACTCCGTCTGCGGTGCTTTAAGTGAGCCAAAGTTTGAATATTTATTAAATTTGTTTTTCTGTTATAAATGTTTCACTCGTTGATGTTATGTTGTCATTTTGTTTTAATAATTTTTGACTACATTCATTGCAGTTTACTTTTTTTCAAAATTCGTGCTCTGGAAACCAATATGTTATTGCATATTTTTGGTTTCCCTAATTATTACTTTTTTTTTTATTTAAAAAATTTGTTTATCAATTTGATTTTTCCTCCAATCTAAAAATTATAATTATTGCATTCGAAATCGCAAACGTAATTTAAACTCCATCAGATGGAGAAAAAAGGCAACAAAAACATAAGCAGTAAAATAATCAAAGCACAAGAGGTGAATGACCGTTCTGTGACACAAAATAAAATACATTAGTATAATTTTTCATCTACATTTTTATCTGCACGTGTACTATCAACCAATTCCACTACATGGCATTGTATTATCAACCTAACTTTATTACGATCATTTATTTCTTACGTTTCCCAAACAAACAGATTCGGATCATTCATATTATTATTATTTTTTTGTTTTGCTTATAAATAGAGAAAAGAAAAAAGGACGAAAGATGCAAATCGAAATTAAGTTATATCAAAACCAACACTAATGTAATACTACAAGCCTGATTCAGTGATGAAGCACGCAGATACCCTCTTACATTTAATACCTTATAGTTGAAAGTGTTAGTGCGAAAATAGAATAAAAATACTCTCATCTAACCAATGACAATTAGTTTTTTTCATTATTAACATACCCAATTCTCCCTCCACAATTCGTTTGTTTTGTTTTATCTACAATTTGTATGTTTTTCTCACTCATTTATATAATCTGTCGATCACCAATACTTTCATGTATAAGCGCAAAATAAATTTCTAATATTGGTGACAATCAGGCTTGTAGTACATTAATGTTGGTTTTGGTTATATACATATTTACAAGTGTTGTGTCAGTGTGTATGTTGCATGTTTATTCAATGTGTTTCATTTCGCTTATTTAACCTTTGTTTGGCCCGATTATAAAACTACTTCTCGTCAACGCTTACAAATCGGGAAGTGGAACAATTTTATTACGAGTTTTCCATAAAAGGAGGTAAATTCGAATAATATAAATATGATATCATAATTTAAATGTCGTTTTAATTTATTATAAAAAAAAACTTCATTCTAGTTTTAAAAAAAATCAAATTTAGGATGTGTCGTGTTAAGAAGATGATAGAAGGAGAGGCATATAGAAATTATCCTCGTCTCATAAAATCACAAAAACAGAACTTAAAATATTTGAAATTATTTTATTTGGGTATATTTCCCTCATACAAAATATTCTTCTATAGTAGTTATTCTATGATACTATATTACAAAATACATAGATTTAGAAAAAGGCATAACATTATCATAAAATATCAAAAGAAATTTAAAGAGAAAATCTTGTCAACAATTCATGCAACCGGTCATTTTGACCGGTTGGTACTTCTAGTGTTAATGTAATTATAATAACTCTTAAATTCAATTAATATAATTGTTTAAATAATAAGTAATCAGCACAAATTATTAGAATTTAATCTTGCTTTATTGTATATACATAAATGTTGTTAGTTTAATCCGTACTAGCGTAATATTATATAAAGCATTCGCTCGATAGTAGGAAGATCCATTGTTTTATTAAAAATTGAATGTTAAAATAAAATCGTGTCTAAAATAAATTTCGTTGTTTTAAACCCTAAATTAAAGATAAAATGTTGACAAATATCCAAAGAAATCAATGAATCAAATACCACACATATCCGGCAGCAGCTAAGTAGGTTAAAGTACTTTTCATACCAGGCGCCTCGCCTCGAAATATTTAGTTACCACAAATGCGAAGCTGAGACCCTTTCATACCGGTGGCGTTGGCTTTGAACATTCGGTTGCTATCAAATATTTTATTTAGGTCAATTTTACACGTGAATTATAGCAAGAACTGAGATATTCTAAATTTGTAATGTACATATGAACTAGATTTTTTAGTAAGTATGAAATATTTGTGCAAAAAATGTGATTTAGGTTATGTTGAGAAAGCACTTCGCTTTGTACTACTTTAAAATCTCGCAGTCGAGTGTGGAACGCATTGCCTTGGCTTTGTAGATAACTTCATTGTAATAAATTTTGTTTTTTTTTAATTATCACTTAAAAATAAATTATTTTTCAACAAATTGAATTTATTACTATAAAATTAAACGGTATCAATCGAATAAAGCTAATTTATATAATTAAAAAACGAAATAAAAAATTTTTATTTACGAAGCTCAAAGCCGAGGCGCCTGGTATAACAAGTACTTTGTTTATTTACGTTTGTCTGACATTGTTAATCGAATTTTTCATTTGTTGTGGTTTTTAAAGTTCATAGTTCAGATATGTACTTAATACGTTCAAGTGAAAAATACGAAAAAATAATTTAAATATTTTCTCAAAATAGGCAGCAAAGTGTTTTATTTATTAAATTATGATTTAAAAAATAAAAGATTTTGAATATCTTTCTGTTTATCTTAAGTTTATTAGGAAAAAAAAAAGATTTTGAATAATTTTCGGAAATATACGTACTCCAGTGTGGGGTGTGGCTCTTACTTTACATTTTCGGAAATACGATTTTAGAATAAAGCCGCGGCTACACGAATGGAAAATGTCGACCAACATTGGCCCAATGTGATTTGTAAAATGTTGGACAAATGTTGGTGCAATAAAATTTGACTGTCTACACGATGTGCCCAATATTTATTTTTCGAATGGCTACCAATATAAAAAAACAATTTTGGTAGTTTATATATTGATATTTATCACGTATATTTTGATATTTACTAATCGTATAGACGAAGTACCTATATACACTCCAACGTTGGTAGCTTCCTTTGTTCTTTTTGAATGGATACCAATGTTGGGCCAATATAACCTTCATATGTATTTGTTATTTTTTTCTGTCTACATGATTGGTTTTTTGGACAAATCTCCAACGTTGGTCTACATTTTCCATTCGTGTAGCCGCGACTTAAGAGGTATTGTATATACAATTCTAGTGAGTGGAATATTTAACAAATTGTACCATCGTTTGTTGTTGTTTTCTATAGTAATTTAGTTTTGTGTCTTACCAAAACCAACAAAAATGTTTATACAAGCCAAACAGTACAAACACTTAAGGTACAAAAAAGTACATTAAGGCATAGTATTAGTGATGCATCCAAATAAATCAGAAAGTATATATACACAAAACAGATAAGTATAGGTGATACATTCATAATAAAAATAGTGTACATTTTTTTGATAGTATCTGTGTAAGGAGGGAACGAGACGGCTTGTATAAACATTTTTGTTGGTTTTGGTCTTACCCATGGGATAGAAATCAGTGGTAGTTAAACAAATAGAGCTGAAAAAAGCAAACGTCAAGCATCGAAAATTCTGTGCGAAAAAAAGAGAAAGACTAAAATATATTACGGTCGTATTTAGAATTTTATACAATGGTTTAGAATAAAGTGGGTTGTTTAAAATAAAACAATTAAAGTTAAAATAAAAAACATTTTTATTTTAGATGGTTTTATTTTTAATAAAATTAATGTTATTATTAAAAATAACTTTTCTAAAAACGCGGCATTATTTTATACTTTTAGTGTGGATCTGGTAAAAATAATTGTAAACAAATCATAAGAACCACAACCACAACATTTGTTTTTTGATAATTATGTAACAAATTTAAATTAAAAGTGCACTCTTTTTATCACAAATTACAATGTATATATTTACATCACAATTTTAATTTCGTTATACATATATAAACCACAATAAAACTTATCGATTAAAAGAAATTCCAGGTAATTTGTTGGGAGTATTGTTACGACATTTTCAGATTATACATTTCATTTTTCATACATTTTTTTAATAGCTTATCCCAAATAATAATTAATTATTTTTTTTTTTAAATTGTTTTGTTTTATTTGATAATTTTTAATTTTCACGAAACTACGCACAACGGCACAACCACTTTTTAACAACAATGAAAACTAAATGGTTTGTTTACATAAAAAAAAGCGCAACCATATATTATTCGCAAGAACCCATATATATTCGTCCTTCTCCAACTGTCTACGCTTGAAATAGGAGTGATTATTTGGGAAAAACTTTGTTTCAATCTATAGTATTTTTAGATCTATGTTACTTTTATAGCCGATTTAGACGTACCAACATTTTTTTCCAACATTTTTTTTGTTGGCACTTAGAGCTACACGCAATACAAAAAAAGATACACGCGATAAAAAGAGAAAAGTATACAACAAAAAACTCGTCATACCATAATTTTTTGGCGGTATAAAATCGACGATATAATTTTTGATAAATACCGCGGTGATACTAGTTTATTTGGCAAAATTATGGATTTTCCTCGTGAAATGAATAATTTTCGAACGTAAATTTTATTTTATTACTAAAATTTTTAAAAAATAAAATAAAGCGCCATAAAAATTTCTCAAATCGCCATTTTTATTGTATTTGTTGTTGTTTGTTACTATAAAATATACTCGGGTCGAGTATATTTTATAGGCAAATTTGTTTTTATAGTAACATTGTTGGAAAAAAAAGAAAACAAAAAATCCAACAAAATTTTGTTTGATCATATTTTTGTTCTTGTCTTACAAACGAAAATCGTAATATACTAATATCTTCATTTTTTGTTGGGAAAAAAATGTTGGTACGTCTAAATCGGCTATTACTTAACATTTTTTATTTTTGTTTTGTTGGTAAAACACGTGCGGTAGTTTAAATCAGTATGGCAGACTCATTCTTATGATAATAATTTATATTTGTGTTGGTAAATGAATGAATGATTGAATGACTGATTGAAGTGCTACAATCTTGTTTAAAATATTGAACTTGTTATGTAACCGGCTAACTTACAATTGGTGTACAAGGTAGGTTTGATTTATTTCTTTTAGATAAGGCATATAATTCTGAAATCACTCTCGTGAGTTCTTTCTTTGTATCTACATCTATTTTGCTAAAATCTGTTCCCATTCTGTTAAGATAGAATTTATCTTTGTTTGAATTGAAGTTGAATTGTCTTCTGAAATCTGTACGTATTGTTTATGGACCTTTCACATAATTTTTTTTTTTTTTTTTTAAATGTTGCCAATGGCTTTATTCTTGAATCTTTCTACATAAGAAACTCACAAGAAGTAATCAAATCTTAAGCTAAAAATTATTACATATTTTAAGTCTTAACCAATGTTAATACTTATTGTTAGTGCTCACAATTTAACTAATTTAGATTATACTTATAAGTATAAGATAATCATTTAGTAAATTCACAGGTTCACAGGTTCATCAGTCCGAGTGGATCTGTTCTTCTCAGTCGCCTAAATCGCGGCTGTTTTAGTATCTCCTTGGCTAATTCGTTGGGATGTGCTTCTAGTTTTGAATAATATTTCGAACTGAATTCTTTAATAGTTTCTTTAACGGTTTTAATCCCAAGATCGTGATGTATATTACTATTTCGAATGTACCAAAGGAGCATTGGTAATACTGCGAAGTATTTTCGCTTGGGCTCGTTGCAGGAGTTCTCTGTTTGAAGTGCTGGTGGATCCCCATAACAGAATACCGTATGTCCATATGGGTTTGATTATCGCTTTGTAAAGTAAAACTTTATTAGCTAATGACAACTGAGATTTTCTTCCCATCAGCCAATACATTTTAGAAAATGTAATTTTTATTTGGTTGCGCTTTGTTTCAATATGATTTTTCCACGTTAATCTTCTATCCAGGTGCAAACCTAAGTATTTTACCTTCGTTTGTTGAGGAATATTTTTATCGTTTAATTTCACTGGTGGGCAGGTGCGTTTGTTCAGCGTGAATGTGACATGAGTTGATTTGTTTTCGTTCACTTTGATTCGCCATGCTTTCAACCAGTCCGCGACTTTGTTTAAATGATTCTGAAATTCCTTTGAGGCAATTTCAGGATTAGTGTGGGACACCAGGATGGCCGTGTCATCGGCAAATGTTGATATTATTATTTTGTTAGTTACAGGTATGTGTACAACAAGTATAATATTGGTCGTAGAACGCTCCCTTGCGGGACACCTGCATTAATATCATTTAAGCAAGTAGTTGCGCTGTTTTGTTTTACCATGTATTGCCTTTGAAGAAGATACTTTCCCAAAACTGGAATTTTTTTTTTATCCGTGGGCCAGTAAGTTGGGTTACCGGCAGATAAATAATCCAGCGACTGTTTCTCTATAGCATCATAAAGTTGTTTGCCTTTCGGCGATGTTAATCTGGAACCCCAATGAGTATGTTTAGCGTTGTAATCACCGCCCGCAAGAAATTTATTACCCAGCTGGCTGAAATAATCCAAGAACTGGAGTTTTTTTATAGCATATTTTGGAGGGCAGTACACTGCCGATATGACGCAGTTTCCAGACCACTCTTGCAGACAGATGCTCGTTGATTGTATATGTTCTTTCTCATATTTCGGAAGTTCGTAGTGTTTTAATCTTCGCTTTATCAATACAGCAGTGCCTCCATGTGCTTTACCATCTGGGTGCTTGGTGTCGTAAATAGAGTACCCATTAATTTTGAAATAGCTATTTTTGGTGAAGCGTGTTTCTGATATTAACATTATGTCAATATTGTGCTCAGTGAGAAATGCATGTACCTCCGCTTTATGTTGTGCTAGGTCGTTTGCATTCCATATGGCTATTTTGATGATGGTCATTTCTGGCTTTTTACGACTATCTGCATCAGCGTGCTCATATTCTGCATCATTAGATCCATGGTTCTCTCCATCACCGCCATGAAGCTTTGCATCATATTGGAAAATTTATTTAAAGCCGTTGAGATGTTTCCCTCTTCACTTGCTTCAACTTTAGGAGCGGTACCCTTAAGAACACTTGAGTATGAAACCCCTTCGTGCACGCTGCCGTTTACATTTGCGTACTGTTTTCCATTTTGAGCGTTTGTGTTTAGAATTTCTGGTCGTGTTTCTTTTCTAGCTGAAGAATGAAGATTTAGGATTCGCTGTTCTGCTCGCTGCTTTGGATTGATTCTCCTTTTCAATTCTAGATAAATTGGGCACCCTCTATAATTAGCTGTGTGATTTCCATCGCAGTTGCTGCATTTTCTCACTGATGCTTCCTTTTTTGCTTTATTGCAAACCTTTGATTTATGGAGTTCACCACATATAACACAAACATCGTTCAAAGTGCAATATGCTCTAGTGTGCCCATATTCTTGGCACTTAACACACTGTACCGGCCCATTTCTTTTCCTGGGCTCCTCGATGGTAACTCTTCTGTACAGTAGATATTTTAGGTTAAATATTGAATGGTTGCCTTTAATTTTTTTATTGTCTGGTTCTAATTCCAGACGAAACAATGGCTGAGGTACCTTCTCCCGATTAAAAATATTGGTAATAGATTTGCATTGGAAACCTTTTTCAGCGAGAGCATCCCGTATTTCGTTTGCATCCACGTAACTCTCTATTCCTTTTAAAATGACAACCAATCCTTTTTGGCTCTATAGTTGATAAGTGTAGTAATGTTTACCAACTTGGTCAAAATGTTTAATTAATCCTCTGTAAGCATCAATATTGAGCGGTTGAATTTTTGTTTCTTTTATATCTCCTCTTTTGATCCCGGAAATATAAAATGCACCTTTCGTGATAAACTCGATCGTTTTTGCAAATTCTCTATTTGATTCTTCCCTCAAATAGATTGGTGGCGGCTTCTCAGTTTTTGGAGTTTTTTCGGCCGGCGGCTCGTCAACAACCAAGCAAGAATACCTATTACCATGCGTTAATTCAACGCTAGCTAGCTTAGTGAATTTATTCGCGCTTGCACTGGCCGCTGATCTAGGGCTTCTTCGTTTTGATCGGACAGTAATATACCGGTCTATTCCTGTTTGCACTAAACACTGACCTACATCACTGTTTATTTTATTGTCATTTGATGTCGATGCACTCTCATTGTTTGTTTTATCGTCAATATTTAGCGACGATGCACTTTTAATTTCGTTATGGTTCAACATACCAATGTTATTTAAATTAATAATTTCACTTTGATTTAAATGGCCTGGTAAGGTAATTTTTTGAGCATTTAAAATTTGTTGTCGCTTTGGACTATGGTGCACTTTTGTATTTTTATTAATAATTGAGGTCGTGACGTTCGGTGCCAAATCGCTTGCGGACATCGCTATCTGCTGATTTGGCCCAGCCTTTTTTACTTGAGGCGGAGATAAGAACATCACGATTTCACTTGTTTTTCACATCACAATATTTTTAAAAGAAAAAAAAAGATTTAAACTGCTGATTCAACTTTTCACACAAGTAATAATTAAATTATTTAAATGTTTACTCGGTGGTAGCAAAATTGCAACTTAATAAGTATACTATTTTCACTTAATAAGTCATTCATTTATTAAACGGAACTATTCCGTTTATCTTCTCTTGTTACCCTAAAATTTGGGTTGTCTTTACTAAAAAAAATTACTTGCTCTGTTTTACATAAGTCAAAGCTCTTTTTTCAATTGGTGTTAAATTTTGTAAATTTGTACTGTTCTTGTAATTTGTTATAATATTTATGAAATTATTACGAATATTGACACAATAATTATTGTAACTATCATCGATACCGTTAAAAAAAAAATCTAATATTGTTTACCAAGTACGTTTCAGTTGCAATGAACGTGTTCGGTCTATGAGCCGATTTAGACATGTTTTCTTGCATCAGCTTTCTCTGCTTTCAAAAAATCAGTTTTCGTTTGCTTGAATCAGTTTCACTGTTGTTATTTATCTATGTGTGTGTAAAAATCCTCTAGTTTAAAAAAATGAATAGTAGAGCATATATGGTATCTATTAGAAACTGATGAAAAAAAAATTAAAAAGAATATTTTGGACTATATAAGCACGGATACTTTTGGTATTCCTGAATTGATTCTAATAGTTGTCCCCGACTCCAACTGTCCGTTTGATATTCCAAATATTCTGCCATCTTTACAAACTATCTAAAAAAAACATGACCTTAGGAAATTTTATATAACTAATTTGTTTGTGTTAGTGCAAAGAAACAGAAGAATCAAACAAAATTTTTGTTGAAAAAAGATTCACAAAAATATGACCTTCGAAATCAATTTATAGAGAGATAGGGGTAAAAAAACGAGGAAAGAAACTGATGCAAGAAAACCCATTTAAACCGGCTCTATTACGATATTTTACGTCAAACTCATTTCCTGCTAACTTCACCTCGTTAAATATTACGTCAAACCTGACCGAACAGCCAAAAATGAAAAATCAACACAGAAGTTGAACCAACAAAGATATAAATTCAAACATTAGTGCACTTACACGTCTTTTGAAAAATTCAGGTCATTTAATCAGTTTAGATAACGTCAAAATTATCGATAAGGAAAAACATTTTAGAAACGGGTCGGTTTTTGGAAAGTTGCATGTTAAAGCACATTTATGTCAAATTCTTTTCGCCAAAAAACATCAAAAAAAATTGATTACCATCGAAAATCATGTTCTTTTCGTCAAAAAACATCAATGTTTTTTCGATGTACATCAATTTTACGAAATGTATATTTTTTCATAAATCAACTACAACAACAAACTAGAAACGTCAATTTTTAGTTGTCAAAGTTGTCTGAGTTTTCGTTTCTTGATTTCATTTTAATTGTTGTGTTTAATTATTTTAATCGTATTAAATAAAATTTTCAATATAAACAGTTTTTTCCGTCTCGATTTTTTATCCTTTACGATTAAAAAAATGAAACACAACAAACAAACAAAAGGATAATAAAAATCGAGACGGAAAATACTGTTTATATCGACAACTTTATTTAATTCAATTATTTAGCACAACAAACTGTTTATATTGAAAACTTTATTTAAACGATTAAAATAATTAAACAACCATTAAAATGATTTAAAATCAAGACACAAAAAACTCGTATATTCACAACTTTGACAAATAAAAATTGAAGTTTTATTTTTGTTGTTGTTAGTAACGTCAAAAAAAACATCAATTTGTTTCGTGTACTTTTCACACCACAAAATTTACATTGATTTGAAAAAACGAAACGAATTCGACATTAAATTCTATAAACATTGGGTGCATTCAGCTCCGCCAACTATTGGCAACACGTTGAATAAAATCAACGCGATGAGACCTGAGCGAACATGATACATACAAAAAGAGACGCGTCAGTTAGTTGCGGTACACTTTGCTAAATAGAACCACTCGTCTGTCTGTATGAAATTATTTGTATTGCGCAAAAATGTTATTTATGCAGTTTACTGAGATACATTTCCTTGATCGCGCTCTTCGATAACCAAAGTGCATTTATAACTTAAACATGTTTTTTTATTTTACAGAGCCATCGATTAAAACAGAAGGAAGAAACATTGAAAACTATTCACCAAATAGAAATAACAAATTTAATATTAAATCGGAAGTTAGAATCACCATCCACAATTCAATCGGTAAGTTAAATACTTACTTATATTTTAAATTGTCATACTAAATTGTCCGTATCTCCTTACCCAAATAAAATATACGGGAAATGAGTGTTTAAACTAAAAACTATTGTTAGTAACATCAAAATTTGATTAAGTATTAGTGTGGGTGTTTTTAGCATCAGCAAATACCAAACGTTTTTAGAGAAATTGATAGATGGCGCACAAAAACTTGTTAATTTTGGAATTAATAAAGAGCGATGATTGTGCTTCTTGAAATTAATATTTATGGTGGATTCAAGAGGTCGGATTTTTACCCTGGGCTGTTTGTTCCGAACTCCTAAATCAATCAAATTAATTTGTTTTTGATTATTTAGTGATTGGTTATTAAAATAGCAGAATGGAAATACCTACAGACCTACAGTATAAAAAACCGACCTCATGAAACAACAATGAATGGTTTTGAACGATTAAGAAGCTGAACGGAATACCTTAAGAAAGAAAAAATTGGATATTGAAAATTTTTGCATTTATTTATTTGTTAATAATTTAGAAAATTATTGAGCGACTATTTTATACACAATAATTAAAATGTTTTTATTGGTTTTGCGCTATAACTTTATTTTTTACTTGAGCTGGGCTCAATTCGGGGGTTTTCGTTTATTCATTCCGTAGAAGGAAAGGAATAAAATATTGATCACGTGACCCCGGAATATTCCGAACGAAACATATTAAAAGAAAACATGGAATATAAAGAATACATTTTTGATAGAATCGAAGGCATTAGTAGTTGATATTTATTCTGTGGGTCTATTCCAATTTAATTATTTTATTTATTTTATTTTATTTTATGTATAACTCGGGCAGAATACAGAGCATAAGCTCCAGTTACACTCTGTCTCACATTTACAGAAGAAAATACAATACATCGAAAAATACAATAGATTCAAAATTAAGAAAATTAAAAACAAATACAAAAATTTTACTCTAGATAATCATAATTACAATATAGATCCGGATATTATTACTTAAACTAAGAAATTAAATATTTACTAATTATATTTCGTACAGAATTTTTAAATATATTAACCGATTTATTAAAAATATCAATGCTGTCATCACTAAAAAAACAAGTCATGATTCCTCGTTAGACGGGAGCCTGGCGAGGCCAGCCCAATATTTTTTGTTGAAGTTACAGCTCTAAACAAATTTGTATTTCTAGATCTGTAGGCGGGAATATAAAAATTAACTTCTGAGAGGAAGAAGGTATACTATATATGGACGATTCCATTTACAATTTTATATAATAGCAACTCATCTAAATATAATCGACGGGATTCTAAGCTCATTAAATTTAATTTTTGTAGTCGTATTATGTATGGAGGAACAAATTCATCTAATCGAAATCTCTTAAATAGACGTCTCGTAAATCTGCGTTGAATAGATTCAGTTCTTATACGGTTACAGTCATAAAAGGGGTTCCATATTTGTGTACAATACTCATTATACCGTATACGTTTAGTAAAAGTTAAAAAATATTAATTAATATTAATTCCAACACTATTTTCCTGAAGAGTTTTGCTGAGTTTTGAAATGGAAAGAAGAAAAATAATTTCAATTGCTTTAAGTGAAAAATTGGTTGGGATATGTTTTTTGATAGCGATAGTGATTCTGATGATGATGATATTAGTAAAACTCGCAACCTAAAAAATGAGTTATACATATATTGAGAAAGGGCAGCTAACCGACACGCAATGTAAAACTCATTTTCGTGTATTACCCAGCACGTTCGAACTTTTATACCAAAATATATTATCAATAGATAGCAAATACGTAGATGCTTCGCGGAGTCATCCACGTATTTCACTTGAGAAGTAAATTTTAATGACTTTGTGGTATTTGGCTAACACCGAATGTTTCCGGTAAAATTTTGAATTTTAAGCATTGTTTGTTATAAATATTTAATGCTTATTACGCACATTACAAATCCGTATCAGACAGATTTGGGTTTCCATAAATACCTGTTGGCATGCAATATTTGATGTGTGTCAACAAATTTTAAAAGGAAATTTTAAAAAAGTCATTACTTGGCCATTACCGGATAGAGCCCGAGAAACAGCTGATTGTTTTCTGCGGCAAACGAAATACCCCGGTAAGTGTTCATTTTACAATATACAATCAGAAACATTCAGATGTATACGACAAATAAAAATGAACGAAACAATAAAATTCAGTTTTATTACTTCCGACTAAACAAAAAAAAACATGTTTGTTGATGTGATGTCTTATATGTCTATACCAGAAATTATGGGAATATATAAGATAATTCAAGTGGTGTATTTCTTGAATGGTAATTTTTTTGTAGCGACACACAACATATTCCAATTTTTGGAACTACGATGATCGTCGCTATTATATACGGACGAGTGACGACCAAGTTAACAACATAAAAAATACAATACGTAAACAATTGTAAAATTGCGTTGATATTGAACACATATACTTATAGAAATTATTTTTGTTTCAACTTACACACGAAAACGAGACACTAAATCAAAGCAGCTAGAAAGGAGTAAAAGAAAATTATTTTATTTTAGTTTTTAATGTACCAAACAAAACCGTTTTTGTTTTATAAAATGAATTGGATTCAAATGTTTTCAAATCCAAACCATGTAAATAATAAAATTGAAGATATCCCTATTTATATACTTCGTTTCTATATTTTTACAGTCGGTTCTGGTTGTAGTACATATGTTTGTATATGTATATAACAAAAAAAAATATTAAAGGAAAGTTTCATTGTGTTTATTTTGTTTTGGTTTTTAATATACCTAGCCAGTTTGACGTTAAACAAATTACAATTATATAACCAAATAGGATACATTTAGCAGTGAGGTGCAAAACAAAATATTTTGTATACGATTACATAATATTACATATACATAAATACATAATACATCTGTATGCATTTTAAGTTCGTAGTTCGTAGTTGCATCATAGAATAACTACTATAGAAACACATTTTGTAAGAGGTAAATATACCATAACAGCCACGGCCGTTAAGGCATTGCGCCATCAACAAACGGCAAATCAACATTTCAACCCGTCAAATCCATTTATTGACAAAATTGTTTGATTTTCAATATCAAAATTATTAAATAATAGTTCGAATTTATAAGTTACACCTTATTCGTAGAAAATTTCATTAAAATTGATTTAATTTCATTTAAAAAACCCCAATTTTATATTTCGACGGGCCGATTTTTGCTTGACGCCCGGTAAAACATAAAATAGGGGTTTTTTGAATTTTGTTTTGATTGATTGATTGATTGCGATGTACGATCAAGCATTAAGCAAGTCTCCCGTATTATAAATGCGAATACCACATCACTGTTATACCCATGTTACACAACACGACACCATTCTTTTTCATGAAGCCAAACCCCGTAAAGAAAGGCGCCACATCGATAACCACATAAGAGTCTAATAGTTGTGATATCCGCCCCTGGCCAGGCTGCCGTCGTACACCTTTTTACATATAACAAGATCGAGGGATGGGAAAGGAATGTTAGCAACAAAGACTCAACCCGGTTCCAGACACCTAAGTAGTTGATAGTTAGTAAATTTGTTAGTAATATATTTTTTAGTAATTTATTATTTATTTAACACAAGACAATACAATTTTTTTTTTAAAGTTCATCTCTACTGCTCCAACCTTTAAGAAGACACAATGACAACAAAAAATTTCCCGGTACCGCAAACTCTTTTTTCTGAAAAGCTGTAAACAACTATTATTATTCCCTCCACCATTTTTTCCATCGGCGGTTGTGAGAGGGGGGCGAGATTTCGTTCCATCATCATGTTCCCATGCGGTCACCCAAATTTGTACTAACTGTAGGTAGTGTTGCTTGACGTTGTTGTTGAAATCGTTGCGTCTCTGCTGTCCCTGCTACTCGCCGCCTATCAGAAGTCTGTTATGGTGCTACCAACCTAAGAAAAAAAACTACTCGTTTGGATAAGCCCGCGCGATTTAAATGGGGAGGTCCTACTACTTTTTGATCACAGTAGTATGTACATATATAGTCACGTCGATTATAGAATCCGCGGGAGCGAATCAATCGCGGATCGAAAACTACATATAAAAAAATGGGAAACAAAAATTTTATATCATAGTTTCATTGAAATCCCTTTGGATTTTTTTACAAATCGGTAAATAGAAATTGTTTTAGAAACGCTATAAAAATATTGCGTTTGTACGGTGAATCAAAAAATCCAAATTGCATGTAAATCAATAGAGTTTTTCCAGGATACTTTGATTTGCAGCAATTGTTTCCCATCTTCTTTATATGCAGTCCTCGATCCGCGACCGACTCGCTCCCGCGGATTCTATAATCGACATGAATCTTACTTTGGAAGCCAATTAAGTGGCATTTATCTTATGCTGCAACTTTTCAAAAAAATTATTACAACTCCACATAATTTAAAGTAAGCTGAATAAATTCAAATTTAGCTACATTTTTTGATGATTCATCATCAATTGAATAAAAATACTATTGGGCAGCGAGTTTCTATTACAAAGTGAAGTGGCTATTCTAATAATTAGTTTTACTAATGCACAAATGTCAGTGTTTAAGTAAACATTGAGCAATTATTAATAATATATCGAAAATTCCGGAATAATCTGGAAAATTTAAAAAAACCTGGAAAATTAGAAATTATTGAAAAATTTTAAATAATCCCGAACAATATTCAAGAAATCCGTAACACCATACAAATCAAGCTTTTGTACATTTCTATCAACTTCCGGTTGAGCTGAAAATGACCCGATTTTCTTATTTTATTGTAAATACAACACCCTGTACTTTGTTTGATATATCAATAGATCGTTCGTTTACGAATTTTTTATCTTTAATTTTGATAACAACATTCACATTTAATAAATAATCTAAGAAACAGTTTATTTTCTCTTTTGGTTACGAGCTATAAAACAAAACAATGAAAAATGGGCATAATTATACTTGAATAAAGAAAGGTTTTTGGATCAAAAATAAAATTGAATATCTTTGTGACTGTCAAATTTAAAGATACGTATCAACCCGTACATCAATGAACTTGTAAAAATCGTTTCACTTTTTGAGAAAAAGGTACCATTGCAGGATCTTATTACTGATAAAATGATAAGGCAATTGCCAGACAATTGTATAAAACTAATAACATTCATATTCAACGCGATCATCGTCCAAGCAGTATGCTGCCCACAATATCAAAGCTATTCGAAAACCAGTGTTACAAGTGCGCCACATTATTCCAGACCATCAAATTGGGTTTCGAAATCAACGTAGTACCATAGAGCAAGTACACAGAATTGTAAATGCAATCAAAAATATCTTCGAGGAAAAGAAATATTGCTCTGTTGCCTTCTTGGATATCACACAAGCCTTTGATAAAGTTTGGCGCGATAGACTAATATACAAAATTAAAGAGCTTCTACCTAAGAAATTTCACTCAGTTCTGGGAAGCTATCTTCTTGAAAGGCAATAAATGATTAAACAAAATAGTGTAACTACTTGCTTATATGATATAAAAGCAGGTATTCCACACCACAGCGTCCTAGGACCAGTATTATACTTGTTGTACACAGCCGTTTTGCCTGTAACCAATAAAGTAATAATATCAACATTTGCCGATAATATAGCCATCCTGGGGTCACAAAATATTCACGAAACTGCCTCAAAGCAATTACCAAGGTTAGGTTTGCACCTGGATAGAAGGCTGACATTTGTTAATTACTTTATTTTTTGTTAATAAAAATAAGTTTTTTTAAGATAAAAATATTTTTTCTAAATAAAATAAAATAATTAAAGTGATATTAGATCACAAAATGACAAAACAACAACAAAGTTTTACTGACTACTAATCAAACCCATATGGACATATGGTATTCAGTTATGAGGATCCACCAGCAAACAGAGAACTCCTCCAACGAAGCCAAGCGAAAATACTTCGCAGTATTACCAATGCTCCACGGTACATTTGAAATAGTAATATAAACGACCTTGGAATTAAAACCATTAAAGAAACAATTAAAGAATTCAGTTCGAAAACTCAAAACAGAAGCACACAACGAATTAGCCAGGGATATACTAAAACAACCGCAATTTAGTCGACTAAGAAGAACAGATCCACCCGGGCTGATGAACCTGCAAATTTATTAAATGGTTAGATTATACTTATAAGTATAAACTAAATTAATTAAATTGTGAACACTAATAATAGGTATTAACATTGGTTAATGGGTCTAGAAGAATCAAATCGATCAAATATGAATTGAGGCCGAATATGTTCGTGGTATGGTATTTGAATCACATCAAATCAATGTGATCCAGATTTCCACGCCGAAACAAAACTAGTTGGAATAAATTATTACAACATATTGTCTTAAACGTTTCATTTTTTTTGGGTAAATAACACGCACAGTAAATATCCAAAAGATAAGTTGCCCAATACAAAGGAAATTACCGAGTTTTCCAATATTGGGTAAAATAAGAGCGGCATTAAAATAAACAAAACAAGATTCTGCGATAAGCAGAGTGAAGTAATGTTAATATTGAAACTTAGGTAGGTGAACGATAAGCGAAAATTGGATAGGGAAATTCCCCTCATAGAGAACTGTGCCAAAATATATCCTCCAATCAGATGAAACGGACTAAATCACATATTTATCAAAGCTCAACAATCAATGGCTGTTCAGCAATTCATGGAAGAACATCGCCAAAACAAAAAGGGATATTCAATCGAGTCTCTACAATAATCCTTGAAAGAAGAGCGACAACACAATAATCATTAATTTAAAGGCTAAAAAGCAATACAGAAAACTGCCAAAAGAGTTCTCCAAGAAATGTTCTCATAGGTCTTTTCAGAAAAGTTACTTGTTACAAAATTGAACTATGCATCTCGAATCAAGATTCGGAAACCAAGATTTCTAGCAGATTTTGCTGTTACCCATCAAAGTATTAAGAATACATTCTGTCCAAAAAGAACCGGGAATTGTTAATTTAAAATGCCTGCGCTAAAGGAATTTACAATTTCTTTCCCTAGATTGGTAGGACTGTCTTTACACATTCGCTTGATTTAGCACCAGGTGACTTTTTCCTGTTTCCCAGATTCAAACTGCTACTCTGTGGAACCCGTTTAGACTCCATTGAAGGAAGCCATAAAACCAAATTCGGCTCGCGAACTGAAGGCCCTCCAGAAAATTGCCTATAAAAAATTCTTCGATGATTGGAAAAACTCTAGCTACATAGTATGTGTATATCCTCGAATGGGGAATACTTTGAGGGCGACAAAATAAATTTTTATGATTGAACTTAAAATTTGTGTTTCATTGAACAATTCCCGGTACTTTTTTGACAGAAAGTATTATTTTATACAGACTTGTGAGGAAACATTGATTGAGTTCATGTTTCGCCCATACAAAGAAAATGTTCCTTTCTATGGGATTGTAAATATCTAAATATATATTTTCAGTGAATTTTGAACTCTTTCATTTTAACAACACGTTAATTACTTTAAATTCTTGTGAAATACTAAATAATGATTCAAAAAAATGTAATATTTCTCATTTGAACTTTTATAAAATTCTAAATTTTATGATCCCTATCATGATTTTCGAAACTCTACCATAATTGTATGTGTTACAAATTTTTCGCTTTTTTTTGGCGGTGCTTTGATGCTACCGAATAGATTGCGAAATCGAAAACTTATCGTGTTTGTTGATCCCATATTCACAATATCGTACAAAAATTGATTTACCCCATTTCGAATTTCAAGTTTGCCAAATTTTTAAGTTTATCATTCTCTGAAGTTATTAATAACAATTAAATTCTAAAGTAAATTCAATTCTGAAACTATTCTAATCTAATTCTGAAGTTTCGTCGGTTCTCTGCAAAACTAAATATTTAACTTAAAGATTGCAACGCTTTAAGTAAAGTTTCGAACGTAATAGCCGGCGCTTATAGTGTTAATGGCATTAAGGTTAGAATTATACTTCGTTCGAGTATTTCTTACAAAAATATAACGGCCCAAACAATTTTTTGTGCCATTTCTTTATTAGTACAATAGAAAGTCCCTGGAAAATTTTAATTTTTAGTGGTAATAGATTTCTTAATAAAAATTATTGGTACCCGCGAAGGGTAATTCAGAAAGTATCAATTATAATTCAGAATGTATCAATTGTAATTCAGATTAGTCAATTATAATTCAGGTTATTCAATTGTAATTCAGAAAATATCAAATGTAATTCGGAACATTTATCTCATTGTGGCAATTATTTCAATTACAATTATGTATATACTTAGTTCTTACTGCGCTACTAAACACTGGCAAGATATTGGAAATGAACTGGAAGATTTGGTAATTGTTTCAGACAACACACCTTGCCTTTTAAACTTAGAAACAGTTATTAATGGGAAGGGATGACAGCTTCTCTGCTACGACTAGGACCATATTCCCCGACGCTTAATCCTATTGAGACTATTTCATCAAAGGTGAAGGCTTACGCTAAAAACAATATTAGAATACCCAGCGTTACAGGTCCTGGTTTAATGGACCAAAGACTGGTCTACTTGGAGGAGATTATAGACCAGGCAAAGAGAACCCTGTAGCGAGTGTGTTCGTGGTGTACAACATTGTTCAATCCATCAAGCTACCGCTTTAGCAATGAATGACATGCCTATTGTTAGCTAAATCGGAAGTTCGTTCATTATTATGATTATTTGTTTTATTGTTCATTATTTTGATTACTTGTTTTATTTATTTTATATTTCTGCTATTGTTGGCCTTGATTCTTTATTGATTGTGCTTTGTAAAAAAATCAAATTGCTAATTATAATTTAGAAAAATTCAATATTCATCTCATTGAGGCAATAAATTGACCAAATATTTTCAATTGAATGTTTCATTAAAGAATAAATATCCTCGTAGCCGCAACACGCTTGCTGTAAGTTGTGTTATCTGATGCAATCTCTATACCTGCACAAAACAGGTCATGGTTGGTGAATTTTACAAAAAACAAATATATATCTTGGTTAAAGCGATAGAGAGCACACAGGACAGTCTAATATTTGTGCTGTTTAGGGGACCAAATAATGAAAGAATAGCTTTTAAGGGACTGGTGTAAAAGATCTTGCCAGACCGGATTCACTTCCCAGTCCCCTACTGACCTGGTGCAGATCAGAATAAAACAAAAGTTGTTTATGGTTTGTTTCTTTTAATCATTGTTCCAATATATGAGAATTCAAATTTTAAAAAAGTGGCAAGTTTATCGCAATGAATGGCTATCTGACGGTGACAGAAAATTAGGTGGACTTGTGATTCAATTCTTGCTGGATGTAAGTTATCTCAGAATAAAATGTGGACACTAGACAGCCTACTTATTTCCTTTGAATGTTTTCTATTGGATGATGAATTCATAAGGTCGGATTTTTACCCTAGGGTATAATAAAATGTGATTTTATTGATTTGGGAGCTCGGAAAAGATATCCTAATGTAAAAAACCGATCTCGTGAATCAGCCATGAGTGGTTTGGTTGGTTAAGAAGCTCGGAAAAAATACCCTAGACTAAAAAATCGACCTCGTGAATCCACCATAAGAGTTGCGATATTTATCTAGCTACAAGATGTGATAAGCAACATCTGGGGGCTATTTGTGAATTCGATTCGAACGCATTCAACTCTTGTAAGTATAGGATTCGTATTTGATTTAAATAAGAAACGAACGAACCACTTATCCAAATTTAATATTTATCAAAAACAGGACAGACTGCCACCTAAATTACATTTTAATTTGACAGCTAAATTCACAAAAAACTATGTAATAAATGAGTGTAAATTTGACATAAAAATTGTGATATTTATTCATTTTGACCCAACCGAGCACTACTTAACCATAAATTATATTCTTGTTTGATATTTTAATTTAATACTACAGTAAAACTTCCAAAACTGACCGCCTCCTTCTTTTTACCACATCTCTAAAGTGACCGCTGAAGAGACGCAGACATTTTCGTCAGTTTATGGAAGTGGTCAGTTTAAGGGGGGAAACAAAATTGAATTCAAAAATATCATATGGAATATTGAAGCGACTGAAAAAAGTGGTCAAAAGTATTTTCTTTTTCTTCCTATACTTTATATATCAAGACACGAGTTCGGCGCCTGCATTCTATAAAACTAGATCGAAAACTACAAACAACACAACTGATCTAGTTAAATAACTTGTAGAATTAACCAAACAAAGAAATTCCTTTATGGCTTCCGCATACTCGTAAAACATGATCATTGCCCCAGAACATAATATTTTAAAATGGCTGCATAGGAATTATATTTTTAACTGGACAACTATGTCGGTTATATTGCATGCTGCAACAAATCATTTGTGTTTAGAAACAAACGACGAATTGATAATTTTCAGACAAGATAAAATTGTGTAAATCCTGCTATTCTTTGTTTTCTGTTAATATCAACTGGCTACCTTAAAAATCGCTTCCTCTTTAAAAAAAAAACAAAAAGTTACTATAACTGGTAACTCCCCTTGATATCATTCAAAACTATGGCTCACCCAATAATTGGAACTCCTTGAAGAGTTAGTTGTTAAGAAATGTATCTGAACAAAACTCCTTAATCCGTTCAAATGTTGATTGCATAAGATAATTGTAAACTTTCGTTACAATTATTCCGACTTTTTATTAATTGGTTCAACGATTTACAACTTTTGATGAAAAATTAACCACAAAAAATTTACCAGACACTTCAAATTACATAATACCCTCAACCTCATACAAATATATGTACCTACTCGAATTACTAAAAAAAAAATTTTAATTTATCTTCTAAATATCAAATTTTGGATCATATTAAATTGATAAAGTTGTTGTGAGAACTTAGTTTTTTTTTTGCATTGGTAAACTAATCTCATTAAAGTACATAGTTAAAATTTGGCTGTAAAATATTTATTAATAGAAATTAGTTTAAACATTTGTTATTTTATTTACACGCAAGTAACATAATACATACCTACATTATTTATAAAATCTTAAATTTATAATCACATAAGTTTTCATAAATAGAAGCATAAATGCCCTCGTGTAATTTACTAAAATTTATGAACGTTAGATTTCCATAAGTTTATTTATTGAATTAATATTTAACTGGAAATAAATAAAAAGTTGTAGTTGTTGGACAAAAATACTTTACAATAGAATGGTAATTTAGTAACCAACTAATTTATTTTCAGATTTATGATTACTACATCTCCGTCCGGAAAGTCTAATAAAATTATACATCTTAAGATATTCTGCAATTGCCTAATTACTAGCTTCGCGTTTTGATTTCGATACGGAAGATAAACTGATGCAAACAATAAAATACAAAAAATTAAATTAAGAAAATTTATTTCACAAGAAAATAAATTTCGCTAAATTTTTGCATGGAGGCGTAAATATGTAGTATGTTTTAAAAATACATTCTAAGGCTGCGGTCGAATTCTCGAGTTAATTCGCTAATTCGGTAAATGCATTTACCGTTTTTTTATGGATGGTAAACGAACTAAAATAATGTAAATGTTTCAAATGTTTCACGTTTAGATGTTTTATTCTTTACAAGAATAATATAAGAAATTGTACGAGTGTAAAATAGAAAAAAAATGCGTAATTTAAAAATCTACAATTACTGTAGTAAATGATTTAGCCGAGAATTCAACCGTAGCCTCAGTAAAGGATGCTCTTTAAAGAATTGTAATTTTAACTGTAACTTCGGATAAAATTTGATTTCATTATTTCCGACAAAATGTTCACCCTGTAGAGAAACAAACCCTAATACTAAGTATGATTAGCGAAAATATTCATTTACAATTTTAATTAATGATTCATGAACGCACATTTGGTTCTCATAATTGCTATATAAAACCTATAAAGATGAACATTTACTAAGTTATTTTTTGTAATGTTATTTTTAGTGTTGTATTACTAAATATTTAGTTAACACTAATAAGATGTAGAGATTATTAATATATTTACGTAAAAACACGAATTATCCTAGTAAGTATAGTTAATTTTATATAAACGGGTTTTTATTGTTTTAATAAGTAAACTTAAAGAGACCGGCTGTTTTCTTTGGGTGATTGTTCTAAACACAACAATAATTTAATCGAGGGTAATACGTAGCTAATCGAAAAAAATTTGTTTTAAAAACGCTTCTTTTCAGTTTCAAAGAAGCTGAAACGCTAATGAAGATTATACATATATACATAAGTATGTTGAAATGAAACTTGTACACAGTTCATTTCTATTTATAATAATCGAGTGCAGAGTGTAAAAATATTTTTTTTGATGTAACGTTCAGCCTTAATAATAATAAAAATGAAGTGAATATGGCTGATTGGGTACATAAAAAAAAATGGTAGCTGTGATAAATAAATAAAAATTCACCATAGCACTCCTGACTCAGCTGGTAGAGGTATATTTTGGTCGTGAGTAAAAAAAAGTAACACAGCTGTGCTATGGCAAAGAAATACTTTACTGGAACATACCACTCTCACTCAACTCACCCTCCATGGTAATTTATTGACTTAAGCTCTCATTTGAACGGAAATAAGAACAATTAAGAACATGTTAATACCGTTAATTCAAATTTTTATTAATTCAATTCCTAATACAAATATAGAACATTTGAATCAGAATCACTTAAAGAAAGATGGAAGAGGGAAAAAAAATCTTAATTCAAAATTACTACGAAATACTAAAGTTAATTAACTCGCTCCGGGGTATTAAAATGATATCAAAAAACAAAAAAACTTAAACCTAATAATTAAAATTCACATACCTGATCCAAATCGCTGACGAAGAAAGCGCTTCCAACGGCATCGATCTTGCTCTAGAGTAAGGAAAAAGAATAAATCACCAAATTCTTCAAAAAAAAACCAATACACGTTAATTAACTAAAGTTTACACCAATCACAAAAAAAAATATCGAATGTATAAAATTCAGAAAACCCGTCCACCAAATAATTAAGTATTGTAAAAAAAAACGATTTAAGTTATAATAAACAGAACTGATTCTGATCAAAAATAAAATTTAAAAAAAATATACAAAAAAAATTGACTTAAATAAAAGTTAAACAAAATGACAAATATTCATGAGGTCAAGCCTGGTTGCCCTGTACCAACTTCTCCAATTCTTACGGCTTTCGCCTCCTGTTTAATTACGTTCCGTTTTGCTTCGTCTACAATAATTGCCCCATTAATGATACGTACGGCTGCGTTAATTTGCAAAATGCTTTGTAGGTTGCAGCAACAAATATATTTTTCGAAAAATTTTAATTTAATTTGTGTAAATCGCGAATCTGATTTAAAGGCACGCTATTAAGGCCGTTATTTCTATGTTTACACGTTTGTATTTGCACTATTCGTGCTACATTCAACTCGGCGTCTCCAATGTTCTGCTTCCTTGACGATACCGCTAACTTCACTTTAAACTTAAACTTCGGAATCCACTAACACGAAATAGTTTTTATTTGTTTCGAAAATAATTAAGTGAAACACAATCACGAATTCACAAAATGATTTATGTTAGTTTTTTTTCTTTCTTGATGATTTTTAATTTCACAAGGTTACATCACCAAGATTTTGTTTTTGTATCTTTTGATATGATGATAAGTTGTCTATTTTTGGGTTTTTTTTTCCCTTTTTAATGCACTTTTACTTATACTCTTTTCTACTTGTTTTTTTTTTTTCTTCACTTTGTTATTTTCAGATTTGATTTTCTTACAAAATCATCTATACTCGATAACTATTCTCGACCAACTCTCCCAAAAAATTTTTTTTTTTTCCACCAAAAAAAACATTTACAACCGAAACTTCAACGGAACCATCAAAAGTAAAAATCCCGGTTTTCCAAAAAAAATTTTTTGTGTATGTATGTATGTGTATTGGCGTTTTTGATTGTAAACCTATATAACCGAATTGCATGACCAGTACAAAAACTCCATGATTAATGATGAATGAAATATTCATTGATCACAAATTTAAGAAAATTTGAAATACAGTCCCAACCTCACAATCAGTAACATTACTGCAAAGGGACCGAAGTAAATGTTACAATCGTGGGAACGCACCCATTGATCCCTGAGTGTCTCAAAAGCCGGGCAAGAAACCTTATAGGTATATTATCTTTAACTTAAGTATGAATATCCTTGGCGTGGTAGATTCCAATAGGCTTTCCGTTATTTGAGGTTAATTCATAGGCAACATTGCCTATTTTTCGTGTTACTGTTGCTTTTAAAAATTTTGGTGCTAACTTCGCCGAATAATTTTTAACAGCTTCGCTCAAAGTAAAGTTACGCACAAAGACCGTTTGACCGATTTTAAATTCACGCGATCGACTCCGTAGATTGTAAGTGTGTGTACTTTTTTTATAAGCATCTTCTAGGTGTGATAATACTTTATGTTGGGAGAGACTCAATCGATTTGTTTTACTTAAAATTGAAATTTCTCCATTTGCGACCAGGGTGGTCATTTTGTGGTGCTATATCACATTTGGTGATAAAACTGTGATAAACTGACATTTGTCCTAGCTTACTGCGGTCCCATCTTGGATGAACAACGTCACGTCGTATAATGATTTGAATGAAAATGACCACAATATCTTCCGTCTTACTTCTACAAGTGGAAAAAATTGTATATTTTGTTGTTTAATTTTTTTTTACATGGAGTTTGGTTAAAACACCTCTAATCAAAATTACAAAAAATGAATGAAATTTACATTGACGCTAATGATAAATAAATGATATTTATTAACAAAATAATCATTTATCTATTATTGAAATAAAATTAATAGATTATTGTTAAATTTACAGGAAAACGGAATATAAAAATCAACAATTATTTTAGTTTTGTGTAGTAAATTGTATGTTAAAAGAACCATTCTAGTAGCCTAGAATAACAAATTTCACAAAAACAATTATCCTGCTAATAGAAATTTCTATTAGCAGGATAATTGTTTTTGTGAAATTTGTTATTCTAGGCTACTAGAATGGTTCTTTTAACATACAATTTAATACACAAAACTAAAATAATTGTTGATTTCTATATTTCATAGTAATATAAAAATCAACAATTGAGGTTACGTGTCAAATCAACACTTTGATTCATTGCTTTCCCCTTAAAATTAATTTTGCAGTGTTGTCATTTTGTGGTAATATATCACATTTGGCGATACTATGCGAAAAATAAATGGTCGTAGCTAACTATGGTGTTGTCATGGATGAATATCGTCACGTTGCATAATGATTTAAATGAAAAAGACCACAACTTCTTCCGTCTTACTTTTACAAGTGGAACAAAAAAAAAATTATTTTCTTGTTTACATTTGTTTTATATGGAGTTTAGTTAAAAAAAGCTCTAATAAAAATACCAAAAAATGAATGAAATTTACATTGACGCGAAATATAAATGAATGATATTTATAAACAAAATGATCATTTATATATTTTTGAAATAAAATTAATGGGTTATTGTTAAATTTACAAGAAAAATGCAATATAAAAATCAACAATTATTTTAATTTTGTGTAGTAAATTATTTGTTAAAAATCAAGGTATACAGAAAAAATAGGTAGTATGTATATTCCCGTGTCTCATTTTTATCTTTCATTGCGCATCATGTCACGTGTAGTCAAAAAAACATATTTGTATATGAAGTTTGGCGGTTTTTTGATTAGTTTTTTTAAATAAATCAAGAATAATCGTAATTTTTTTTAACAAACCGTATTTACAATTGATAATGATAGTTAACCGAGACCCTTTTTATGCTTTATATTTTTTTTATGGTCCAAATATTTGAGAAATAATTCATTCGAGTACATAATGTCTAAGATAAATGGAAAAAAGAGTAGACAAAATTATGAGTACATAACATAAAACAATTAAATTATTAAAAGTTTTTGGTCATTTGAAGATATGTACGTACCAATTATTAAAATTTTTATTTCTTTACGTTATGTACTCAAATTTTTGCCATCTATTTTCGTTTGGCTTCAAATTATTGGTATCCACGTACCTATTCAAATATTATGTTCATATTCAACGTTAAATATAAATGTAAAAATATATTAAATAAAAATTCAGTTCACAAATTATTGTTTAGAAAAAGGAAATTAATTCATTTATTGTGTTTTGGTTTTCGCTACAAATAAATCAATACATTCATTCACTGTTTAGTGTTCTATATCTTCTATCTTCTATCTTCTATATTATTAAACGAGCAATAATTGCGGGTATGTATATATGTCCGCACGAAAAACTACTTCGAGACCGATTTCGTTGACGTAAAATGGCTATATGATGTCTTTTTGCATGAAAATGCGATTGAGTCTGGTCTCAAGTCTGGGAAAACTCTGTAAAGCCTTCAAATCTGGAAAAATTATCCAAATTTTACAGCGCCATCTCTAAAATGGTCAATTGTATATCGCTCATTTGCTACCACAATGGCATAACTCAAAATCGGTCGTTTTTGACTTATTTATAGAGAAATATCGGCTTTTTAATATAGTTAAAACTGATATAACGACACACCTAAAGCTATAAAGCTCACTACAAGACAAACGGAAATGTCTCTCAAATTATAACATTTGTTATTTTTAAATTGTGTCATTGTTGCAGCAAATGAGCGATATGTATTGTGTATTTTTTTTTATAGAAAAGAATGTTTGATGATTTTTTTAAATAGTACAGCCACTGATCTATACTACATGGATAGAACATGTTCAAAATCTTATGGTACAAAATAGTAATGTCTCTTTTGTAAGACAGAGACAGTAATATTTTGTCTCTTTCTTTCAAACTCGAATTTTCGAAAATCAACTTTAAATAAAATAGCACTTAACAAAGGCCAGTTAAAAATATGATTGGTTTTTAATTTTTTTATGATGTAGGTGGGAGCAATATTTTGAGATGAAATAAGGGTGTATTTATTATTATTGTTTAAGGATAAATAAAATTTCTGTTTTCATCCCAAATTTCAGTTAAAATTAGAAATAAAAATATGTTGTATGTACTAAATAATAATTTGTATTTATTCAAACAGGTGATGTAGAATATCCAATAGATTTGTTTGATATTGAAGAAGATTCTTACCACGGTGGAGAAAACAGCATTCGTGTATCAGAATTCCTCCAGGAAAACATTGTCTCAGCCTTCCAGGAAAATGTAATTGGCTATATAAGTGGCTATATAGTAAAAATGGCTAGAAAAATAATATGGTGGAGCCCACACCTCGGCACTAAAATTATTATTTTTAAAAACTAGAGGTGGTTTAATAATTCCGGCTAAAGATGTAACTGATCAGTGCATCATTACAAATTTATACTTTAAAAGTACCGACATAAATTTGAAGAATAAACATCAAGATGAGAGGCTGGCGTTACGAATATTACAGGATCTGAATATTACAGATATGTTTCCGTCATTACATAATCATCAATTTGATACAGAAATACTATAGATAACAATCATATACATATATAAGCTAGCTAAAGTAATAATAAAATGTTTTATAAAGATTAAATTTTCATATATTTCACGGCAAATTAACGACCAAAATACGACACACATACGGCATCGATTAAGTAGATTAATTATATTTCACCATGAATAGATTTGTATGATTTGTATGTACATATACATATATGAATAGATTTATATTAGATTAATTATATTTCACCACGGTATAGATTGATATATTATATTAAATCATTAATAACTTAAATAAAAATTTTTAAAAATCGCTGTATTTCATTCCAAATATTTTTTTGTTTGTTTGTTTTGGTTCATAACTTGACATTTAATTCCGAAAATTTGTCGCATTACGTGTTTATTCCAGGTGTGCATTATAAATTTTAAGGGTTAAATAGTATGAATGTAAATATTATAGTGTAAATAGTTTCTGAAAAACGTAATTATTGTGATATAACTTAAAGTGAAATAAATTGTATTAATTATTTTTAATACATTCATAACATTTTATTAGATTTTATGTAAAAAATTAATAATTTCAAATATTTTCGACATTAAATTTATTTAAGTGCGGCCCTATACAACTTGTGTCTCTTTAGATGCAACAACTATACAAAAACAAGCGAAATAGTTATATTAAAAAGTTCTACCATCAAATTGTTGTTGTTTGCGTAGAAATTTTGAAGATGTTCTATCCATGTAGTATAGATCAGTGAGTGAGTACAGCAGACAGCAGACAGCTGACAGCTGCGTAGTTAGCAGCATACGGAGTTGGGATGTATTTAATTTTTTTTTTTATGATTTTTTTTTCATGGATGTCCATTTTTCAAAAATCACGACAAAAAAAAAAAAAATTTAAATTAATGTTGGATGATCAGCATATTTTTTTTAGTCTTTTCCCGACGAATTTTCCGAGTGGAAATTCGCGATTTTCTCGCATTTTCCGTGATTTTTCCGATATGATGTAAAAGGAAATTATTCTTAGAATATTTTTCTTCATCTGTATACCAAATTACAGAAAGATCTGACAAATTTTATCTTTCTCTATGTTGATACGTCACATTGTGTAAATCTATCTACATATTATATAATTTAGTAGAATGCTCAAAACTTTTTATAAAACCAAGTAATTTTTCGGCAAATTCCCATGCCGCAGTAGTCTAGGTGTTAGCGTTGTGGATTTTAAAATTTTAGATCGTAGTTCGAACCTCGAAAATTACATTCTTGAGATAAATTTTTTTTTCGTTTTTTTTTCAAATTTATATGGCATTGGCATGTATGATTGAATAATAATAAAAGATGAATGTAAAAGTAGTAAGCTACATTTCGGCTATTATAGTAAATTATTTGTGTTGCAAAGGCACAATTATGACATTTACGTTCACAAAAATCAAGAATTAACTACAAAAACTACATTTACATTTAAGTTACGGTAAATGTATGTATATCAGTACACGTAGGTATAATTTGGGAAACTATATATATATATATATGTATTTAGGTGAAGGATCATTAATTCGAGCGAGAATCTTGAAAATTTATATGAAATCGATATTGAAATAATTTTCTGGAAATATTGGATTCAATTTTCAATTGTAGGATTTAATTATTCCAGTGATTTTCTTGACCAAAAAGTCACGAAAATGAGTGGAATAGAATAAATATATAAAAATAAAATATCACATAAAAAATCGTTCTTAAATCAAAATAAGGTACGAGTATCAAAACCATGGGATGTAACTCCTCAAATAAAATGCGATACTAATCCTTCGCTTGTGGATGCACAAAATTATGATAAATATCTATTAGATATTGTGTTATTGAAAATTATAGAAACTATTTATGACCCTGAACTTAAGGAATATAAAGATTACGAGATAATCTCAAAAATAGTAAATTCGACCGGTATAACAGCAATGATTTCTGCAATGCGTCCCGATATCGATAATATAGAGGCGTATATACGAAATTGAATGCTATTCGTGAAGTTAAATCTGACTCAATAGCATATGATATGGTAAATTTCAAGGTACTCAAGATATTTATTGATTTATTTTTGTCTCATATAACATTCATCCTTAACCAGTGTTTGACAAAATCTGAATTTCCTAATTTGTGGAAGGTGGCCTCTATCATTCCCTTACCTAAAAAGGATGTAATTTGTAATATTGGGGACATTCGTCCGATTAGCATTTTGCCTGCCTTATCAAAGGTACTGGAAAAAATTATGCAATTGCAAATCCAAGTGCATCTTAACAGATTTAATTTTTTGTGCAAATTCCAATCAGGATACAAAACAGGCTACAGTACTACAACTGCACTTGTCCATATAGTGGATGATCTATCATCTATCTTAGACAAAAATAATTCATTTGCTATATTAGTACTTTTAGACTTTTCTAAAGCATTTGATAGCGTGAATCATATCCACTTGCTCCAAAAATTATATTTGTATTATAAATTTTCAACGTCTGCTATTTTGTTTATTCATTCTTATTTGAGCAATCGTAAACATTTCGTTAAGCATGGTGATGATGTTTCTGGCACTTGTGAAGTGGTTACTGGGGTGCCTCAAGGTTCCATATTAGGTCCTTTACTTTTTTCTATTTATATTAATGATTTGCCTTGGCATATCCAGAATTGTCGATTTCATCTTTATGCTGATGATTTGCAACTATATATAGGTGGTGATATTTCAGAATTAGATATGATTGTCAAGTACCTTAATGATGATTTGAGGAATATATCGTTATGGGCTAAAAATAATTCGCTTGCTATTAACCCCAGCAAAAGTAAAGCATTATTTCTATCTAGAAACCACTCTCACAATATTGAACCTGTGTTACGTCTGGACAATGATATCATCTCATTTGTGCCAACGGTAAACAACTTGGGACTTATTTTGAATTCAAAACTTACTTGGAATGACCACATAAGCTCCTTATGTCGGCGGGTTAATTACAGCTTATATTCGCTTCGATTAATAAAAAAATTTTGTCCAATTAAATTACGTATATATCTGCTTAAAAGTTTGATTTTACCCATTTTCTCATATTGTGATGTGATATTTTATAATAGTGATAGTTCCTCAAAGCGTTTACTTGAGGTGACGTTTAATAATTGTATCCGGTATGTTTATGACCTTAAGAAATTTGATCATGTCACCGAATTTAAAGATTCCATTATTGGATGTGACTTGTTTAAATTTTACTGTTACAGAACTGCAGTTTTCATTTTCCGTGTTATTAAATCAGGTATCCCGTTGTATTTGCATGATAAATTAAATTTTGCATTGTCATTGCGTACAAGAAACATCAGCTTGCCTGTGAGTAGGACCAATATTTATAACAACTCCTGTTTAATGAACATGATTGTCACTTGGAACAGCTTGCCTCTAGAACTGAAAAATATCAGTTCTATTGAAAGTTTTAAAAAAAAATCATTTAAGTTTATAACTCAAAATTAAAATTTTGATTATTTATTGTATATTTTGTACATATACATATATCTAATTTTTGTTAATTTTTTATTTATGTTAATTATTGTTCATATTCTATATTGTTTTGTTTTATGTTATTATTGTAATATGCACGATTGTAAAAAAGTTAATACTTATACTTCGTTAATAAAAAATCTATTATTATTATTATTAAATACCATTGCACATGCTTTTGTGGTGGTCGCAATTGTTTTTGGCATTCCAACATTATTATCGTTCCTCAAGGTGGTCTGCCAGAGTACCAAATGGCAAGATCGTTATACTGGCATAAAAATCGTACAACAAATCGCTGTTCGAATAAACGCGATTTCATCTTGTATTATCAAGCTATTGATCGAAGTGATAATAAATGGTTTAATTGATGAACACCGAAATGTACGAAGTATTACCGCTTTAGCCATGTTAGCGTTGGCTGAAACAGCAACACGACATGATGATACAATAAATTGATTAATAAAAATAGTTTAAGTTTTGAAAATTATTTTAGTTTTTTCTTTTCAAGTGCCCATTGTCAACAGTATAAATGTTTGGATCAATGACTACCCCATAGGATACGTTGGGTGGTACTTTCACTTTTTTACTAAAGCGTTTTTCACGCAACTATAAAAAGAAGTTTTATTAAAACACCGTTGACTGGTGGATGCTTTTTGGTTTCAAGCGTCATCGGTGGTTTAGTAGAGCAAATAAAATAATTGTCGTAATACTTCAAATGGTGGTAGCGTTAGGAGTGATGAAGCTAGCGACAGACTATAAATTTTATTCCTCCACCATCTCCGGTAAACAAGGTAAGAGTAGTAAGCATTGTGCCTTTATTTTAGCGCGCAATAGCACATCTGAATATGCAGGCAGTTTCAAGAATTATCCAATTGTGGCTAAAGAATGCGGTGGTACTGAAACAATATTTGATATTTTATCCGATATTTCCATCAAGGTACCATCAACGTCCTCGTATAAATCATAATTTGGTTCAACTTTAACCAATTCCCCGATTATTGAACTTCCCTTTTGATTTTTCCTATTCTGAATCACCAATAATTATCTTAGCACTCTCGGTATATACTATCGGAAGGAAATGTGCTAATAGAGATAATGCACCTCGACTCGAAAAAATCTGTACCGGGCTAGCGGTCATGATAATAGTACAAAATCATTTGTGAAAAATAATACAAATAAAAAATTTATTTATACAACTACTGTTGTTTATTTAAAAAACACTAGTTTTTTATTTTAATACAAAATCAGATGCTTGGAACGTCATTTCTTCGTTAAGATTGCACCAGGACGTGCAGGAACGGTTAATTGGAAACAGTTAGAAAATTGAGGCATAGTAGTATCTCATCGAGTTTTATACGAAATTTTGATATTATGAATTTTGTCTTAATAGCGGCTTGATTTTTTTAACCTCTTTGAAACGTTTATTTTTAGCCGGAACATCAGTTGCTACGCTTAGAATTTCCATACTGAAACCCATTCCAGCTCATATATCGAGGAGTTCGGAACTTATATCACAATTTGTTTGCCCGTTTGGTAATAAATTATTTGCTATCTATATTATCATATTGAGTGGCGACCGGTAAAATATTCATATAAGCTAAAAAGAAAATTAATTAGGATATAGTATAAATAACATAAAATAATAAAACTTACACGACACACAATTTTCAAGAATATTTTGACATGTAGTACTGTAACATGTTCCACTTCGGATTTTGGTTGTAGCAGCGAATGTTCAACGTTCCATGATTGTTGGGTGGACTCGGTACCAAAACCAGTACCTTTAGCCCAATATGCATGGCTTTTATTATCCAATATTTTTTGCTCACTAGTGTTACAAGTGGTAGTTTTTAATTATGATGAAATTTCCGTTTGCAAACCACTCAATTGTGAATGATGCGTTAATACGCTCAAAAATTCAGAACTAATTGTACCGCGTCAACTTCGATCAACAAACGCCATCATCCGTTGTCAGCGATGAACAATCCAATAATTATCGGAATACTTAATAGGGTAGCGTTGGTAAGTAATGAGATTAGCAACAGACTTAAATTTCACTTCTTCATAATTTCCGGTAACACCAAGTACTAAGCGTAGTAAGCATTGTGCTTTTATTTTAGCGCGCAATAGCACATCTAAATATGCAGACAGTCTCACGAATAATCCAAATGTGGCTAAAGAATGTGGTGGTACTGAAGAAATATTTGATATTTTATCCGATGTTTCTGTCAAGGTATCATTCACGTCCTCGTATCTTTCATAATTTGGTTCAACTTTTTTAGTCAATTTTAGCCAACAAACTTCCCTTTAGATCTTTCCTATTCTGAATTATCAATAATTATCTTAGCACTCTCGGTATATACTATCGGAAGGAAATGCGCTAATAGAGATAATACATCTCGACTAGATATATCTATAGTGGCGGTGATAATGGTACAAAATCAGATGCCTGGAACGTCATTTTTTCGTTAGGTTTGCACCAGTACGTGCAGGAACGGTTGTAGTAAACAGTCAGAAAATTGTGGCATAGTATGTATCTCATCGTGTTTCATACGAAATTTTGATATTATGGCTTTAGTCTTTATAGCGGCTTGATTTGTTAACCTCTTTAAAACTTGCTGTATAAATGGTACAATTCCATCCTCTTTGAAACGTTTATTTTTAACAACAGCATCAGCTGCTACGCTTAGAAATTCCATGCCGAAACCCTTTCCAAATCATATATCGAGGAGTTCGGAACTTAGATCACGATTTGTTTGCCCGCTTGATAATAAATTACTTGCTACCTATATTATCAGATTGAGTGGCGGCCGGTAAAATATTCATATAAGCTAAAACGAAAACTAATTAGAATATGGAATAAATAACTTAAAATAATAAAACTTACACGACACACAATTTTAAAGAATATTCTGACATATAGTATTGTAACATGTTCTTCTTCGGTTTTTGGTTGTAGCAGCGCCTGTTCAACGTTCCATGATTATTGGGTGGATCCGGTAACAAAACCAGTAAGCCCTTTAGCCCAATATACATGACTTTAATGCACAATATTATTTGCGCACCAGTGCTACAAGTGGTAGTTTTTAATTATGATGAAATTTCCGTTTGCAAACCACTCAATTGTGAATGCGTGAATACGTTCAAATAATTCAGAACTAAATGTACCGCGTCAACTTCAATCAACAACACCATCATCGGTTGTCAGCGATGAACAATCCAATAATTATCGGAATACTTAAAATGGTAGCGTTGGGAGTGATGAGGCTAGCAACAGACTATAAATTTCACTTTTTCGCCATCTCTCAGCATTGTGCTTTTATTTTATTGCGCAATAGCACATCTCAATATGCAGGCAGCCTCAAGAATAATCCAAATGTGCCTAAAGAATATGGTGGTACTGAAGAAGTATTTAACATTTTACGGAATTTTGATATTAAGTATAACTTTAGTCTTAATGATTTTTAACCTCTTTGAAATGTTTATCTTTAGCCGTAACACCAGCTACTACGCTTAGAAACTCCATACCGAAGTATATTCCAGCACCCATTTCGAGAAGTTCGGAATATGTATCAAAATTTGTTTGCCCGCTTGGTAATAAATCCCTTGCTAATTATGATTGAGTGGCGTATGGTGAAATATAAAATATAAGCTAAAAATAAAACTAATATTATATTATATTCTAATAAATAAACTATAAAAAGTAAAACTTACACAACACAAAATTGTCAAGGATATTCTAACATTTTGTTTGAGTTTTCAAATAGAATTCGTTGCTTCTAATATCTACATACATTGTGTAATTGCTAATGTCTGTAAGTATGTACATAACATAAAACGAAGTACTAAACCAAAATCTATTTTAACTGTACACCGTACGGTACAATAAAAAAAAACAATTGAGAGAATGCAAAACAATATATGTATGTATATGTGTTAGTGTTTTGGTTATATGATGATGATGATGATAGAACGACAACGATTGACGATTGTAGGGTGTGCTCTAGCGGAGAAAAAATAAATTAACTCACCCACAAACTTTTGAAATTTACTATGGAAAAGCAGAAGAATTTTCATTAAAATATTAATAAAAGTGGTAAAAGACTAATTATTAGAACGAAAATGATGCTTGTTGTTTTAATAAACCTTATTAGTATCTAAAGACGTCACTATAATGGTTTATATTACTATTACATGTTAAAAAAAACTTATATTTAAAATTTTATTATTATTTTTTTTTAATGGTTATATAAAATAAATAATACATGACTATAATAAAATATGGTATTTAAAATAAAAACTTATTTCATATATCAATTTATAGAGAAATTCATTTTTAAACTTGTATTCTGTTACTCTAATTTACAACAAATATATGCAATATTCAGCAATATATTTCCCCTATTTCAAATGACAAAGTATGGGATATTCCGTTCGGTATACAAAAATCATACTTCAAACCATATATTAGATGCGCTATATTATCAAAATATTACGATTTTAATTTAGAAATATTAAATTCAAATCATGAATTTTTCCATATAACGCCATATAAACAAAAATCGGCTTATGGGTGAACAGCTTCATTTTTTTCCGATAGGTAGTGCTTTCTCAACTTATCCAATCGTCAATTGCGGAATAATGTTGATAGAGCAAGGATGTCATAAAACGCACTCTGCTTCGTATTTGATGATTATTTCAAATATTATAATTTCAGATGTTCGTTAGATTTCAAATGTTTTGTCATCGTCAGTTTAATTTTCAATATTCTTTAATATTGAGATGTGTTATTATTATTCTTATTCTTATACAAATATAAATGAAAAAATTTAATTAAATATATTGTTAAATTATAAAATAAAATACAAAACTTTAAATAAATTGAATAATTAATATTTAACATATTATATAATAGTGACAGTGATAGCTAAACATTTTATTTATTAAAAATAAGCTAGCAGTCAGTTTGTGTAAAAGCTTGCATATAGCTATAATAGTGACAATTATATACAAACAATATTTTTAACAGTAGTTCATATTTATTTTATGTGAATTTTTTTATTTATAAAGTGTATTAAAATTAAGTAAGTAAAAGTTTTTTCAAATAAATTTAATTTGTTTGAAGCGATAAGATTATTCATTATGTAGCTATTTTAGTATTAATTTAATTTAAAGATTCTGAAATGTGTAATGTTTATTTATACTTTGCATTAAAACATTATATTTTAATGACACTTTATTAATATGTAAATATAAGTTACGACATGTAACTAACTTTTTATATGGAAAGATTTTGACTAATTTATTTTTGCCTTAAAATTCGACTTTTATAGCGAGAATTATTATAGTGTTAAATCGTTGTGAAACTAGTTAAGAAGTGTATAAATAATTATTTTTAAATTAATTTATATATTTTTTTTCCGCTGGCGCTACATCCCATATATGGATTTGGCCGCCTCAAATGAGGATACGTAATCAGAATTTTCATGCGGATGATAATGATTGATTAATTCATTGACCTTAACCAGCCGTGAACATTTTTCACCCACCGAGAATCGAGCCCGGGACCTCCGGAGATTAAAACAAGTATGCTAACCACTGTACCACCGGGGCGGCAATGAATTTAAATGTGTAACTGAAAAATGTGTTTATTATTTAAATACATAGATTATCTAAATAATTAATTCTGTTAAACTTGATGATTAACCATACTAAATGGATAATATATGTACAATATAATTATAAACATCACAATTTAATGGATAATTTTGAAATTTGCTCAGTTTTCAATAAATCGCATATTGTGTCGCTCAATCGCATATTGTAAGTTGAATTGTGGTTTTAAAAGTATATTTCTTAAATTATTGGTCAGGAAAATTAAGATATTCAATATCTTTAAAATCCATTAGGTACAAAGAATTTAATTTCCTCCTGTTTTTAAATTCATTTTGTAAATGTACACTTCGACTAAGCCCGTTATATGAAAATTATTACTTCTAATACTATACAATATAATAATATTTAATTATAAATAGCATACTGTTAATATTTAAATACAGCATTACAAACAAACGCCGCCCCGGTGGCACAGTGGTTAGAATGCTTGCATTAAGCTCCGGAGGTTCCCGGATTCGATTCCCGGTGGGTGAAACAGCTATACATCCTCCGGATGGTCGAGGTCCATTTTTTAAGTTCAACGACTTTTGTAATAATTGGTGAGCAGGGATTTTCTAGTGTTAGGAAACATTTGCAGTGGACTTTGATTTCGGGAAATGTTGTTTAGTGGGTCCTCTAATAGGCCTTGGGGTTCGTTTTTTTGAATATTTTTTTATTGATCATAATTGGTGAAAGAGAGTTTTCGAGTGCCAAAACGCGATAACACCGGGTATTGATTCTTAAAAAAACGTTAAGGAAGTTCTCGTCCGGTGAGCCCCTGTTTGCTTGGTTTTATCTTACTTTTTAACTTACTACCGGTTTCTGAAACGGTTATTTCATTTTTATTAATGTTGGTTGGGGTGGTTTTATTTCAGTAAAATTCGTTTAAGAGGATCCTCCTATGGGAATTCATATTTTTATTATTTTCTTTTGTTAATAGTAATTGGTTAGATGGAAATTTTCTGGTGAAAGGAAGCAACTGTAATGGGTTTTGATTTCTTGGAAAAATATTTTAGTAGGCTTTCTGGAGAGGTTCGGGTTTCATTTTTATTTTATTTTCTAACAAAGGAAATCTAATTGTTGTTATTGCTATTGATATTGCATTGTGTTTTGTTTTTTTTATTTGTTCAATTGTGATTTTTGAGAATTATATAGAGATCATAAATTAGTTCCAAATATGGATCGTATAGGTTCTGTAAAATGGCCAATTCCAATGGACCAAAGCCATTTCTCAACCGATTTCGATAGAACTCGGTATGTACCATGAAAATGGGATTGTAAAATGGGAATATGAATATTATTCTAGTTTCAATAGAATTAAACCATTTCCTTTCAATTGGGATGAATTGTATAGAATGGGATTTGTTTAGTATAGAATGGGATTCAAACATGAGTGTCGGAAATTTTTCTGGAAAATCGACAGTCTAAATGGAACTAACATATTGCTCAATTGAATGAGGTGAAACTCAGTGACATGAACGTGTAACAAACGCTAATGTAATTCGGAACGAGCGTAGCTCGGTGCTCCTGGGACTGTGTTCTTATCAGAAGTACAACTGATAGTTTTGTTGCAATAGGAATTATTCAAATTTAGGATATTTAAAATCGAACACTCCCAAATTTTTGAATTAAATAATTAAAATCTAAACGTTCTCTGCATTTAACAAAAAAATTTTATTCATAAATTCCGAAACTTGTTATGCAATGTGCTCAAACAGTCTGCTCTAGACACGAATATTAAAACATGCCTATTTTCGCGATTTAATTCCAAAAGTATTGCAGTATATAACTAAAATAAAAATTGAAATGTTTAATTTTAACATAAAGTCGAAAAACAATTAATGGCAAGAATAAAAAAAAATTCATTTATTTTCCATTTATTTAAAAAATTAATAAAAATATCACGGAACTCCATAAAAATATCAGCATTTTTGACAACACGTGACGTCAAATTGCGAAAAAAGTATAGCAACAGCATGCGCAATATTGTACCTTTATTTTCTGTATATCTTGGTTAAAAATTACATTCTAGTTGCCTAGAATAACAAATTTCTTCGGGAGCTCACAATAGCAAAGGACAAAAAAATATTCTTATAAAAAATCAACATAAACCATCTGACATAACCCCACAAAATGCAAATATTGGTCAATGTTTAATCAAATTCTAACAAACCAAAGGTTTTTCTTGTTATGTTATATTAAAAATATATTAATTGGTCTTTTTTAATCGACAATTTTGTTTTGCACTTCGTATCATGATAATTTTCATTCATTTTTTTGAAACTTTAATTTGGTTGTTTTTGATCAACCTCCAAATAGTTTGATGGAAAACAACTAAATTGGGATATTAAAAAAATGAATGAAAATTATCATGAAACCAAGTACAAAATAAAATTGTTGATTGACAAAGGACTGATTATTATATTTTTAACATTTTATTTAAATAATAAACATCTTTGCATTAAAGTATTACTTTATCATCACACAAATAGCACTTCGTATAAAATGTTCATATAATGTCATTTGAGGTTATGTGGAAACGACAACTTATCACTTTAATTCATCATTTTCCCCATAAAATTCATTTTGCAGGGATGTGTTTGTAGACTTTCTCCATTTTTTTATATCACATAAAAAAAGTCTCCACTAGTGATATAAAGGTGTAATATAGCACCACAAAATGACCACTTTGATCTAATCAATCTGATTGATCTGAGTACTAAAAATCTGTGTTTTTACATAGCTTTTTAGGCTGTGTTTCTTATTTATGATCTAATTGATCTGATCGATCTGAGTACTAAAAAGATATGTAAAAACACAGATTTTTAGTACTCAGATCAATAAGATTGATTAGATCAGAAATAAGAAACACAGAATACGTTTATGCTCAGAGTCAAGTCATCTTTTAGTTAACTTTGGATCATCTTGTAGTTATCTTTTTTAGCGTTTATACTGCAGAGTCAAATCGTAGTCGAGTCGAAACTAGGTTGAAACCGAGTCAGAAACGTCAAAAAAAATCATTTACTATCGTATGTTTATATGTTTTTCTTGTATTATTTTCTGAATTTTATAAAAATAAAATAACAAAATTTTATTGCCACACAAAAATCGAAGATTCGCACACGAATTATGAAATCAAAATGGTGTCTTTTTATTACTATTTTTTTGTTGTTTTTATTTTTCGACTCGACTCCGTTTATAGTGGCTGTTTTTAGAGTTAACTCGACTCGACCCTAGAAATTTTTTAGGTCGAGTCGAGTTAACTACAAGATGACTCGACTCCGTTTATAGTAAAAGTTAACCTAGGTTCAAACCAGGGTGGTCATTTTGTGGTGCTATATCACACCTTTATATCACTAGTGGAGACATTTTTTATGTGATATAAAAAAATGGAGAAAGTCTACAAACACATCTCTGCAAAATGAATTTTAGGACGTGTCCGATTTCTGTGCGAAACAATTTTTTTGTGATAAATTTGACATTAGTGAAATAATTTTCTCTGCCATATTTGAAATAAGTTCATTTGCTGTCCGAATACTGAAATAATTTTGAAATAATAAAATTGACATTTGGAAATACAACAAATTGTATTATTTCTATTAATTTTGGGTTACATGTGTTTAATGAGAAGAACACGGAACTTTGCGCGACCTTTAATAATGGATCTCCTAAACTCCCAGGTATGATACATTTAAACTTACAGGTATGTATGTTATGTATTGCTCATTTTTTGCAGCGACAAATAATGTACACAATTCCCTTAACAAACAGTATTGTTAATTCAATACTTAGTTATAATGATTCTGTGACGAGAATGCATTTAAGGATATCGTCTAACACTTTCATCGCCATTAGCAAATTCTTGCCCAATAAAAACCATGGTTGGGGACCGGAAATGCAACTAATGATATTTTTGCTGTGGCTGGCAAGTGGGACTTGTTATAGAATTGTAGGTGCAGCAATGAACATGTCAACATTCACAGTTTGTGATATTGTTCACAAAATGCTGGACACTAGAAAATGCTGGAACTTATTATATTATATCAATAAAATTAAATTAAATGATATAAAACTTATTTTGTTTACTTCACCGGCACAGAAACAAGAATTATTACGAACATGTCAAAATTATAACACACCTCTGCTGTGATAATTTGGCTGCGTACAGTTTAACATTAATTTATCACAAAAAAATTATTTCGCACAGAAATCGGACACGTCCTTAAGGGGAAAATGATGAATTAAAGTGATAAGTTGTCGTTTCCACATAACCTCAAATGACATTATATGAAAATTTTATACGAAGTGCTATTTGTGTGGTGATAAAGTAATACTTTACCCGTGAAACACAATTACCATTTTGCGACCAATATAAGACCCAAAATCAATTTCAGTCGGGAATGAATGCCTGGTTTTAGACGTTTATCAAACTGTCAAAAAGCGTGGATACTTCCAGTCTTCGCCCGACCGAATGTATGGGTAGCAAAACAGTTGGCGAAAGCCAATCGTTCGTAGACTGAGGTTTAAGAATATATTCAGTCTTAGACAGGACCCATTAGGTAAGTCTAACGACTCACCTAAAACTTCGTCGAAAAGCCGTAATTCATGAACTGGTTTTAGTGGCATGTTTGTTTTGGGTCGTATTTAAGTGATCTTCAGACCGATTTTGGCAAGTATCAAATTAATTGAAGACAAAATTTATTCAAATATGTACTTTTATTTAATTATACGAATAGGTACATAAAATTAAATCAAATAACAAATAAAGTTTATATAGGTTTTTACTTTATCATAAATTAAATAATACTCGTACATGAATGTAAAATTGGATTGCAATTTTAAAATTCAATTTACTTAAAAAAATAAATAAATAATCACAGTTAATAATTCAATGTGAGTGATAAATATTTATCATAATCAATAAAAAATAAAATAAAACGTAATAAATCTTATAATAATAAAATAATTCGACAAAAATTATAATTTTACAGACTTCTTATTTGATTTTCTTTTTTTTCATTTTTTAAGTTGCAGTTATTTTTTATACTCTTTTTAAATATTCCTGTACTGCATGCATCATCTTGAGTTACAATACCCTTTGGGTTCAGTCGCCTTAAAACCTCCAAAATTACTTCTTGGACTGTTTTAAAAATCACGAAACTTGGTAAATCTGAAAGTTAAATAGATAAATAAAATATAGTATTTTCATGAAAATTTGAAACAAGACTTACACGATCGCCCCTCAACGTTATTTCCAGTTACTACGAGAGGAAAATTTGTTGAGAGGCGAGCGTGTTAAAATAAAAATAATGTACCCTTATTTCGCCCACGACATTTTTTCCGCCAATGTTAAATCCATCAATTCTACTAAAATGGATTTTATTAAACCAAGGTTTACATCTTTAGCCAATCCTTTATGGGCAGTACTCATAAAGTAAGAAGTCTGAAAAGATAATGTAAAGACATGTAAGTAGGGACTATGCATAATGTAGAATAATCTAAATAATACTTACTATTTTAAAAAGTCGATAATTTACATCATCCTTCAGCCGTTCTTCAAAATTTGTTAGTTCATCTATAGATTTAAAATTCGTTTCCAGCCTCTCCCTCAATCAGACGATCAAGTTTTAATTCAATGGATATAATCATACTATACATTTGATCTATTTTTTCTTCTAGTATTGTGTGACGATTTAGTACATCTTCGATAGTTGAATTTGTATTGTTTAATATTGGTTGACCATTTGTCTCCTCGTTCGTGGTTGTTATGTATTGGTCAAGAGTAATAATATCTTCACAATTAAAACTGTTGATACTTGTTCCAACATCCAAACCATTAGATATATGTATAGCTTGGCTTATAAAGGCAGAGGAAATTAAAGGTGACTCTATAACTTTAAATTATAAGTATGTGTATATTAGCTGAATAATAAAATAATTATATTTATAACCACAATTTATTTGTTGGTCTTTAGCTTTAGTATGTTTTATTTTTACGCCATCATTTCGATGGCCTTATTCCATCATCATCAGGTTGTATTACAATAATAAATTTATTTAATATTATAATTCGCCCTCAAATGATGTTGGAATAAAGCCATTCAAACGTCGGTGTAAAAATAAAACATATTAAGCTAAATACCAATAAATAAATTGTGTTTATTAAATCAACACCGATAAACGCTTAATTCTTTATTTAAAACCTTTTGCAGATAAATTGGAAACACTTCCTATTCTCCATTTTCATTAAATTGCAAACAGAAAATAGATAATACAATATAGAAATAAAAAAAGGGTTTAGTTTCACCTGATGTGCTCCTGGTCACCTGATATAAACCTGATATTCATCTGATGTGCTCCTGCATTGTGCCAATTAAGTTAAGCTGAAACCTGTAGCTGGAAAAAAAAGTTACATAATTTTTAAACTAAGCACCTTGTGTTTAATAAAATAGCCCCATTAAATAATGTCTCTTGCAATATTCCTTGCGTAAAAAATATTAAAATATAAAGAAATCTTTTGAAATAACGTTTCAAAAAATTAAACATAAATAAAACAAGTGCAATTTTTGTCGGGCGCCATTTCGCTTACAAATTTAAGAAAATTTATTTGAAAACTAATTCGTTTTATAAATTTATGTAACATCACACACAAATTTATCTGAGTACATACATATACATATATATAACACCTTACAATATAATACACAACATAAATATACAATGTACCTAATGTACTTACTAATTAATACATATTAGTTTTCGCACAAATTTTCGCACAAGCTTGGAAGCAAATGACGCTCGAAAAAAATTGCACTTGTTTTATTTTTTTTATTTTTTGAAACATTATTTCATATATGTATTTTAATATTTTTACGCAATAATATAAAACAAATAACAAATATATTTAATCATTTTTTCACACACAATTAGAAAAAAATATCGAGAAAATCTACTGGCGTTATTCACTTTGTACCCAATAGAAACAAAATTAGCACTACTTAGGTACACGATTTTTATTGACGCCAGAATACATTCATTATTTGCATATTACTATTAAGTTTTCAAACTTGTTTTTTATATACTTACTTAAATAAAGTTTATATATTTATTATTAAAATCACCAACTTTGAATGCTTAAATTAAATTAACATAATTTTTCTTTTTGTCAAACTCCACTTTTCCACTTTGATATCAAACGGTCTAAATGTTAATAGCAAATGATGAAGTGAGTGATTTAATAGCGTTTATTTGCTCTCATTTCGTTTTTAAATTCCCGTTGAACGACAAAACGGGACAAATGTTTTTCTGAAACCATCTCTCTCTAACTGCTGTAAACTCGTTCTCTAATTTCTCCGCACTTTTTCGACCAACATTAAGAAACTGTTTTCAAAAGAGATTTCAGTCTAAATTTGAGTATCTGGATGTACCCAAATATAACTGAAACTAACATTTCAAGTTCATTGCCTTCTCTCGCATTTATAAGACTGGTATTTACCGCCAGTCAAAAAACCGACCATAGAAGACCGCTTTGGGCCTAAATTTCAATTTAAATTCGGTCGAAAATATGCTCAAGGACAGCTGAAGACAATATTTTCATTTTGGTTTATTGTGAAGTGTTATTAGAGCGGTATTTCGCTCCAGTCATTAAACCAACCTTAAAAGAAGGTTTTTGGTCAATCAACAATTTTATTTTGTACTTGGTTTCATGATAATTTTCATTCATTTTTTTAATATCCCGATTTAGTTGTTTTCCATCAAACTATTTGGAGTTTGATCAAAAACAACCAAATTAAAGTTTCAAAAAAATGAATGAAAATTATCATGATACGAAGTGCAAAACAAAATTGTCGATTAAAAAAGACCAATTAATATATTTTTAATATAACATAACAAGAAAAACCTTTGGTTTGTTAGAATTTGATTAAACATTGACCAATATTTGCATTTTGTGGGGTTATGTCAGATGGTTTATGTTGATTTTTGTATAAGAATATTTTTTTGTCCTTTGCTATTGTGAGCTCCCGAAGAAATTTGTTATTCTAGGCAACTAGAATGTAATTTTTAACCAAGATATACAGAAAATAAAGGTACAATATTGCGCATGCTGTTGCTATACTTTTTTCGCAATTTGACGTCACGTGTTGTCAAAAATGCTGATATTTTTATGGAGTTCCGTGATATTTTTATTAATTTTTTAAATAAATGGAAAATAAATGAATTTTTTTTTATTCTTGCCATTAATTGTTTTTCGAGTTTATGTTAAAATTAAACATTTCAATTTTTATTTTAGTTATATACTGCAATACTTTTGGAATTAAATCGCGAAAATAGGCATGTTTTAATATTCGTGTCTAGAGCAGACTGTTTGAGCACATTGCATAACAAGTTTCGGAATTTATGAGTAAAATTTTTTTGTTAAATGCAGAGAACGTTTAGATTTTAATTATTTAAGTCAAAAATTTGGGAGTGTTCGATTTTAAATATCCTAAATTTGAATAATTCCTATTGCAACAAAACTATCAGTTGTACTTCTGATAAGAACACAAATAGAACACTAAACAGAGAATGAATGTATTGTTTATTTGTAGCGAAAACCATAACACAATAAATGAATTAATTTCCTTTTTCTAAACAATAATTTGTGAACTGAATTTTTATTTAATATATTTTTACATTTATATTTAACGTTGAATATGAACATAATATTTGAATAGGTACGTGGATACCAATAATTTGAAGCCAAACGAAAATAGATGGCAAAAATTTGAGTACATAACGTAAAGAAATAAAAATTTTAATAATTGGTACGTACATATCTTCAAATGACCAAAAATATTTAATAATTTAATTGTTTTATGTTATATACTCATAATTTTGTCTACCCTTTTTTCCATTTATCTTAGACATTATATACTCGAATGAATTATTTCCAAATATTTGGACCATAAAAAAAATATAAAGCATAAAAAGGGTCTCGGTTAACTATCATTATCAATTGTAAATACGGTTTGTTAAAAAAAATTACGATTATTCTTGATTTATTTAAAAAAACTAATCAAAAAACCGCCAAACTTCATATACAAATATGTATGTTTTTTTGACTACACGTGACATGATGCGCAATGAAAGATAAAAATGAGACACGGGAATATACATACTACCTATTTTTTCTGTATACCTTGATTTTTAACAAATAATTTACTACACAAAATTAAAATAATTGTTGATTTTTATATTGCATTTTTCTTGTAAATTTAACAATAACCCATTAATTTTATTTCAAAAATATATAAATGATCATTTTGTTTATAAATATCATTCATTTATATTTCGCGTCAATGTAAATTTCATTCATTTTTTGGTATTTTTATTAGAGCTTTTTTTAACTAAACTCCATATAAAACAAATGTAAACAAGAAAATAATTTTTTTTTTGTTCCACTTGTAAAAGTAAGACGGAAGAAGTTGTGGTCTTTTTCATTTAAATCATTATGCAACGTGACGATATTCATCCATGACAACACCATAGTTAGCTACGACCATTTATTTTTCGCATAGTATCGCCAAATGTGATATATTACCACAAAATGACAACACTGCAAAATTAATTTTAAGGGGAAAGCAATGAATCAAAGTGTTGATTTGACACGTAACCTCAATTGTTGATTTTTATATTACTATGAAATATAGAAATCAACAATTATTTTAGTTTTGTGTATTAAATTGTATGTTAAAAGAACCATTCTAGTAGCCTAGAATAACAAATTTCACAAAAACAATCATCCTCCTAACAGAAATGGACAAAAAATAAGCAATTCTTAAACGAAAATCAACATAAACCATCTGACATAACCTCACAAAATGCAAATAATGGTCAGTGTTTAAACATGAAATTTTAATATACCAAAGGGTTTTCTAGTTATTTTAACTTAAAAATATAATAATTAGTCTTTTGTTAATCAACAATTTTGGTTTGCAGTTCGTATCACAGTAATTTTCATTCATTTTTTTTAAAACTTTAGTTGCTTTCGATCAAACTCAATGTAGTTTGATATAAAAAATTAATTTAAAATTTAAAAAAAAATGAATGAAATTACTGTGATACGAACTGCAAACAAAAATTGTTAAGACTAATTATTATATTTTTAAGTTAACATAACTAGAAAACCCTTTGGTATATTAGAATTTCATGGTTAAACACCGACCATTATTTGCATTTTATGAGGTTATGTCAGATGGTTTATGTTGATTTTCGTTTAAGAATTGCTTATTTTTTGTCCATTTCTATTAGGAGGATGATTGTTGTTGTGAAATTTGTTATTCTAGGCTACTAGAATGGTTCTTTTAACATACAATTTACTACACAAAACTAAAATAATTGTTGATTTTTATATTCCGTTTTCCTGTAAATTTAACAATAATCTATTTATTTTATTTCAATAATAGATAAATGATTATTTTGTTAATAAATATCATTTATTTATCATTAGCGTCAATGTAAATTTCATTCATTTTTTGTAATTTTGATTAGAGGTGTTTTAACCAAACTCCATGTAAAAAAAAATTAAACAACAAAATAAACAATTTTTTCCACTTGTAGAAGTAAGACGGAAGATATTGTGGTCATTTTCATTCAAATCATTATACGACGTGACGTTGTTCATCCAAGATGGGACCGCAGTAAGCTAGGACAAATGTCAGTTTATCACAGTTTTATCACCAAATGTGATATAGCACCACAAAATGACCACCCAGAAATAAGAAACACAGCATTAGTTATTACATGGTGTCAGATGTAAACGAAAAAAAAAAAAAAAAATAACTTGTACGTGGAAAAAACACATGGGAAAAATAATTGAGGTTAAGTGATAACACAGTTGGATGTTACTACACGATTAAACCCGCAAGAAATTTTGTTTCAAAATATTATACAAGTTATATAATATTTATTACCGTCTTTATTTACTACTTTTCGCCGCAAAATAAAATAATTAGTCAGTATGGAAGGACTAAAACCACCAAAATGTTTAAACACTACGCATCCAGATATGTCGACGGAATGGCGATATTGGGTACGCCAATTCGAATTTTATTCCATCGCAACGGGTTAAACACAAAAAAGGAAAAAATACAAATTGCAACATTGATGACTTGCATAGGACCGTCGGCGTACAAAGTTTACGCGACATTTAAGATGTAGAAACTTATGTTAAATTCTTTCGGAAAAAAAACACCCTGAGGGTAAAAAATTTTACTCGAAGGGTGAAAATTTGACATTACAAATTCTTTCTGAGAAAATAAAGCACTTTATTTTTTGCTCGAGAGCATTTTGCTTTACTCTAGATTTTTTCATAGATTTGCTTTACTCTTTAGAAATACATAAAAATGCGAAATGTCAAAGTGAATTCGAAACAAAAATAAAACTCCATTTTGATATTTCATTTGTTGTTTATTGAATATTAATGTGCTAAAATTAATTAGTTCCCTCATTTACACCACGTTTACATTAGTAGAATAAAGGTATGTTGCAAAAAATTATCGTCATGTGAACTCAAATTTAAATATTTAAATATTTTATCACATACTTTTTTGATATTTCGGTAAAGTATGTATCAAAAAAGTATTAGTATATTACGTTGTAATGTGAACCCTAACTAATAACTATATGTTAATGTCATTCGTATATTTGTTATCAAAACAAAAATTTATTACGTTTTTATGTTTCTAACTGCAATTTCGGGTGTAAATCAAATAATTTGCCGACAAATCTAATAGAATTTGAGAAGAAATTCACAACATATAAACTGAATTGAACACAGAAGCCTATCTGTCAAAACAACAAACTTTTATAGTATGCGTTCACACTACAAATCGCAACACTAGTGTAAACTGCAGCGGAAAAATAATTAAATAGCAAAAAAGTACATACTTATTAGGTACGTATAATGTAAACGTGGTATTAGATATCAAAATAAAAAAAGTTTTACTGATCTGACTGACAGTAAAACATAACCTCACTTTATGTTGCTCTTTTTACACCAACACAACTACAAAATTATTTTCATATTCTTTAGGAGATAAAAAGTTACTTTATTTCGAATAACCCGAAAGAATTTGACATTAGTTCATCATAGTTGGTATTATTACAATAACCTCACAAAATGCAAATAATGGTCGGTGTTTAAACATGAAATTCTAATAAACCAACAACCAAGAAATATTTGTTTAGGAAATCGCGAGCTAGACTACTAAATTAAAAATTAAAAATTAAAATAAATTTAAAATTAGAAAAATTCTGCACTGGGAGAAAGATTAAATATAAATCTACAAAATTTTTAAGTGTACATGGTAAATTAAGGGCTACATTCTCGTACATCTAGCAAGACAAACTGTTGCTATTAGCAAAAATGGTGGAATTGCTGGTGACAATTTTGGAAATAAGAAATTACATTCTCAATAGGTCTAGCAAATCCGCCATATTATTTTTATTCAGCGCGATGCTGAATTAAATTTTGACCTTATCAAAAATTATTAATAAATTGACACCGATAAACACCGTAATTTTATTTTATTTTATATTTTTATATACATACATATGTATTTACAGACGATTTTATTCGACAATGAAAACAAAACTGAATTTAATAAAAAAATATTTATGTGAAATTGTTGTCTAATTTCGCCTATTTTGAAAATTATAATTCAAAAGCATATTCCTATTTAAGGTACCTCTAATATGAGATGGTGTGTCTCTATTTTGCATATTATGTATTTTCAATGGTATCAAGTTTGTCTTCTGAAGCTGAGGATTCATCATCGGTTATGTTTGGCTTATTTTTCAAACATGCAATGTTATGCACCCAACAACATTTGGAAACCCATATTTTTTATAAAAATCCCGCTTGACTAAATGCAAATTTTCGAGTGAAATGGGAAATTTTATAAACTTCTTTATTCTGGAATTCATCGCACTTAAAATTTGTTGCAACAGTTTACTTACTGTTGGTTGCTGGAGGTTGTGAAAATTCAGTTCTCCAGAAACAAATTGAAAATTTCGACAGCCCAAAATGTTCAAACTTATAAGCACCTGCAAACAAAAGCAGCACGCCGAATCGTTAAAGTTAACATTATGCCTTATAAAGTTTGATTATAACGTCAAAAAAGGTGGAATAGCCTTGCTTCGTAAAGTTGCTCGTTTCAGGTCTGCTGAAAGAAGTTCAATAATAAATTTGTAAAATTAAATTTTTTTTTTTTCTGTAGGTACCGTTTAAATAAAATTGCATCTTCACATTCAAAGGGATTCTCCCTATTACGAAACACTTTTGTTTGAATATTGAAGCGATACCTTTGACGTATTAGTAATCACTCCATTTTTAATTTTAAACAAATATTTTAAGTTTTAACAATTCAGTTTTACAACCGAATTTTTGAAACAAATGGTTTATTTTTTTAAAAATGTCACTCAACCTAACCTAAAATTACAATAATGTTTGATTTAACATCTCAAAAACTTGATAGCAAGATATTGTGCTATTTTTATTGCTAATAGATAGCAAAACTGGTTGAGAATGTAACAATTCGATTTCAGCTAACAAAGTTTCTAATTTGCTTGCAAAGTGGTTTTGAGAATGTAGCCCTAAGTAGGTATATCTCATCAAAAATGGTGATTAATTGATGTGTATTGAAACAAATGCAATGTGCATTGAAACAAATAACAGGTTCTGATGTGAAATTTCATAAATTCCCATCAAATATCCAACTTGTGACGAGATGGCTAAGAACCCTCAAAAGTGGGAAAAAACCTAGCAAATATGCAAAAGTTTGCAGCTTGCATTTCAAAGAAGAGGATTATAAGCCAATCATATATGAAGGTAAGTTGACATTTCTTTGAATCGTTTCACCAAATGTAATATTCTATATCAATTTTAGGCTATACAAAACGATTTTTAAAACGTAATGCTATTCCTAGTGAACACCTGCCAAAAACGAGTCATGGGGTGAAAGCGGAATAGAATGTTCCATCAAGACAGAGGCGATTCGAAAGAAATATTCGACTTGATAGTGATTCGGGCAGTTCTCATGCACAAGATGCTGGTGTTGTACAAGATGATAATGCTCAGGATGCTGACGTGTTGCAAGATACAAACGCTGTAGAGACTATTGACATAGCTACAAATCAACAGATTCCTATACCAGAAATTGAATCTGAAGTCTCCACCCATTCGCCAATAGTGAATCTAGCTTACAGACGTTTCCGAAATAAAACCACTCAGACTTCTCAATATGTATCAATTGACGATTGGAGCATCACAGATTCCACCTAGTGGAAAATTTTTAAACTGAGGTAGCTGCTAATTTGACGTTCGAAATTGTTGTAAACAGTTCCAATTTTGAACTGTAAACACAATTTTTACCTACCAGATTGATAATAATTGTAAATAATTCCAATTTTGGATTATAAAAACAGTTTTTAATTACCGGACTGCAAAAATTTCTTTCGTCGCATTTACGAGAAATGTCATTTTGCCGGTTGCCTCATTTTAACTTTTTTCCTCGAGAGGCGCTTTCTCTACTTTTACAATCGTCAATTGACGATTGTGAAAGTAGAGAAAGCGCCTCTCGAGGAAAAAAGTTAAAATGAGGCAACCAGCAAAATGACATTTCTCATAAATGCGACGCAAGAAATTTTTGCAATCCGGTAACTAAAAATTGTTTTTATAATCCAAAATTGGAATTATTTACAATTATTATTAATCTGGTATGTAAAAATTGTGTTTACAGTTCAAAATTGGAATTGTTTACAACAATTTCGAACGTCAAATTAGCAGCTACCTCAGTTTAAAATTTTTCCACTAGGTGGAATCTGTGATGCTCCAATCGTCAATTGACGATTGGAGCATCACAGATTCCACCTAGACGTCAATTGACGATTGGAGCATCACAGATTCCACCTAGTGGAAAATTTTTAAACTGAGGTAGCTGCTAATTTGACGTTCGAAATTGTTGTAAACAATTCCAATTTTGAACTGTAAACACTATTTTTACTTACCAGATTGCTAATAATTGTAAATAATTCATATTTTGGATTATAAAAACAATTTTTAACTACCGGATTGCAAAATTTACTTTCGTCGCATTTATGAGAAATGTCATTTTGGCAGTTGCCTCATTTGAACTTTTTTCCTCGAGAGGCTCTTTCTCTACTTTTACAATCGTCAATAGCGCTTTACTATGATCGCTTGTCGGATGAACAATTTAAAATGTATACTGGGCTACCGTACAATTATACTGTATATGCTGCGAGTCGAGTCGAGTTTAATCCTAGTTTAAAGTACTTTTCATACCAAGCGCCTCGGCTTTGAGCTTCGTAAATAAATAATTTTTATTTCGTTTTTTAACCATGTAAATTAGTTTTATTAGATTGATACCGTTTAGTTTTATAGTAATAAATTCAATTTGTTGAAAAATAATTTATTTTTAAGTGATAGTTTAAAAAAAAACAAAATAGATTACAATGAAGTTATCTACAAAGCCAAGGCAATGCGTTCCACACTCGACTGCCAGATTTCAAAGTAGTACAAAGCGAGGTGCTTTGTCAACATAACCTACAAATCATATTTTATGCACAATTGTTTCATACTTACCAAAAAATCTAGCTCATATGTACGTTACAAATTTAGTATATCTCAGTTCTTGCTATAATGCACGTGTAAAATAGACCTAACTAAAATATTTTGATAACAACGGAATGCTCAAAGCCAACGCCACCGGTATGAAAGGGTCTCAGCTTCGCATTTGTGGTAACTAAATATTTCGAGGCGAGGCGCCTGGTATGAAAAGTACTTAACTCTCACTATATACGGAGTCGAGTTATTTTCTAACCAACTCTAGGTGTATATACTGCAGAGTTAAACATATGCAGAGTTCAAATAGGATTGAAACCGAGTTAAAAAAAATGAAACAAAATATCATTTCAGATGATCATAAGATTGATTATCCTTTTTGTTGATCGCCATATATGTTATTGTCATTTTTCCAGCGATATTATGTCTAAAAAATTGTAATTTTCAATCAAACTCCATGAAAATTACGGGATAGACCACCGAAATGTTGGAGTAATTTTTTCGAAAAAATAAAAAACTCAATACCAAAACAAAAATTTATTATTAAAATTAATTAATTAAAATCTTAATAAATAAGATATTTAAAATAAAATAATAAATTTAATTGAAAAAATTAAAACGAATATGTTTTAATATTGATGCAAGAATTTTTCTTTAAAATTGTTGTTGTTTTTTTTAACTCTACTCTATGTGTATACATAGTACGTTTATGCTTAGGGTTCAACCTGGTTTGAACCTAGGTTAACTTTTACTATAAACGGAGTCGAGTCATCTTGTAGTTAACTCAACTCGACCTAAAAAATTTCTAGGGTCGAGTCGAGTTAACTCTAAAAACATTCACTATAAACGGAGTCGAGTCGAAAAATAAAAACAACAAAAAAATAGTAATAAAAAGACACCATTTTGATTTCTTAATTCGTGTGCGAATCTTCGATTTTTGTGTGGCAATAAAACTTTGTTATTTTATTTTTATAAAATTCAGAAAATAATACAAGAAAACATATAAACATACGATAGTAAATGATTTTTTTTTTGACGTTTTTGACTCGGTTTCAACCTAGTTTCGACTCGACTACGATTTGACTCTGCAGTATAAACGTTAAAAAAGATAACTACAAGATGATCCAAAGTTAACTAAAAGATGACTCGACTCTGAGCATAAACGTATTCATATAGTGCATTTTTTAGAGTAGAGTTTGTAGGCCTCTTTATTTTACCACAGTCTCAATATATCTATCAAAAGATATCACAATAAACAATACAATAGCACTATTAAGCAATAAAACACAATTTTAACTATTTATTGTTCACAGTTTATTATATTTCAATTAACAACGCGACTTGTTCCGACAAGGATCAATTCTTCCCCTCCCGGCGCAAAAATGTATACATCAAAAGTATTTCGTTTACGAACAGTTTACGAAATGTTCTTATTACAACACACTACTGCATTTACATTCTCTATACGCAGTGCTGTCAATGTGCTGTCTGTTGCGGCTTTGTTTTATTTTCAATTTTTTTTGTACAAATTAAATTAAAGTTGTCGTATTGTGAAAATATAAAAACTTCTGATAAATAATGTTAGTTTTTCGTGGCATTCAAGAGCAGCCTATATCCATAATATCATATAAAAATCATTATAATGAATATTTGAAAGGTATTTAAGTAATACTCGAGTATTTCATCTATGATTGAAACATTTTATTTCATTTCAGAAAAAGATTAATTAACAAGTTTGGCATGTTGTGTCTTGTGTTGCGGCTTATTTGAAGAAAAATACAAATAAAAGATAATATTGATTGAAAAAAATTGTTTTATTCTAATTAAATGGGGCAATACGCACTAAACCGTTCGTCAATGTTACGCTTAAGCAGTTCGTAAACTTTACGTTTAAGCGTACACGTTATGAACACTTTTATACATACTAATACATACACAAGTCTTCGCAAATTTGTTTCACTTCTCATGTGACAAAAGTACACATTACGTACTATATTCGTACTGTTTTAGTGTAACGTTTACGAACACCTTAGTATACCAAAGTCTTCGTAAACCGTACGTTTCTGATACACTTGGTCTGGAGGGTCATTCCTCCCATTTTTCTATTCTTGCAGGGCAATACAATATTTTACCCTATATGCAATTTTTTGTAATTCAAACCCAATGTAACAATTTCAAACCCTATATTCAAAGATAACCCTATATGTTTAAAATAAAACGTTACACATTTTTTCAAATCCCTACAAGTTTAACTCGACTCTCCAAATTATTAGATCGAGTCGAGTTTAACTCGACTCCGTATATAGTGAGAGTTAAACTCGGATTAAACTCGACTCGACTCGCAGCGTATACAGTATAAATAGATTTGAAATTTTATTTTCATTTATGTTGTGTCTCATCAAATACAGACAAAATATTATTTTCTCTATTATCGGTAACATGTACGGTCTATCCTTATTAACCACTAGGCAAATATTTGTTCACTGGACACATATTATAAATGCCGCATTCACAGCCGTTAACTGGTGGTCGCTAAGGTTTAAGAAGCAATATGCCTATACAGTCATTTTAGATTGCTCTGAAATTACTACACACCATTCCAGATTAAATCCCGAGCTCAATCAATATTTCTTCTAGCATTATAAAAATAAAAACACTTTGAAATACTTGCTTGGAGTTGATGAAAAAGGTACAGTAATTTTCTGTTCTCAGGTCTTCTGTGGTTCGATCAGTGATCGCTCCATAGTGGTAGAAAACGGGATTATTGGTAAACTTAGCGAAGGCGACATAGTGTTAACTGATCGATGCTTCGACATAAGTGACCTGTTAGAAGTAAAAGGTGTTGCTATTAATATTCCTCCGTTTCTTCGTAATCAGCAGCAACTAACTCCGAATGAAGTCATAGAAACTCGAAAAATTGCAAACCGGAGAATACTCGTAGAGAGAGTAATTGGATTAGCAAAATTTAATAAAATTTTAGCTCAAATAATACCGTCATATTTGTGGCCTTACGCTGATGAGATTGTTTTTGTTGGCAACTTGCTAAACAATTTTAAAAAAAATATTATAGACTAGAATTTAAATTAAGAATAAATACATAATTATATTTTGAAACATGAATATTTAATAAATAAAATAAAATTATAATTTTTAAATAATATGCAGGTATTTTTAATAAATAAAATTGAATAAGAGCTGCTCACGATCTCGTTCTGAAATACCAGCTTCCCAAGTATAACAAAATGGAACTGAATTTGACAGTTCCAACAAATGTTCTATTTTTCTCCATAAGCAATGGAAGTGATGGAAATGGTTTATTTTTATACAGTCGTAGTAGTATGTGTGCGACTCCATTTCTATGTTCCTCGTATATACGAGGGCGATCAATGCTATTTTCTTTGTTATTTTTGGCAAGTGAAGTTAATTATTTTTGCTTTGACGCTTTTTTGTGGTAATGTAATTTAAATTTTTTGTAAGTAAATAAATAATACCTACGAGTATATGGTGTAAAATTTTTAATACTCATTTAATCATAATTGAATAATTAAATAAATCATCAAGCACAGTCCATCAGCCCAACAGTTCACATTGAAAGGTCGTCAAGAGGATTTATCAGCCAAAAATTTTAATGTTATTATTTATTTTTAATTTTATTAAATGGTTAACAGATTTTTAGCAACTACCAAATACACAACTGATCATGTTAATAATTAAAAATTCAACCAAATAGCAAAAGATGACTTCCACAACGTAAACGATTAGATAGCAAAAACCAAAAAACAAGAAAATGTTCCTCCCAAGTACTTCTTTAAATAAACATATGCATTTTTATCAAATTCATACCAAAAACGATTCTTTTATTTAACACGGAAAATATTGAAATAAGTATATTTTTCAATCTAACCTCAAATTACTGATTCCCGCCAAATTTTATTTTGAATACATACATACATACATACATTCAATCAAACATATTTAGTTCCATTAGTTTAGGGATTTTGTTCCACTGTTCAAAGGAAATCTTATAATAAAATGGAACTCAAATGTCGTTCTCAGTTCCAAAAAAAGTTCCAGAAAAACAAGAATATATTTGAAGTAGTTACACTTGGGTTTATAGCCGATTTAGACGTACCAACATTTTTTTTGTTTACACTTACACCTTACTCTCCACCTGCCATTAAAATCGAGTTATACCATTAAAATTCGAACAGTTGTTAGTGGAGACACGAAATTGCAACGACTTGCCATATGTCATACAATCATTGGGCCTGTTTAGACGAGTACTTTTTGGGCGCTGATTTTCCTCGTTTCTTACTTCTTTGCCTACAAACTAATTTTGGAGTAGGGATATTTCGATGAACGTTTTCAACAAAAATTTGTAGCGCTGATCGTGTTGTTACACACCAACACATTTAAAAATATTTACGGTTATTTTTTTTTATTTTTTTATTTTGACAGGAGCTCATTCTAATTTTCTTGTTACAAGCGAGGTGAACAAATAATAAGATGAGTGAAATTGATTGGAATAAAGAGCAAACACTCTTTTTAATCAATGAATTTAAAAAATTTCCATCTTTATACAATTCGTTGGATATTAATTTCACAAATAGAACTAAGCGATCGGAGAAATATAATTTAATGTTAGATGCAATAAAACAAATCAGACAAAATGTAACAATTGCACAATTGAAAAAAAAATCAGGACCTTAGTATAAATCAGGATCTCAGTATCCCAGGATAAATCAGTAAATTTTTATTTTCATATTTTCTGGAATGTAATATACACATACATAGACGAGTAACAACAAACAGTCTAAACGCGAGGTGTTGTTACAACACAAAAAATCGATGAAGTAGTACTCGTCTAAACAGGCTGATTTGCTGCCAAGAAGGCATAACTTGATTGTATACCAATATTTTACATTTCTTGGCTGGATTAAAAAACATGGTTACCAGTTTCGAATGGAAGTTTTCTAATTTGTAGTTAGAAACTTTTTTACAAAAATTTGTTGTGGCACAAAAAAAAAATAAATTTTTGTTGAGATATTTTCAAACACATACTTAAAAATATTATAGCCAAAAAGAATCATTAAAATACATATACGTGTGACGATCTTTTTTGCAAAAATATTTGCACAATTTCTTTAAAATATCAAAGCGCAAATGATTTCTAAACGTCAAATTTATTGTATGTTTTCCTCACCCGACGCCATTTTTTATATTTTTGTTACAAGATATGGTAATTGTAATGGTAAAATTTATGTCAGGTGGAGTAGCCGGGTTAGAGCTACACGCAATACAAAAAAATGTACACGCGATAAAAAGAGAAAAGTATACAAAAAAAATCTCGTCATACCATCATTTTTTGGCGGCATAAAATCGACGATTTAATTTTTGATAAATACGGCGGCGATACCAGTTTATTTGGCAAAATCATGTGTTTTCCGCGTGAAATGAAAAATTTTCGAACATAAATTTTATTTTATTACTAAAATTTTAAAAAAATAAAATAAAGCGCTATAAAAATTTCTCAAATCGCCGTTTTTATTGTGTTTGTGTTGTTTGTTACTATAAAATATACTCGGGTCGAGTATATTTTATAGTCAAATTTGTTTTTATAGTAACATTGTTGAAAAAAAAAAGAAAACAAAAAAACCCAACAAAATTTTGTTTGATTATATTTTTGTTCTTGTCTTACAAACGAAAATCGTAATATACTAATATCTTCAGTTTTTGTTGGGAAAAAAATGTTGGTACGTCTAAATCGGCTATTACGGTGTACACTTCGTGTTTGGTCATTTCAAAAGCAGGTACCTGCAATTACAATTTCATTTTACTGTTCAATTTTGCATGTATTCGACCAATAAAATTGTGTTGAGCCAACCGAAACCCTTTGTCTAAGCTAGCACTCTGTAATAAGAGATACGGTCAAAAAATTAAAAATATTGTGATCATTATCACACAAATTTTTTAGGTCAGTGCTCAACACAATTTCATTGGTAAATATATTAATTATTGTTTCCATCGATAGTGATGTTTGTGTTGTCGTTGAGTACGTTTATGCTTAGGGTTCAACCTGGTTTGAACCTAGGTTAACTTTTACTATAAACGGAGTCGAGTCATCTTGTAGTTAACTCGACTCGACCTAAAAAATTTCTAGGATCGAGTCGAGTTAACTCTAAAAACCTTCACTATAAACGGAGTCGAGTCGAAAAATAAAAACAACAAAAAAATAGTAATAAAAAGACACCATTTTGATTTCTTAATTCGTGTGCGAATCTTCGATTTTTGTGTGGCAATAAAACTTTGTCATTTTATTTTTATAAAATTCAGAAAATAATACAAGAAAAACATATGAACATGATTTTTTTTTTGACGTTTCTGACTCGGTTTCAACCTAGTTTCGACTCGACTACGATTTGACTCTGCAGTATAAACGCTAAAAAAAATAACTACAAGATGATCCAAAGTTAACTAAAAGATGACTCGACTCTGAGCATAAACGTATTCGTTATCAATAGGCGTATGATTCCTCTGTCCCTTATTGTTCGGTTGATCCATTTCACTTCGCTCGTTATATAGTGTCCGATTTAATTTTTTGGTTTTCCAAATATTTAATCTGAAACATAACAAATTTGGCATTTATTTAAATCAAATGATTTATTTTAAACTATGATTTACGTGAATATTACCTTTCAATAACAACCGCTTTACTTCCATAAGTTTTAGCACCCATAGCTTTTAGTTCTTCCTTGAGCTCCAAAATTGTATAGGATTTTGGATCTAGTTTTAAAAAATAATTACATCCATATTTAAGATTGGTTTAAAGGAAATTGATTGCTTATTATTTAATTTAAATGAATTACTTACTTTTTGGTAAAATATCCATTTTTAAGTAATTTATATTTTTGTTGAGTACAATTAAAATTTCAGCTCTTTCCAAATTAATATTTTAATTTTTGACGTTTCAATCCGTAGACAACAATGAACACCTCCCGTTTAGTTCGTTTTTTAATATCGCGTAGTACATATATCATGGGTGACATGTTATAACCATCACTTTTTTCGCTTCGATGCATTTTCGATAGAATAACTGTATTCCTTTATTAAAAATATAAAATTTTAAAACAATTTAGTTGTAAGATACCGTTACTCTGTCGAAAATGCATCGAAGCGAAAAAAGTGATGGTTATAACATGTCACCCCATGTTTCCATGAACGAGGTTGAGTTAGGTTGGATTGAAATTAGGTTTTCGTTAAATTTCAAAATGGCGTCGATCGTTTCCATGGAAGTGAATTAGGTCGAGTTGATAATGTTACAGCAAAGTACAATATAAATACACTTTTGACTTTTGTATTGCGTTCTTAATTTTTTGGTTATATTTTTTGGTTGTATTCAATTATAGTAACATTTTTTATGGTGTGAACAATAAAAATCCCTTATGTAAATTTTTCTCGCAATTTTGGTTCTCAACTCTACTCAATTCCACTAGCTTCGTTGAGTTCAAACTGACTTAAGCATTGACCAGCGAGTCTTTAAGCATCCGTAACAACACCATACAGAATTTAACGAAAATATATTTTTAAGTAAATTTTGACAGATCGCCCAGCGCATCCGTAACACGATTTGACAACAAAAAACAAAGAATATTCGAAATTGTATTTTGCAATAATTGTTTTGTCACGTTACACTACATAATATATTATGTACATATTTGAAATATATATATATATATATATATATATATATATATATATATATAAAACATTATTTTAATTAATAAAACATAAATAAACAATGTTTCACTGTTTGACATTTCTTCCTTCAGTTTGGGCGGTACTTTTCGCTCTTGTTAAAGAATGTTATTGTTAAATGACAATTCAAATTTAACGAAACTGAACGAAACGTTCTTAAAGTTTCGCTGGTCAATAATACGCATGTTCCTATGGTCGCATTCTTACGTAAATTTCTTAAAGACTCGCTGGTCAATGCTTTAACGAAAATTTAACTCTAACCTCGTTTCCATGAACACCAACTCCAACTCGAGCCAGTTTGAACCTTACATGGAAACAAGCTAATACAAACATGTAATACCCCAAACACATTGACGGAGCGAACAGCGGCGCTAAATTAGAATACATGTATTTTCATAAGAGTGAACACATAGAGCGGCGTCAAACTAGCAAAGTTTGTATTTTTTGAGGCGATGAATGACATTTATATTTATTGTTGTTGTTTTTAAAGTAAATGCTTGGAAACCTATAATTTTAGCTAAATTTTACATCCAAATGGGCATACGACAAAAGACAATTGTAAAAAAATCAAAATTTGAACTTAAATTTAATCGTAATAAGTCAATAAACAAATAATTTTTTATGAAAATGTTTTTGTTGTAAAAACCGAAACAACATTTTCATATAAACAATTGTCAAATTAGCGGCGTCTATGTGGTTGAAAAAAATTATAAAGATGAAGAGAAGCGAAGCCAGGGGTGACATGTTATAACCATCACTTTTTTCGCTTCGATGCATTTCCGATGGAATAACTGTATTCCTTTGTTAAAAATATAAAATTTTAAAACAATTTAGTTGTAAGATACCGTTAAGGTGCTATCACACCAAGCGCGACGCTTCGGCGGCAAATTTAAATACACGTTTTTTTGCTTATGTAGTGATAGGAGGGTTTCGCGGCGGCAGATAAAATTTCATTTTATACCATTTACTAAAATTGTAATTTCTCTATTAAAAATATAAAGTTTGTAAATGGTTTTAAGAATAATAATTTTATTTTTATTCAAGCTACGATTTCCTATCACTACATAAGCAAAAAAACGTGTATTTAAATTTGCCGCCGACGCGCCGCGCTTGGTGTGATAGCACCTTTACTCTGTTGAAAATGCATCGAAGCGAAAAAAGTGATGATTATAACATGTCAGCCCAGGCGTAGAGCGCCGCTTATGTGTTTGAGGTATAAATCATAAGTAAATAGATTTTCATTGTGAATGCATCTGGCAATTTTTAACGCAATTTCGGCTAAAAATTTTTCGACCTCTTTATGTCGAGATCGCCGGCGTAATAACAAAAAAAAAAAAAAAATTGAAATAGAATGGGATAACTATACCAATTTTTTTATCAAGATTCTGATTCACCAAGAAAAAATATGGCGTTTGGTTTAGAATAGATGGTTTGATTACGTAGTGGGAAATCGACTAAAAAAATATTTAAAAATCAGTTTTATGGGAAGTTATTAAATTTTAATCAACAGTGACCTCTTAATCGTAATATGTTCTATTAGTGTTATATAATTTGGATTGTAATATTTTTCGGTGAAATGTGAGTGTAAGAAAGTTTAAAAATGTCGATTTTCTCTTTCACGGCTGTCTAAATCTTGAGTTTGTTTATTTTAACGTGTACCTAGCTATTTTACTTATAAATTGTAATTAACTTAAAATATTTTTAAATTTTTTTAAAATAATTTCTCTGAATGAAATTTCATTTTGCATACATAGCTATGTATTTTAATTAATGATTTTTATAGCTACATAATGGTTAATTTTTTATTTAAAATCTTAGTAAAAGTTATTCATAAACGTTTAAAACTAGAATAAGTTTTAGTAATTGATGAAAAAATTGATATAAAACCAAAAAATTACTTTTTTATGTGAATTACAGTTTGTGTGAGAAAAAAGTTAACATTAAATATTTTTATGTATATTAATATAATATATAAATATTTGTTGTAAATTTTGATTAATAAAGAGAGTAAATAAAATGACAACTCGAAAAAAGAAGCGACCACAAGAGGGAGGAGGTTTTTTAAAGAAAGTATCTTCGCTTTTCAATTTAGACACGGTAAACTTTTTATTTTATTTTAATACATTTTAATTTTTTTCTCTTGTATATTTATTTTCTTTTTTTGATCGTGATGGATCAGTTCCCGAAAAAAGGCAGAAGTTTAGAAATAAAATGTCGAATGTTTTTATTTGATTCATGAGGTGAACGTTTAAAGGTTGACGCCAAATTTGTCAAATTTACAGGTAGAATTGTTTTAGTTTTACTTATTCAACATATGCCTTCGGCTTGTAAAAACAGCCCATTAACACCCCCCTATTCCTATAGTCGTGTCATAGAGCATTTACAATGAAAACTCTTTTTATTTTTACTTACAGTGGCTCACTATTCTGGTTTTCCCGGGGAATTGCAAATTGGTAATTGATTTATTGGACGTGTTCGGTCTGACCAAAATGAAAAAAAAAAAATCGCGATATTTTACGTCAAACTCATTCCCTGCTAACTTCACCTCGTTAAATATTACATCAAACCTAACCGAACAGCCAAAAATGAAAAATTGGGTTTTATATGTAAAATTCTACTTAAAATGCCGATACACATTGAGAACGAATAATCATTTTTCACCAAATTATGTAAGAAAATTGCTAAAATATTGAAAAACTTATGTTTTTAACTTATAATAGTTAAAATATCGTGCATTTTACTATATAATATATATAAAATTTTAACAAGTTTAATAAAAAATTTCAACAATAAATTGAAATTTTCTATTAAAACTATTAAAATTTGATATTTACTAAATGCACGATATTTTAGCTATCGTTAATTAGAAACTTTCGGTTCTCACTATTTTAGCAATTTTCTTAACTTTTAGTAAAATTTAGTAAACAATGAAAATTCGTTTCTGAATTGTAAACAAAATCTGTAGGACTACTATGTATTTCGATCATGTCACTATTTTGGTTTTTCTAGGGAATTGCGAACTGATTTACTTTTATTGTGATTTTTTAGTGTTCTTTGTATTATTTTTTCCAAAGCACCAAACTAAATTTTCATTAACAAAATTGCTATTAAATTAAAGACAAAATGCTAGTTTTTAATTTTTTTGTATTTTCTTTAGCGATTAACACTTATGATCTTAATCAAGTTAAACAAAATTTTTGAATAAGTTCTTAATCATGTTAAACAAAATTTTTGAATGGCTCAGAGAATTCGAATGTTACATCTCGCCCTCTTAGCTTTTTACATAATTTTTACATTTTTTAGCTTTTTACTGATGTAAATGTCTCAACTTGAAAAAGTAGAAACAAATCATTAGTCCAAATTATATTAACCAGAACAAGAAAGTTCAAGAATTCTGGATGAAATGTTTCTGTAAATTTATATCCAAGACAATATTAGCTATACGTTTCACTAATGTTTGTCTACAAAATTTACTTTGCGACTTTTTCGATTTTTGGTAAACTTGGTTTGATCTACCAAAAAACACAAGGGCGGGTAATTCTGATACATATATAAATTTGTAAACTGCACTCACTTTATGTTCAATTGTAATTTATTGTTTTATACAAATGAACTACCTATCGGAATAAAATAATGCTGTAACACCATACAAAAATTAGCATCAGCGCTCGCAGAACGACTGAAATATGGTATAGTGGAAATTCCGATAGGTAGTGCTTTCTCTCTATTTCCAATCGTCAATAGGATTGTAACTTTTTAGTGTATTTTGATTTTCTTTTTTCCAAAGCACACTGAGCGTTCGGTATTTTGTTCATGTTTTGGGAAAAAGTAATTCTCAACCAAATTTTTAGAGAAAAATAAACAACAAAATTGCTATGAAATGGAACTGTTTTTCCTAAAAATTTAGTATGCTTTGGAAAAAAGAAAACCAAAACGCCATTTAGCGTATTTCCTTGACAAATTTACAACAACAATTGCATAGGATAAATCCCCGCAAGAATAACATTAACCCAAAAAAAAGGGTATATTTAAACATAATTCTAATTCTTGGTTATGATACCTGCCACCAGAGTCATAATACATATTAAATTTATATTTTATTTCGAAAGGATGGCTTTTGTCAATTAAATCAAATTGGCTATTTTCTTGAAAAAAAAATTAACCCAAAATAATTCGAATTAAATTTTGGTCAACAAAATACGCTTATTATGGTTCTCATCTCACCGACGAGTCGCTGTGACTCGAAATGTCGTGTCAATTTTGGTATTATGGTTCTCACATTTATTTTGGCGAGAGTTGTGCGCGGCTGATGTTTTTGATTTTGTTAATTATGACCATTTCTATTCGTCTTGAAGTTTGCCAGCACAGTAGTTTTATATTTTTTAAGTATAGTTTAATTAGATATTTTATCGGTTAAAATTGTTAATAAACAGTGCAAACAGCAAAATACAATGTTGATTTATTTTTCTGTGGCGAATGAAACTGGAGGAAACAAAAATGTTTGAAAACTTACATAGGCATTTTGTTGTTAACATTTACAATAAAAGTATTTTAAAATACGATTTAAAAAAAAATTGTTTTTTATTCAATATTTAATTAGGAAATATTAATTAAAGTATGTATTTTGCCTGTAAAAAAACTAGAGTTGTTTATTCCATTATTTCTTTATTCTTTACAAAAAATCGCACTATTCACCAAAAAATATTAGGCGAGCAATTTTGACATTACTCTCACTCACGGCGAGAACCACAAAACCAAAATTTGATTTTGGTGATTTGAAGTCGCCAAGTGACTCTTATCTGAGAACAGGGAAAACCAGAATAGTGCCACAGGTTTGTATGAATTTCCAACATAACCAATAAAAATTGTTTGCTCGTTATATTGGAAATTCAAACAAAGCTGTAAGTTTAAAGTTTTTTCATTGTGAATACTCTTTCACTTGTACCGACAGTCAAATTTTGGTATTCTTTATGTTGAATTCTTTTCACCCAAAAACATCAAAAAAAAATTGATGTACATCGAAAACTACATTCTTTTCGTCAAACGTACATCGAAAAAACATCGTTTTTTCGATGTACATCAATTTTACGAAATGCACATTTTTTCATAAATTTCACCTTGGCTACGCCTTATTTTGTACGGGTTACGAAGTAGGTTCCGGATACTGCGTAATTTTGTAAAAGTCCCATCATTGCGGGCACAGAGCGAAGGAATTGCTTGTTTTACGATTTATAAAAGACACGTTAAAAAGATTCAGGATCTGCTCGATATTATTTGAGTGATCCATAATTGAACACACTTCAAAATTACTATTAAATATTATCAATAACTACTAGTTTGTCACTTCAAACGACGATTCTCGCATCGATCGACTAAGAGAATACCAAAGTTTGATTGTCGGTACAAGTGACAAGTGACACGACTTCGGGAATAGGCTTATAATACTTTGTGAAATAACATAACCTATCGGCAGTCTCGTTTTGTACGCGTTACGGAGCGAACTAAAAAAAAAAAGTGGATAAATTAAGTCGCAATAAGTGGTTTCGGGTACTGCGTAATTCCGTATAAGGTCCATAATTTCGTACACAGAGCGAAGGAATCACCTTTTTTGCGACTTATAAAAAACACGTTTGTAAAAAAGACTCAGGATCTGCTTAATATTAATTGATGCGATCCATAATTCATCGTGCACTAACGATATGAGCCTACGCCATTTTACAACGTGATCACACTTACTATAACACACACTTTTAACAAATATAAAAATTACTACATATTAAATATTAAAAAAACTAAAAATATAACAATTAATCATTTTTGTGAAAAAATATAACCTATCCAGCGCCCCAGGATTTCCCTTGAGAAATTTCTGTGGTTTTTTTTCTGGAAAAATATAACTCACTGGTCCTATGGGATTGAAAGATCTGACCTGAGCAAATCTAAAAACAAACAAACAAACATAACCTATCCAGTGCCCCAGGACTTCCATCGAGAGTTCTGTGGGTTCTTTTCTAGAAAAATATAACTTACTGGCCTTATGAATCGCAAGATCTGACATCAGCAAATTAAAAAACAAACAAACCTTAGCTACTAACACCAACAAAAATAGAATTGTCGATTTTTAGTTGTCAAAGTTGTCAATATAGTATAGAGTTTTTTGTGTCTCGATTTTCAATCATTTTAATTGTTGTGTTTAATGTTGATAAGTATATCCAGATGTTGAATAAGGTTTTTTTTACCAAAACTCCCCCAACTATTTCGCCGTCGGCAAAGTTACATTTTTCAGCAGGATGGAGCTCCTTGTCACACCGACAAGTCGGTTAAAAACTATTTGAGTTCCAAAAACATACAGCTATTGGATTGGCCGGTGAATTCTCTGGATATGAACTCAATAGAAAATGTTTGGATGGTTCTAAAGAAGCAGTTATCGGAAAAACACATCACAGACAAACAAACATTGATTGAGGAAATTGAAAACGTATGGTTCACCGACCCATTTATTAATAAAACCATAGTAAACTCGTTTCAGACTATGCCACAAAGAGCCGATATGCTGCGCTAAAATAAAGGAATGTGGACTAAATATTGAATAACACCTCTATTAAACTTTTATTTAATTTTTTTATATTCATTAAATCTTAATTCAACAATTTTAATAAGTACGGATCAATAAATTGATGCTCTGATATTGAGTTCTCCGAAAAACTAAGTTTTATAAAAGTTGCTAATTCAATGGGCATGTACTGTAAAATTAATCTTGTACAATTCTTGCATTTTAGAAGATGGAATGTCGGCTTAGGCTCTTGACATAATGTAGATGAAGTGCAATCTTGATATTTCAATATCTCTCCATTTGTAATAGTTTCTATTTTGGCTCCATTAATAATCAAATTTACATTTCGATGTATTGTACAAACACACAGTATGCGTTCCACTGCCTCCGGGTTTCACACAGTTTTTAGGATGAAACAAGAAAAATTTGGAAAATTCGATTTTTTTTGACTCGTCGTCATGTTGGGGAATCTTGTAGCCCTCGTACTCAGCATTAGACGTTTCTGAACCTTAACTTTTTCAATATTTAAGCAATCGTTTTTTCCAGGCATTATCCGAGTGACTTCATCATCGTTATAATAATATATCACTGATTGCTTTAATTCATCGCTGTTTCGTTTCCAAGCTTTAAGTACAGGAAGACCAAGTGGGTCATTCGTTTTCTGAATATATTTAGCTTTATGCAGCAAGTATTGTGTTGTCTTGAACTCCTGTTGAATTTGTTGTATGGTTAGTGACAGTGTGTTATTTCAGCAGCTATATCTTATCACATTTTTTCTCCAATTGTCTGAATTTGCTTTTCAGTTGCTTCATGACTTCGTCATATAAATTAGCCTTCATTGCGTTGTCCATTGATTGATTCACAAGGGGCTCGATTTCAGAAACAAAGATGATGATGTTGATGGTATTATTGCAGCTAAATTGATTAATTTTTGTTGTTGATGCTGTTGCCTAGCTACTAGTTTACTGGCATATATTCTGGTAATATCTCATTGATTTTTGAAGGACTTTCGCATTTTGTATTTGGCGTTCTTCACTATAACTCCTAGTTGGACTTATTGCAGAATCTACTGCAGTTGATGACGATTTCGGCGTAACTGCGGAATTTGATGGTAAAGAGATTGGTGATGTCTCTGTTTCAATTTTTCGACGTTTAAAAGTAATAATGAAATGGTTTTTTAGCTTAATTTATTTTTATTATAAATTTATTTTAAATGTAGTATAAATTGTAACCTTAAAAATGATGTGATGTGCCGTGGAAACGTCTGGTTTTTTTATTAAAATATTAATAAAAAATAAAAATAAATTAAGCTAAAAAAACCAACAAAATCATTTTATTATAAACATAAAGCTTAAAAAAGTGAATTAAATTTAGAAGTAGTATTCATATAACAACTTGAATAAATGAATAAATTAGCTTCATAAAAAATAATAATTTGGATCCTACAGAAACACTTGCTTCATGTGACTGCAGAAAATTATTCATTTATAATGCTGAATGCAGCGCAGGGTTTTCATTGGAATAATAAGTAAGCGACTATTCATGTTCAAATGATGAGTTTAACCAAAATTTATTATATTTTTGATGATGCTGTAACACATTATAAAAATATAAATAATTTTATGAATATAATTAAACTTGACTGTGAATGGCATTTTCATGCTACAGCATATGGAAAGGGACCATGCGATGGAGTAGGAGGTACTATCAAGAGAATGGCGTCTAGAGCCAGTCTCACAATATCTTTGGAGGATGTAGTTTGAAAAACATTGATATTTCAATTGTAAAATTTGGATTACCTTCCTTACATAATTCGGAAGCTTCTTTTGCGCTAAACATCATGTGCCTGATAGGTTTAAGAATTCTGTCCCTTCAGTGCCTTTTACCGTTTTTAGGTGGCTTTTTGATGGTGACAGACGACTTATGTTTGTGCATACCTCAAAGATAATTTTACGTTATTGTTTAAAATTAGATCTTATTCAAATTAAAAATCACAATTTAAATTTAAGATAATCGTCAGAATTAGAATATTTTTTACAATTCAAAAAGCCATCTTCTGTTGGAATGACTGCGTGAAAACCGTGAGTTCCTTTTACTGTTTTTAAATTTTGAAACCTAGTTGCAAGTTTGATTTGCTTGGATTTATGTTCTCCGTCTGAACAAAATCCAAAATTGATATCTGTCTTCAACGTTTTAGCCCATTTAAATAATTCATCTGCATTGGTTATTGTACTGCCGTATTCCATTGTGAGACTAGCTCTGGATGCCATTCTTTTGATGGTACCCCCTACTCCATCACATGGACCTTTTCCATGAGCTGTTGCATGAAAATGCCTTTCACAGTCAACTCCAAAATCGTCTTTGTGTTTTATGATGTTCTTAAAATTTTTCTTATTTTTATCATGCGTGACTGCACCATCGGTAATATAATAAATTTTAGATAAACTGGATATTTTAGTTTTCAAGAAGTGCATCAATTTTTCAATGAATCAGTGAACCGCTATAGTATCGTGGTGAAGACAATCCGATATTATAACGAACGTGTGGTGATGTAATTTGCCTTCTAAATTTTGGTAAATTACAAATGGATGAATAGTCGCTTGTTTATTATTCCAATGAAATCCTTGTGCGGCATTTTGCATTATATATAATCCGTAACTGGTTTTAGTTTACTCGAACACTTTGAGTCGCGATATGGTTTACAACACTTTGGAAATGAAAATGTATCCAGTATCAAATTTAATGCACTAGTACTTATTTATCACTCACTTTAACTTACACTCACTTTAACACACTGTTTTTTTCAAATTTTAAAAAATTTTGCTCCTTAGGTAAATGTTGTTCACAAATCACAATGTCAACTAATCAAAAAGTTAAACTTTAAGTGTTATTTATATCAACAATATTCTCTTTTTTTGTTTTCGAAATAATTACTCATCGTTTAATAGGTACGCCTGTCAAGTAAAAAAAATCAACCCCCCAATAAAAAAGGGAAAAACCACATTTTATTTAGTATTTTATAAAATAACCTAAGAAATAAAAGGGATTTATGGTACCATGACTAACTAATTTTTAAACGATATAAACCAGGGGGTGGCACCTTCTAATTCGGTGACTGCTATTTAAATGCATCACAAAATTATATATTTAATAATAAACAAAACAAAAAAATTAACTAAACTATCTTTTCTGTAAACAATTCCAAAACACTGAGAAATATCTATTCAAATATAGTTTTTCCATATAAAAATGAAATACTGCTCTTACTAAAACGTATTTTGCAAGAATACAAAAAATAACGGAGTTCCAGTTTTTTGATATGTTGTAAAATATTAATTGTCGAATTCTTTAAAATAAAAAAAAAAAAAATGTGTTTTTGAGAAAATTGAAAAAGAACATTTTGGCGGGAAATTTAAAGAAGAACAAATTAAACAAAATACTATTTTTATATTTTTTTATTAATCACTATTAACTTACCTTTAAAATAAGCCCAAAATTATAATTATCGGATAATAAGTTTTCTTTTTATTGCCATAAAATACAACATCATGATTATCATTTTTCTCAAAATTTGACACCCTGTATCTTCAACAACAACAACCACAACAAAAAAAAACAAAGTATTTCAAAATTTTTGTTTTCATCAAGGCTACACATTCAAAATATAAAAATTATATCAGCGACAAAAAAACCCTCGCATTAACAATTTCTTTAGAAACTTCGTAAAAGTTCAATTTCAAGAAAACTTTTGTATTTAATTAGTATATTATATTTTAAATAATAAATAAATTGTAAATCGAAAATTAAACAAAAAACAAAAATAGTTGAAAATTATGGATAAATCTCAAGATTAATTCTCAATATTAAGATAAAGAAATTATTTAATTTTGTAATTTTTAAAATAAAATCACAGTTTTATTAATAGTAATTCATTTTATTGCTTTATTTTGCCGTTACTTCTTAAAAATTATTGATAACTAGTACAACCTCCTTTCTTTTTAATAACTTCGTTAATACGCCGCGGCATCGACTCGTATACATTTTCCAAACAATTTAAATCAATTTTGTTATGCCAAACCTCTTCAATAATCAATTTTAATTCTGAGACAGTTATGTATAACAGTATATACATAATTGTGTTTTTTTAATTGGAAAGTAAAAATTTCTAGGAAAAATTTTGTGCGATGGTTTTTTTGTCGCTGAGTGTATATATATATATATATGTATATATATATATATATATATATATATATATATATATATATATATATATATATATATATATATATATATATATATATATATATATATATATATATATATATATATATATATATATATATATATATATATATATATATATATATATATATATATATATATATATATATATATATATATATATATATATATATATATATATATATGCAGTGTTCTGCAAAACAATAGCAACAAACTTTGAAAAATTTCAGTCTCTATATTTTAAATCTATTCTTATCTACTCTTAAAAGACAAGAAAACTTGTTAAATCAACATGAAAACGAGGTACTTCATTATTTTTAGTGTGCAAAACTAAAGCAACAAATTCAATATTTAATGTAGTAACCCTTATTCTTTATTACATCCGCAGATCTACGAGGCATGGATAATAATTAATTATTAATGGTTGATTCTTTAATACTTTGCCATTCATTCTTTAATGCTTGGAAAAGATTTTGCCTGTTTTCGAAGCGTTGCGCACTAACTTTTCGTTTCAAGATTCCGAAAAGGTTTTCAATGGGATTCAAGTCTGGTGATTGTGCCGGCCAATCACGAACTTGAATCCCGTTGTCTTTTAAATAGTTTTTTTTTCCAGCAACGATATGTGTTTTGGGTCATTGTCGTGTTGGAACACCCACCGAAGCGGCATATTCCATTCGACATGTGGCAACATTTGGTTCTCTAAAATACTTTTATACTTGAAGCGGCCCATATTGCCATCAATTTGATAAAATGGACCAACACAATGACCTGAAAAACAAGTCCACACCATCACACTACCCCGTCCATGCTTCACTGTGACCCTACAGTTCTTTGGATTAAGGCGTTCATCTTTACGACGTCTGACAAAACAGTTGCCATCCGAATTAAACAAATTGAACTTCGATTCATCACTGAAACACACTTCTCCACTTATCCACAGTCCAGTTTAACCGGGAATTAGCAAACTTGAACAGAAAATGACTCGATTCAATTGTTATAATGCCGTCGAATATTAAACAAAACCAATAACTTGAAAAAGTACCGTTAGTTGTTTTATTTTATTCTCTTTCTCTCAATTAACATCCTTTGTTTCTTTAGTTTTGTACACTCTCAGTGAAATTTACGCATTTCGGTTTTGTTTCTTATTGTAAAATATTTTTTTTTCTTGTGAATATGTTACCAGTATTGCATACTTTTATTACAGGGTGACTGACACGAAGCGTTAGCAACTTCAGACTGTTATTGCTGTCAAACTAGTGATGACAGAGCGCTCAAATTTACACTATTGACAGTTCATTACATTGTTTATAAGCGTACAGAAGCATTTTAGTGGGAAATATTCAGAAAAAAAGTTATCCGCAATGGAATTCAAGCGTAATAGTGTGATTTCTCTATATTTGGCTGGAAAATCACAGCCGCAGATTGTTAACCAGTTAAAACATCTGCATGTGAATAAAATGTTTGTGTATCGCACCATAAATCGTTATAACGATACTGGCAGCATTGCAAAACGCCATGGTGGTGGACCAAAACGCACTGCAACATCGCCGTATATCATTCGGAAGGTGAAGGCCAAATTGGCTCGGAATCCGCGCCGTAGCGGCAGAAAAATGGCTTGTGAGGCGAACATTTCGCTCGAACGGATGCAGCACATATTGAAAGATCATATTGGACTAAAGGCCTTGAAATTCCGTAACACGCATGGTCTCACCGATGCTCAAAAAAAAGTTAGAGTGGAAAGAGCAAAGGCGTTGTTACGCTTGCACGAAAGTGGCAATTTGCCGAATTTGGTTTTCTCCGATGAGTCACCGTTCGTTATTGAGCAATATGTGAACAAGCAAAACGACCGGATTTACTTGTCCGGTCGTTCTACTGAAAATTTTTACCTACGGATTGCCACTCGAAACCAAGCGCCGCCGATGGTGATGGCTTGGGCCGCCGTAACGGCAGAAAGCCGTTCACCGCTCGTTTTTTTGGACCGTGGCATCAAGATAAATGCTCAAATTTATCGGAATCATGTGTTGGAGGGAGCGTTGAAGCCTTGGGCACAAAACATTTCGGCCGCAGAGCCTGGACATTTCAACAGGACTCGGCGCCGAGTCATAAAGCGCGCGTCAATCAAGATTGGCTGAGAAACAACGTTCCGCGGTTCATTTGCACTGCCCAATGGCCACCAAATTCACCGGATGCAAATCCGCTAGATTTCTCGGTTTGGGGTATTTTGAAGAGTAAGGGTTGGCCCAAAAAAATAATACCAAAGTGTCAATCATCTCAAGCAAGCGCTTCGCCGGGAATGGGCCAAAATACCGCAGAGCCATTTTCGTGCTGCATGAAATAGCTTTGTCGGCCGTTTGAAGGCCATAATCGCGGCTAAGGGTGGCCAAATCGAAAACTGCTAATGCAATTCGAAAATTTAAATATTTGTGAACATTTTTTACTTTGATTCAATAAAATTAATCAAAAAATAAAAATTCTGTTTTGTTTTGGTAACACTTCGTGTCAGTCACCCTGTACTATATAATGAGGGTAAAAAGTTTTCTTGTGAACTTTTTCAATAAGAGATATTTGTAGTGTATTTTTATTCGCTCCGGATAGCTGCTATCGAGAGCCGTCATATAAAAAATGGCTCCCGATAGCGCTTCGTATAAAAAGGTAGAGCCAAATATTTTTTATATCAAGTTTTCGCTAAACAATTGAATTAAAAATGATGTTGTGATGTTAAATAAGTTTAGTTTACCAATAAATAGCGCGTCAAATTTAAATTTAGGTGTAGAAAAATGACGGCTCTCGATAGCAGCTATCCGGAGCGAATAAAAAAACAGCTATTGCTATTTAAAGTTTTTAGACCTAGTTGTTGCTTTAGTTTTCCACACCACTGTATACATATATATAATTATAAATTCATTCGGAGAATGATAATAAAAAAAATTATTTTTAATTTAATTTTCTTTTCTTTTATTTATAATAAATTTATTTTACATGTTTTTGGTTTAAAAACTAATATCGAACTAACTTAATACTATACTTTTTTAAAATAAACAAAATGTGTTGATTGTTGTAATTCTGCAAGATTGCATTTCCCATGATTTTACTCTTCAAACATGTTCAATCGTGTTTTTTGATGAATTGCATGTTTGATGGTTTAGTTTTTTATTCTGTGCTGATAACGACTTTGTTGTCTATAATGTGATCAGCTTACACCTTTTATGTGGGAATATTTATTATGTGGGACCATAACTATATATGTATATACATACATATATACAGTGACGAACAATACTGTTTACAAGTTTTAAGAAATATCATTTTTTTAATACCATTCCTATAAGATGAAAATAATTAGAATATTAATTCTGTTAACACTCAGCCTAAAGCTGCACAAAAAAATATTTTTTTGAACCAGAATATTATACTGTGTAAATTGTGGTGTTTACAATGTTATCCGTTGTAACGGATTTATGTAAATTTAATTAATTAAAAGGTTACCGCTGGTGGGGTCTTTTAATTAATGAGAACAAAATCAGTTAGTGTCAATTTAAATTCTGTTTTATTTTATTAAATGCTATGTTTTCTATATAATTTTAAATTTTTTAATGTCAGCACAAAATGTAAAGTATCAATCAAATATTTATAGTATTCAATATTGTTACAAATTAAGTTAAGTATCAGCACAATAGACACAAAATAAAAAACACCAAAACTTTATACTTTGGTGGAAATTAACTGTTGTAATGTTGACGAATTAAAATGATGAGTCAACATATTCCGGGCTGTATAGTTTTGAGTAGCCTCCTATTTACACTCCACTACTTTCATCCGGCCGAGGCAGAGCTGCCGGTATTACAACTTGACCCATTGCTTTGGTTTTAAAATACAAAATGACGAAAAGTACTATTAGGATTACTATACATAGTTAAGTAGGATATCGTGTAATGATGAACATCATGGTGATTCATTTCTGTTGGTAGTTGTTCCCTTTCCTTTATCACTTTTAGCTCCTTTTCCAAATCGGTAGTCTCAATTGCTGGCATCAGGCTAAGATTATCGGGTTTTGTTGTTTTGGGTTTTATTTGCGAACTGAATTCCTTTAGATTGATCGCTCCGCTTAATATATTAGATGATCGTTCAAATGTGTTGCTAATATTATTATGTGCTTGCCGATAGCGATGATGAAGAGATTATCGTCCCTTAGCTTACAACCAGCATATATCGTCACTAATCCGAACCCCTGAAGGCTGTATGAGTCGATGTTGGATCCGCATATGATATCAACTGTCGTTTTATTTGTAATAACGTATATCCATTGAGTTGGTTTTCGCTGTAAGATTGCTACTTCACACTGAGTTTTGTTAGTCAATGCATTGAAATTTGGTGATATTTTGCATAGAAATTGCGTAGGTTGGAGTATTTGACAACGATTTACTTCTTCTGTTGTTAGAGTAGTAAAATGTTCTCGATGATTGTCCATTGCTAAATATTTTGTTGATGTAACGATGTGTGATTGAGTGCCGTTATGATTAATATTCGGAACTGGGAAGACGGCTAGCAGGTTATAATCCGTTGCAAAGGACAACGGTATGATAATCTCAATTATCACATTTCGTTGTGTTACCCTACTATGTACATCCATGCTTTGAAATATGTGCATGAGATCATGAATGTTATGGCCAGGAATAGTTATTGATGCTGGTATATGTTGACGAATAAATTGCAGTTGGTCTTCTAATTGTGACAGTGCGAGTATCGATGGATGCAAAATACTATGATGTGCATAGTAAATAATTTCAAGCAGACCTTGTTGCGTATCCTCTAAGTTTTTTTAGTATTAAGGTCAACTCGAGTGCGCTCATTAATATCAGGCGAACCCTTTCTTCGTATGTTCGATATTCGTTTAGTTGTATCATCTTCAATCTTAATCTCTGTTGATCTTTTATCAAATTGTTCAATGATGTTGTTGTGAGATTGGAATTATATTTCATCAGCTTGATTGTGTTATCGATTATTGATGTTTGGTTTCTCATTAATGCCATTAGATGCCTTTCGTTTTTGTTGACATTCTCGAATTGGGTTTCATATTGGTTGGCCTCGCGCTGGGTAAGAATTCCAAACATGTCTCCTAAGATAATGCCTGTTATGTCTCCTAAACTACGCTTAACTCGTCGACGTTCCTTATTGCTTGTTAATAGCAAAACATTGTCTGCAATCAAGTTGTTGAGCTGCTATTGAAGTTGCTACAGGATTACGTCGCAGTTAAAACCAGACAATCCCTTACAAGCTGCTCCCAGTTCGCCTTGGGCTTGTTTAAAGTTTCGATCCCCTCCCAATAGTTCGTCATGTTGTAATAGATCACTAATCTCCACTTCATGGCTACCAATTCAAGTTTGCCTAAATTCTCGAAATATATTCCTGCTGAGTAGTTAAATGGGGTAACCTTGATCTGAGCTTGCGTCTGTCCTAGTATGCAGCAAATCGAGAGTAATGCTAGTGCAAGATAATTTACTTTTCTTAAATTCCTTGCTTGTCTGTGGGGCTGCACTCTTTGGTTTTGATTGTCTTTTCCGGGCAGCGGTAGTATGTTTTCTATAGACTGCGGACTGTTCATCTGCGTGGTTGTTATTCCTGGTCCTGTTTTGTCTAGACCTTGTGGAGTTGGTAGTTGCTGAGTTGTGCTTGTATCTTTAGTTACTACCGCATGAACTGGATCATTCTTGTTTTGCATGTTAATGTAGTCCTTTGGCTCGTTAGATATCGGTAGGCGGCATATTTTAGTAATATTCCTTTTAAACGTATTGTTCCTATATTTGAGTGTGACTACTCTAACAAGTCCATCTTGTTCTGGATGAAGTTCAACGACTCTTGCTAGTGGCCAGTGCGTAGGAGGTAGTTATTCGTCTTTGAGGATTACTAGTTCTCCCAATTGGATGTTAGGTTGCTTTTGCAACCATTTTGGCCTTCGTTGTAGTCGTGAGAGATATTCTATATGCCATTTTTTCCAAAATGACTGAGCTTGGTGAGTAAATTCCATCTTGTAACAGTTTGGATACCCTTCATATCAGGTTGTGGCATTGCTATGATAGCCCTGCCTATCAGGAAATGTGGCGGACTTAAAAACCCGTCATCATCTGAGTCGTTTGAGAGTGGAGCTAGTGGCCTAGAGTTCAAGCATGCCTCTATTTGAGCTAGAAATGTTGAGAACTCCTCAAAAGTTAATGTATGGATTCCAATTACCTTGCGGATGTGTTGTTTTGTTGACTTGACTCCGGCTTCCCATACTCCTCCAAAGTGAGGACTTCACGAGGGTACAAAGTGCCACTCACCTCCCATCTGAGCTATTTTACCCTTAATTTCTGCTTCCTGTTGCTTTGTCTGCCTTTGCAGTTGTTTGTCTGCTCCAACAAAATTTGTACCACAGTCACTGAATATCTTCAGACAAATTCCTCTTCTTGATATGAATCGTCGGTATGCGGCCAAAAAAGCGTCTGTTTACAAGTCACTTACAAGTTCTAGATGAATTGCCTTCGTGGCTAGGCATATGAAAATGGCAATGTATCCCTTTGTTGTTTTGTTACAGCGGCCTTTGCACAATTTTATATTAATCGGACCAGCATAGTCTACTCCGCTGTTAGTGAGCGGTGGTGCTGGTGTTATTCGTTCTTTTGGTAACATGGCCATTAGTTGGTGTGGTGCCAGTTTCCTCGCTCTCGTACAGACTATACATTCATGTATAGTTTGACGAATCGTATTTTTGGCATTCATTATCCAATACTGCGTTCTCAGGTGTGCTAAAATTGATTGATTGCCACCATGTAGTGTTTTTATATGGGCTTCTTTGACAAGCAAACTTGACAATTTGTGACCTCTGGGCATTATTATCGGATGTTTTTCTTCAAATGGGAGATAAGAATTTGTTATCCTACTTCCGACTCTGAGTAGGTCATTTCCGTCTAGAAATGGAGTTAGGGTTAAGATTGTACTATTATTTGGTAGGTTTTGATTCGCTTTTAACTTCTTTAATTCTGGTTCAAAACCTTCCTGCTGTGCGACTCTGATTATAGCCCTTAGCGATGCATTCAGCTCCTCTGGTTTGAAATGGGAGTTGTTTTTAGTTTTTGATTTTGCATTTGATGGAAATCGTAAACTGTATGCAATGCTATGAACAAGCCGTTGTAACGAAGAGAATCTATCGAATTCAATCACAGGCTTTTTCACTGTTGTTGTAAATATTCTTATTGATTTTCGTTCCATGCTGGCCGCTTGTTCCATTTCTTCATTGTTGATTTTTGTTATTGGATAGTTCAAACCCTTTAGCCATTTTGGCCCTTCCCACCAAATTTTGTGGGTTAATAATTGAACTGGGTTTAAACCTCGAGATGCGCAGGATTCTCATTAGAGACCACGTGATGCCATTGGCTAGGATCGGTGATGGCTTGTACCTCTGTTATTCTGTTCGCCACAAAAGTCTTATGGTATTGTGGGTTTCCTTTTATCCAACCCAAAACTGCTGTGGAATCGCTCCAGCAAAATGTTGATATACTATATTGCTGTTGATGTTCAACGCATGTTTGACATTTTTGAGCAATTTAGAAAGTAGGAATGCGGCGTTGAGCTCTAATCTTGGTAGGGATATTGTTTGGTTTAACGGTGCAACCTTCGTTTTGGCTGCGATTATTGTGATTTAGTTGTTTGTTTTACCCAGCGTATGCTTGATTCGAGGCGTCACAGAAACCATGTAGTTCAATTTTGGCGTCACTGTTGTAATTTATCCAACGGTGAATTTAGATGCTGGCAAAATAACTTTAAATTGAAAGGTGTCTGTTGAAGAGTTTCACAGGAGCCCAAGTGTTTTCACTGTATCACTAAATTCAGTAGTGTGGAGTCCTGTTTCTTTCAGATTTTCTGGAAGCTCTTCTAATAACGCTTTTTCTTTGCTAGACCATTTTCTGAGGTTGAAACCTCCACCGGAAAGGAGATTTAGTAGTTCCTTTTTCGCAGCGATTGCTTCTGCGATTGTGTTAGCTCCAGATAGAAAATCATCCACATAGAAATCGTTTTGAACAATCTTTGAACCAATTGGATATCTTGACGCTTCATCAATGGCTAATTGTTGTAACGTCTTTGTAGCCAAATAAGTTGCAGACGCTGTTCCGTATGTGATAGTTTTTAATCTATAACTGCTCATTGGCTTATTTGTTTCAGTTCGCCAGAGGATTCGTTGAAAATCTTGATCTTCACGGGCTATTCTGATCTGTCTGAACATTTTCTCAATGTCCGCCGCAATCATATAACGATGTTTTTTCCATCTGATCAATATTGCCGTTAAGTTGTCTTGTAATGTTGGACCAACATGCATAATTTCATTTAGTGAAATTCCTGTTGTTGTTTTGCAGGAAGCGTCAAAAACTACCCTTAATCTCGTAGTTATGCTATCTTCTTTTATGACAGAATGGTGTGGCATGTATTAAACCCGAGAAGCATCTTTTTCCGTATCATCTTTAATTAGTTCCATGTGATTCAACTGGATGTACTCGTTCTTGAAATTGTGATATTGATTCTTAAAGTCTTCATCCTTCTTGAATCTTTTTTCAATTTGAAGCAGTCTAGCTGCTGCTTTATTTTTAGATTCTCCTATTCCCACTTCTTTGAGCTTGTCGTTGTGAAGCGGCATTCGAATTTCGTATCGTCCATTTGTTAATCGCTTGTGAGTCTCTTCATAGTACTGCTCACATTCGATCTATTCAGCAGTTAGGCTTCGTTTAGGATGCAATTCTTCGGATTCCCAAAAGCATTTTAATTGCTTGTCTATCTCTGCTAATGACGTGGCTATTTAACCGTGTGACCTTCATGCTGTTGTTTTGAGTTAGACGAGCAGATATGATCCATCCTAGCTCTGTATGACTCAATTCAATTGTTATAATGCCGTCGAATACTAAACAAAACCAATAACTTGGAAAAGTACCGTTAGTTGTTTTGTTTTATTCTTTATCTTTCAATTAACATCCTTTGTTTCTTTATTTTTGCATACGCTCATATAGTGGAATTTACGCGTTTCGGTTTTGTTTCTTATTGTAAAATTTTTTTTTTTGTGAATATGTTCCAGTACTGCATACTTTTATTACTATATTTAAAGGGTAAAAAATTTTCTTGTGAACTTTTTCAATAATAGATATTGCTATTTAAAGTTTCTAGACCTAGTTGTGCTTTAGTTTTTGTACACCACTGTGTACATACGATAATACGATAATAATTTATTTATATAAGCAATAAGACAAATAACTTTAAATAGCAATAAGACAAAACAACTAACGGTACTTTTCCAAGTTATTGGTTTTGTTTAGTATTCGACGGCATTATAACAATTGAATCGAGTAATTTTGTGTTCAGTTAATTCAGAGCATTTTTGATAAATTAGATGGCGCTCAGTAAGTACAATACTACTTTCAAGTCGATGGTTATTGACTACTTTTCGAAAGGAGAGTCACAAAGTGCAATTGCCAAAAAATATAAAATTAATAGGTTTATTGTTTGTCGACTTACTAAGAAATATAAGATAGCAAAAGATCTCACGACACTGCATTTAGGTGGCCGACCTAGAAAAATTTCGTGTAAGATGGAGAGAAGTATTTGTAAATTAATTTAAAAAAATCCTTTTGTGTCTTCTAAAGAAATTGTAAAATCATTAAATTTAAACGTCCATGACAGTACGGTACGCAGGCTAGCTATAAAAAATAATTTGAATAATTATAGACCTGCAAAGAAACCAATGCTTACGAAAAACCATTTAAACAAAAGGTAATTTGCATATTTATTATGGCAAGTTCATACTTAAACAAAAAAACAATTTTTTTTTCTTATTAGATTAAATTTTGCTAATTCCCATTTAATCTGGACTGTGGATAAGTGGAGAAGTGTGCTTTTCAGCGATGAATCGAAGTTAAATTTGTTTAATTCGGATGGCAACTGTTTTGTCAGACGTCGTAAAGGTGAACGCCTTAATCCAAAGAACTGTAGGGTCACAGTGAAGCACAGAGGGGGTAGTGTGATGGTGTGTTGTTGCTTTAGTTTTGCACACTAAAAATAATGAAATGCCTCGTTTTCTTATTGTTTTAACAAGTTTTTTTGTCTTTTGAGAATAGATAAGAATACGACGATGAATGAATAATTTGATGTTTTTTCATTCTTGTAAATATCTAAAGTGAAAAAATAAATTTATTATAAAATTTTTCAAAGTTTTTTGCTATTGTTTTGCACAGCAGTGAATATATACCTTCGGTTGTCCCGTTATTCGATATTTTAGTTTTGACAATTTTTCAAATCTGATTTTTCGCTTCCACGTGAAGTATATTTTCGGTTCTAAGTACAGTATCGTTAGAAGTTATACCATTTTAGAAAGGTATTAGTTCAGCCTAAATTGGTACGTAATTTAATTAAAAAAAGTACCGTTATCTTAGATGTTATAGTCAGATAGATCTAAGTTTATATTTTGGCCGATAGATGGCACTGGCAGGAAAATTTTAATATACGCAAAACAGCATTTAACAGGTAAAATAACAGCCTTTCAGGTAAACGTAAAACGTTTAGGGACGAACAGAATTAAGGGGGGTAATGTTACGATTATGGCCATTATATAACGAGTTCACGTTATGAACAGCGATAGCTCAAACGGTTAGCGTGTAGTACGAACATCAAGGTCGATGGTTCGATGCTCGCCGTAGTTCATGTTTTTATTACAATTGTTTGTTGTGGACATCGAAATATGTTTGTACACCAACGCACAAATGCATAATGATAATGATCTAGTAAAAACAAGAACGTCTGAGATATAGCGTACACAGGGAGGCGTGGTTTAGTGATTGATGAATAAAATGGATAACAACACAAATACATAGACACGGCCGGCGATTACGACCAGCCATAAACGATATTTCCAGATGTGATTATGGGTTATAAACAGAATACACAAGAATGAAAATGATTTATGACACGCAATAAAGGAAATTTTGAGAGCAGTATCAAACTGATATATAAACACGACCGATGGCAAACGGAACGGTTTTTGGTTTACTTTAAATCGTGTAGCAAGTGAAATAAATCTGTTGTCAAGCCTCCACCAGTAGCAAGCGGACAGATTTAAATAAGTAAAGTAAAAGCAAATATTACAGTGTATAAAAGTAAAGTGAAATAAGGTCAACTCAAGTGATCCGGACACAGTGATCCGGACAACATTCTTTGTTATTGTGTTACATAAACGTAATAACTTGTTTGATCGAAATACGACCGCGTCTTTGTGTTTGTTTAGGTATAAGAAAACCTTCTCGGATGCAACAAAACTAAAATATTGTATTGGACAGAAATTTGTGTTGCTTTTGATTTGTATGATTTTAAATGCAAAAAAATCTATTTAGTAGTATGATGGTGTAGACAAATTGTGTAGATCACCCCTATTCTGATAATTTCCGGGAACATTTTTTTTGACAGCAGTTATTCCCAGAAACATATTTCCAACTTTTACTAACTAAAGTGTATTCTGTTAATTGGGGAATAAAATACAGGTGAAATAAATTAAGCTATATCAAAATTATTTTAATAACTCTTATTTATTACAATACTATCTTTAAAATTATTAGGTAATTTAACCCTTACAAACAATATTAATATTATTAATTATTAATATCAACTACATATAAACAAACATTTTCGTTAAAAATCTATTCCCCATCAATTCTTTCATAAAATCGGTGTGGAAAAATAAACGTCAAAACTGCTGTATTCCCCGGGAATTACCAGAATAGGGCCACAGGTGGAATTAATTGGAATGGCTTCTGAAATAATTAAAATAAAATTCAAAAGCCATACAAACCGTTGTAATTTTTTTGCGAAAAAAACGATTCGAGATCAATCTTATTTTTATACAACTAATAACATTACTTTTAAACAATTTTTCTTGCAAAACTGTTTTTGTTCAATGGTGAACAAGAATATGCAAATCAGCCATATTGCTTAAAATCGGGTTTCCAGCGGATTTCGTTCGCATATTCCGTAGATGACTGTGTTTTCCAATAGAATTTTGTGTTCTTTTTGACGTTTCTTATTTTTACTTTTAATGTAAAGTCGTAAAATTTAAGTCAATTTTAGGATAACAAGTAGTACATTATATAAATAAAAATAAAAATTAGTATTTTAGGATTTTTTTACCTTTTATCAGAGGAGATTAATTTGCTTAGTTTCGTAGGCATTTGAGCCAAAATGTCATCTATTACTAAGTGGACAGCAGAAAATAATGAACGCATAAGTAGGAAAATGGGCTTATTCAATAACATGCATTTAATATTCAGCAGAATCCACTTTCCGTTCTGGGGGCCGATTCCCGAACACATAATTGTCTATTGACAATTATGCCAATTTGATAAAAATGCTACACAATTCTACGCAAAAATGGCATTCTCGTACACAAGTGTAAATTGTATTTCTTAACTAGAAAATTGTAGTACATTAAAATATGTTTTGTAGTAGATTCCTTTAAAACTGCCAAATTCAAAACAATAGTTCAGTTATGAGTGCAAAATAAACGAAAAAGCGATATAAATGCATAATTGTGATTTCGATAATAATTATATTGTTATTGCCGGATTCACAATATTGTGTGCTTCTGTCTCCCATAAAAACCGGGCTTTAGGCATACTATGCCGAAATTGATTGAAGTTGCTAAAGCGAATTTTTGTTTTAATCAAAGCTTAACAGTGAATTAACCAAATTCTCATCCATACGTGTAAGAACAGTAAGTTTTCTATATTATACACGAATTCTAATATTCAATATTTCGTCAGTACAAAAGATAAATATTTTCTATTTTTTTTCTCACCGTCCGAAAAACTGAGAATGCTTATAAACTTTTTAGTATCGTTAGTACTTACGCAATGACGAATTTGGTTAAAAATAAATATGTAAGAAAAATAATTTTTACGAATTTTTACCGAGAATCAAACAAAAATTACATATTTTTAGTTTTCACGAGTTTTTTTTTACATTTTCATCTCAGATTTAATTATTTTTTTTTTTACTTGCCGTTTTATAATTATAAATTCTGATGTAAGCGTTTTATGATATTTATTTATAAGTTTTTAATTAAAAAAATTTGCGATTTATTTTCAAGTTATACTTCTCAACGAAAGTTTGATTTACAGTATGTTCCACAAGAATGTATCTCAAAGAAAACAAAAACACAATAAATATTTCTTTCTTATAGAGTGAATTATGATTTTGTTATTGCTTTTCCACAGCAAACGAGTAAACCAAACCAATATGTAGAAAATAACTAAACATTTAAAATCAACTGTTGCAATTATAGCAAACGTAAGTCTACATCTGCAGTAGGCATCTTGTTGAAATTTCGTAGATTGTTGGACAAATTTATGTCGTTTTTGATTCACCCAAAAAAGCAATCCATTGTCAAAAGAGTGATTTTTGTGACGTGATGTTAAGGTGTTCGATTTGTCAAGAAAAAGCAACCCGCAGAGCAAAATTTTTGCTCGATTATAAATGTCGATTTTTTTGGCAGGTTTACCCCTCTTTTACTAATACCGACAATTATAACTGTTATTTCCAGCAAAATTCTATTTTCAAAAACTTCAACAATATTTTTTACAGATATCAAACGCACATAATTATACAGTATGTTGGCCACGATAGCTTAGCGGATTTTGCGATGGATTTACGATAGTACTCACTACAAGTGGCAGTATGCTATTTTATGAACACGATGTTGTTTGGTTGGCGGTCGACGAAAAAAGGGCGGAGAAATTACACGTCATGTTGTTTGACGTTTTATAATTTTGGTGTTGCCGACGATTGGTAATTTGTTGATTCGGTCTGTTAACCACCAGATGTTACGTTGGTGTTGTTGTGATTTGGGCCCATTGCCCATTTAGCTGGTGGGCAAAGTTCAGTTTTGATGAGGACCAGTTGGCCGACGTTCGTCATGAGCCATTCGGGATGCTGTTGCGGTCGTGACAGGTATTCGGTCGACCAGATTCTCCAGAAATGCTGGTACATTTGTTGGATTTGCTGATATCGATTTAGACGTTTCGATTGGATGTCAAGCAATAATGGTTCTGGAATGGTGATAGCTGCCTCTTCGATGAGAAAGTGGCCGGGAGTGAGTGTCGTGTAGTCCTCGGCACGATCAGACCTGGGGCACAATGGCCTCGAATTGAGGCAAGCTTCTATCTGGTGTAGTAATGTTCTCATCTCTTCAAAGATGAGGAGTGTATTGCCGATGATTCTTCGAAGGTGGTATTTGACTGAGTTCAACCACTGCCTCCCATAAGCCTCCGAAATGTGGTGAAGCGGGCGGGTTGAAGTACCAAATTGTGTTGTCTTGAGCCAACATTGTGGCGATCGGCATTTAGCGAATTGTCACTCGGTATTTTACTCGTGTTGGTGACTGGAGTTCGAGATTACACATCCGGTATGTGTAGTAGGGTGTGATGTCTGCGGTTGCAGACTTGACAGAGTCTTGAACGACGTTGAAATTACTGCACTGTTGAACGTTAAATTTACTGTACTAGAATGCACGGTTGCGATGAAGATTCCCGTTTCGAGTTCGGGCGTGATGACGATCGTTGAGCTGTTGATAGTGAATGAGTTATTGTTGGCTCGTTTCTCCGGCGTATTGAAGACGATGTGATTAACCGCGATGAATTTGACTTGGACATGGAAACCATTTCCAATTATTGCCATTGAGTCTCTAAGGGATCCATAAGCTCTTGATAGGTGGGATACTGCGCTCGAATTAGTGTCAGTTCCCATTGACGAGAATGATATCCCAGGTGGCTACCGGAACTGCCAAAACTTTCAGACTTCGAACTGTGTCTGTAGGAGTATCGATGATGCCCCTCAATACGATTGCGGATTCATAAAGAGCTGCATGTGTATTTCGGATTCTTTGGAGGTGACTGTCGATGATGAAACGTTGATTGTACCGATTTGTGAGGATCATCCATGTTTCTTTGTTTTTAGCATCACTGATTTACACCGTTCTCAACAGGGTAGTAGCTTCACCAGTTAGATTTGCCTTCAGATAATGAAGCTTCTGCGAATTTGTCAATATTGAATTTTTGTTAATCAAATCAGTAAACATTACATAATTGGCATCGAAGACAGGAAACTTGATGCGTGGTAACTGAATCTCAATTGATTAATGTGGTGTGGAAGCATCGACTGGAATTGCTTTGGCATCATGTGTTGAAGTCGCCATGGTAAGTTGTCTCAATAAAGTTTTGAGGTTTGAGTTCACGACGAAATAATACTCCCCACTCTGTTCTCGACTGCTGAATTGTTGTTCCAATTCATCATCACCACACACAGCCTCGACCTTGTTCTGCGTGTACCGTTGCTCCACATGAGCAATCTGGACTGCGATAGTCTCTCTTGTGACTTCGGTGTTTACGCTGAGCTCCTTGCTACGTTTGAGGGTTCGTTCCAGAGTTCGACACCTGCTTTGCCCGAAGTGTCATGTTCACTAATGCACTGAGTTCACTTGCGCGTATATTTTAACCTTACAGCGATATTAATGTGAGTAACTTGCACACTGTTTCACTTCACGGCACTGGATTGCTAAAGCACGTGAGTTATTTGGACAAAACCCGTGATTACTATTATTTTAATGTTCACCACATTCGACGTTAAACTGGATTCGAAACACGTGACTTAATTTATTGATAATATCACGCACGATTAATCTGGATTAAATGCACGGATTATTTTAAAGATAATGTATGCCATACTCAACGACTAGACTGGTTTAACAACACGTGATTATTTTGATGACAAGAATGTGGAACACTCGACGACTAAACTGGATAAATCATACGTGAATTCTTATGAAAAAGTGTGTAACACACTCGACGATTGAATTAGAACATAAAACACGTGAATGATTTCGATGATAATAATGTGGCACACATCCGGCTCGAAGGACCAATTTTGTTATTCTCGATAGCTTAGTGAATTTTGCGATGGATTTACGATAGTATTCGCTACAAGTGGCACTCGGATTAAAACACTTGAATCGATTTGTACTATAATTTATTGATATTTATTAATTTATGTTGAGAAGATGGCTACTGTATGATATTTTATGAACACGACGTTATTTGGTTGGCAGTCGACGAGAAAAGGCCATAGAAATTACACGTTCTATATGTTGTTTGACGTTTTATAATTTTGGTGTTGCCGACGATTGATAATTTGTTGATTCGGTCTGTTCGCTACCAGAAGTCATCTTGGTCGTGTTGTTCAGTGGTGTCGCCAATATGGTGCCTGGCCATATTAGTATGAATGTTCATTTTGTTGAATTTTTGTTTAGAAATTGTTAATGATACATTATAAAAACTCAAAATATTCAATATGTATTATTACAACCGTTTAATTGACCTTAGTCAAACTTTAATATTTTGTTAAGTTACCTTTGGCCTTCATAAGTGCTTCTGCACGTTGCGACATGTTCTTTACACACTCTCTAGCGGCTTCAGCGATATACTGTTCATGGTGCCACACCACCGTAATAAGCTGTTCAATAAGCTGGGTCTTGCTTGTGATGAGTTCTTGGGCCATCTTCCTCTCCAGAATAAACCAAAGGTTCTCAGTGGGGTTCATATCCAGGGAAATTCCCGGTCACGGCAAAACCTGAAACATGTCAAACATGAAAGTGGTATGTCGCGATCTATGAAATGAAACACAATTGTAATTTTTTTCAGTCATAGATGTCGTTTTAAAAACCGATAAATCCAAAAATTAAATATAATTGAAGCATTCATACTAATATGGCCAGGCACTATATGTCTATAAAAATGGGCAATTCAATTGTATTGTTAGTTTCGCAGAGAATATAGATTGCTGTCTCAGAAAGGAGTAGAAGACGAATTATAAATAACATTAGAAATATTTACAAAAAAAATCGAACGATTAATGCCTCAATTCCACTGTGAATCAAAGTTTGTCAGTAAAAATAACTCGAGATAAAAATATAAAATCGGTGGTTGTGTGAACGAGACACACAACGGAGTCAGTCAAGTTTTTACTTACAAAAAATGTGTATCTGTGTTAGTGCAGTGAGGTCGAAATTAAAAAAAAGTATCAAATCGAGAACATTTTATGGCAGTCCAACTAATACATGCACATAAATATTGTGTACCGATGAAAAATATTTCTCGCACCCGCTGATAATTTTAATTGTTTGGTATTTTTATGGGCAAGATTTTTTTTAATTTTGTATTTTATGACGGAAATAATTTGAATGAAATAATTCTGATATGAGTATTAATAATGAAACGTGAAAATAATCGAATTAACACTAATACTTCATTTTTCTAATAATTTTTGGTTATTCTAGGTTATGTTCTTGTTTGCTGTCAAAACACTAAAAGTTTGCAATTTTTATGGTAAAGTCTAATGTGTAATCAAAAATATTCGAAAATATAATTTTGCTGTGAGCATTAATAATAATTAATTTTTTAGATTATTTTGCATCGTAAAAATATTCGAATTAACACTAATTCATAATTTTTTTTTAATAATTCTTGGTTATGTTTTTGTTTGCTGTCAAGATGTATCCATAAAATTTGCTATTAAAAAACAATAACAAAATACTTTGTCTTTGTCTCTCTGATGGATTATTTTTTTTTGTCTTCTTCCAACTTCAAGTCAGCTCAGTCAATTTTTCACAGTGGAATTGGGGCATAACGCTCAACTCGCAAAACATTTATGTGAACACATATACAGTGAAATCTCGCTATAACGAAGGCAAGGCAACCGGAAAAATTAATTCACTATATTTGAATTTCATTGTTACTTCCTTATAACTTCTTATAATAGGTAAGCCATAGTGCATTTCCATATCACAAAATTAGTTGCGAAACTTAGACTGGAAACACACCGAATTAGTCAAAACGTTTTTGCTTCGAGTAGGCAAGACGATTTCTCTAAACATAGTGCACATTCAATCAAACAAATTGTTTTTAGTCAAATTGTCTCGTGTTGCTTTATAGGTTGGTGTGAATTGATTTCATACAATACAAAATGTCGCCAGAGTCAGAGGATGATTTTGTATTAGTTGCTTATTGTTTTATGTAGTAACCAACCTAAAGATTCGGCAGTATGTATATTGTAGGTATTAAATTGTAAGTAGTTACATGCCATATATTTTTGTAGGTATATTGTATTTTAATACAATTTTTTTTGTACCACAAAAATCCTTATTAATTTGATTTATAAAACAGCGACCACGAAACGACTTCAAACACTTTTTTTTGATTCAATCAGTTTTGTCTTGTGTTGCTTTGACTTGTGTCAGTGTGAATTAGCGCATTGATTTATGGAGTATGAACACCTTCAATCATGTTTCATTAGTCAAATTTGACTTACACAATTTTGCTTTATTATGTGTGAATGGACTCATAAAGCACAATACAATGTTTGCCGTTCTATGTTTTATGAAACAAAATGTTTGACGTAAAATTGTTTTGCCTGATTCAGTATGCATAGCGCTATACAATCGTACGCATTTTGGCCGCAAGTCGCTTTAAGACAAGAAAAAAACGTTTTGTCTAATTCGGTGTGTTTCCAGCCTTAGGAGCACCGCTAAGCGAATTTATAGACGGAAAATGCATGAGTGGTGGAAGGCCGAAGTTTTCATAATTCGTATAATTTCTTCAAAGGAATTGCAGGATTGCACCATACTTTAAGACCTACGTCAACTGTCATTCGGAACCAGGATGATACCTCCTTGTTAACATCAACACAGTACTCGACATATGGAATGAACATTTCTCCGAACTATTTAATATTCAACGTTTGACACAGATTACAGATGAAGCTCTTCAGAAATAGACTGCAGAGATTTACGTTGAGGTCAGCCTAAGAGGACATGATTCACATAGGCCTTGCAGAGAATGAAGAGGAATCGTTCAGCTGACAAGAATTTTGTTTTGAATTAACTATTGCTCTGCTTGTGCCCATGTCGATGTTTTTTTTTCAAATATTTGTGAAAACAAACGTTTTCACTTCTGGCCGATCTTCAAGTAAGTTGCTAATAAAATCTTTTACCGCAATATCCACGGATGCGAGCTTCTTTTTAGGCGGAGTGTTTAAAAGGAACCTCGAAATTTTTTTCGGTTGCTCGTTTTCTTGATTGGTTTTGGTCTTCTTTCGGTGATGTGGACTAAGGAACTGAGAGGGCGATATAGGACACGCTAAAGGAACTTGTGGAATATCATAATTCTTTAGATACGTTTTTGGGGCCCTGCTTCATATTTTAATTTGAGTGGTGGTGAGTCAGGCGGTACTGGCTTAACCTCAAAATGCTCTGTGTAGTAATGGTTGGCGGCAAAGGTTTTTTTGAAATAGGAGCTTTGGAAGTTGTATAAAATTTTAGATTTATTAATTTTTGACAAGCAACGTCGATGTAATTGTCTTTACATTTACAAACAAAACTATTAAATGTTTTAGGAAGCGCCGTTCTTTTCAAAACTTTTCTGTACCCACTTTTTTTAAACTCACTGACACAGAAGTGTTCTTCACAAAATGAAATACATGTTTCAACTAGACTTTCGATTGTCCTGTGGCACAATAAAAAATGTTCTTGTGGCACTGGTATCGTTTTTGTTTAAACAATTTTTGTAAGCACATACCATTTTAATATTAATAATTTAAATATGTAAATAAAATTTATAAAAACGAAACTAGTTTCAAAATACCGTTATAGAAATAGTTCAAACTATAGCGACAACTATGTTTTGGTTTGTTTTACACGAACATTAATTTAGTAAGAATATTAAAACAATACTAGAAATTTTTGATTTTGGTTTTACTTTTTATACCAATACTTTACAAACCGTCTGTGAAATAGTACATTGTGTCATTAGGATTAAAAGTGATACTTTGTTTGACGAGCAATTATATTTGCATGCGAGGCGAAGCGCAGCGTAGCCGAGCAAAAGCAAATATTTGCGAGTCAAACAAAGTCACTTTTAATCCGAATAACACATACTATTTTTTCTTCAACGAAGAAATGCTTATTATAAACTAATTATACAAGTAAGTACAAATTATGTAATTAAAATTTCAAAATTGAAAGTAATTTTGTTGAAATATTTTGTGAAACTAAGGAGATCATGACTTTTGTTTGGTTTGACTATTGTAAGTGTCAAACTGCCAAGCTATAATTATAATATTTTTCTTGCGAACAAAATGTTTGAATCAGAAGATTTATCAAATTTACCTCCGGATGTGGTTCAAACAGCAAAGGAAATTGTATTAAACCTATTGCCATCAAAATCACGTAAGATTTACGAGTGCGCATATAACCGATTTTTGAAGTGGTGTACTGAAAAAAATGTGCAATCTGGATTATATTCAGAAAGCGTTCTATTGGCATACTTTGCCAATTTGTCTACGAAGATGAAAAGTTCGACTCTTTGGGCGCAATATTCTATGGTTAAGGCCACATTAAATTATAAAAATGGCGTAAACATCGAAAAATATTCCAAATTGCGAGCATTTTTAAAAAAACAGAATGTTGGTTACACAGCAAAAAAATCGAGGGTTCTCGATAAAGCACAAATCGACTTGTTTTTAAATTTTGCTCCCGATAAAACATATTTAATGATGAAGGTAAGCTTTAAAACTTAAAGATAATATTTATACTTATTTTTTGGTATTTTTCTTGCAGGTTGTTTTAATACTGGGAGTAGCGGGTGCATGTCGTTGCGACGAACTAGTAAATTTAAAGATAGATGACATTGAAGACGTTCAATCAGCTTTGTTGGTAAAAATTCCCAACTCCAAAACAAACAAATCGCGCCTCTTTACTGTTTTGGGAGAAAATTATTTGGGGATTTGCAGAAAGTACTTTGCTCTTCGCCCAGAAAATTTCGAGGAACGACGTCTTTTTATAAAATACCAGGGTGGAGTATGTCATCGGGTAGTAGTTGGTATTCACAAAATTAGTAGCGTTGCAAAAGAGGTGGCATTGCATTTAAATTTAAAAAATGCAAGTGAATATACCGGTCATTGCTTGCGTCGAACTTCAGCTACACTCCTTGTAGATTCTGGCGGTGACCTCACTTGCCTTAAAAGGCATGGTGGTTGGAAATCTAATACTGTAGCTGAGGGATACTTAGAAGATTCCACAACAAATAAAACAAACACTGCTATAAAAATATTACGGCCCGATGAACTTAGTACCAGCTACAGTACTAGTACCAGCTACAGTACTACTCATGAAAATATAACCGCTCATGATACTGTAGAAAATGAGGATACCTTTGCTGCAGAAATATTACCCCCCGAAGATCCCAGTACCAGTCCAATTACCAATATTGTTGGCAATATGGTTACAAATGATAATAATGTTGACAAATCCGGTTTGCTTAATTTTTATCAAAGTTGTTCAAATTGTACTTTTAACATTAATATCCAGAACAAATAATTTTGTTCGCAAGAAAAATATTATAATTATAGCTTGGCAGTTTGACACTTACAATAGTCAAACCAAACAAAAGTCATGATCTCCTTAGTTTCACAAAATATTTCAACAAAATTACTTTCAATTTTGAAATTTTAATTACATAATTTGTACTTACTTGTATAATTAGTTTATAATAAGCATTTCTTCGTTGAAGAAAAAATAGTATGTGTTATTCGGAACTATTCATGACACAATTTTCACTAATGACACAATGTACTATTTTAAATGAGTATGTAAATTGAGTTTTTTGTGTTAATGAATAAAAAAAGTTTTTCCGAAATAAAAAAAATAAAAAATACTTTCATATATACATTATACATATTATTGTGTCTTCACTATAATATTTTTCTCCTATAGTATTAAAAATACCTACTTTTACACCAAGGATTAAAAGTGTAGCTTAGCAACACACACATTTTATAAAATAGTAAGAAAAAGGCCAACTTTAATACCAAAAAACAGTATTAAAACAAGAGGCTTTTAAGACGTTGGGAGAAAAACTAATTTTCACAGCAAATGTTTTTCTCTTTCCACCATAAGGGAAATAAATGCTTTGGTTGCTTGTACTCTCTTTAAAATGAACTAACACGAAAAATCTAACATCAGCTGATTTTGTTTACAAATATTATTGTGTAGTATTGATATTCATGGTTTTATTAGAGTTTTTCATACAAATAGAAATTAAAAAAAGAAAACAAAATCATGTTTTGTATATCGTTTTAAAAATTAAAATGATTTTTTATAAATAATATTGTTTTAGTGTTGGTTGAACCGAAACGAAATAAACAAATGTATATGCCTATATTTTACACATTTAACTATTCAATGAACGGTTAGAAAAATATGATGACATTTGGGCGTATTAATTCGAACATATATTTGGGCGGATTTATATACAAAAATAGTTTGAAAAATCGAAAACGATATCAGTATCTCCATCTAACATTTGACCGATGAAGTTTGCATGGAAGTACTATATTTATTTATACTATGCTTTATTTCGAGAAAACAGTAGACACTTTTACTTTTTCCAAAATTTATTTATTTTCAGGAAGCTTTTCAACAACGATAGTGTCATTTTAAACCTTATTCATTGTGTTTACATTTACTTTTTTGCATTACGTTTCTTTCCTCGTTTCTTTCCTCTTTACCTACAAACTCATTTTAAGGTGGGGAAATATGTAATTCTTTTTGTACAAAAACAATTTTTAATTCTCGGATTGCTTCGCACTAATAAAAATAAAAAAGGAATATAAAATATTTCAAGGGCATAATCATGCATTTTAAAACTGATTTACATTCAAAGATTTTCGCAGATGCAGATGTTAAAATCAAAAATTCGTTGAGGTTTGAGGTTGATTCACCAGATTTGTCCATTGAGCTCGTCAAGAAAATGACAACTTAACGGAGTTAAAAACCGAGTTAAAAATATGTTATCTCGCTGGACACAAAATTTCTTTTCAGCGAGATGACGTAGTTTTAACTCGGTTTTTTACTCCATTAAGTTGTTATTTTCTAGACAAGCTCAAAGGACAAATCTGGTGAATCAACCTTTATACTTGAAAAATAAATTTAAACAAAAAATGTCATAAACCAATACAAATGATTGGTTTTATTGTTTATGTAACCTTATTATAGTTATTTATTGACGCATCGACGATTTTACAGAAAAAAGATGAAACTCGACATCTGCAAAGAAAAGCAGACTACGATTTTTAGGTTTGTTTCTCGGGTTTCAATTGACTTTTTTAAGCAGATGATTATTTTTTCTCTTTTTGCCTTTGTAATTTTTCCTATGTTGTTTCAATTTTTTTGCAGACGTCAAATGTCGTTGAATGTAAATCAGCTAATACAGAACTCGATAGGAATTTCATTCCTGTAGGAACTCAAATTCACACAGACTTTGCAGGAATTTAAAATTCTTACAGCAATTCAATTATTTTTGCTTGTTATAGTGTTGTCAGATATTAATGTAATTTGTTTTTCTGATTTATGATAAATACAACACAAAATGAGACAAAAACTCAAAAGAATATCTATCTCTCCCAAGTCCAACACCAGTACCTTCATTCAATAAATTACTAATAAATAGGTTGTTTTGTCATTTATCAAGATGTGTGAAGTACTCGGTTGAACACTGATATTTGTAACTTATTATTTTGGCATGACATTTCGATTGTGTACCTTGGTAGAAATGTGGTTTTCTTGTAGATATCAAATTCAACGCAACCTGCTTTCTTCTCAAATATTACTTCTAAGTTTGTGACCAATAGTCAGGTTAAATACAATAAATTCGGTAAATGTATTTACCTTTCTCAAAAGGAGGGTGAAGGGAATTAAAAACTGTTAATGTTTTTTGTTTAGATTATTATTATTTAAAAACAATATGGATGCTTAAAGTCGACTTTTACCGTACTAATTGATTTACCCGAGAATTGGTCCGCAGCCTGAGAATGGCAATTTTCCATAGACGAGTGTTTTGCGTTTAAATAATTTAATGTTTCTTCAATTGATTAACCGCTGCAAATATGTCATCCACATACCTTCGCGAAATTCAGGGAAATCGCTCAGTCTCGAAAAAGCACATATATATATATATATATATATATATATATATATATATATATATATTATATATATATATATATATATATATATATATATATATATATATATATATATATATATATATATATATATATATATATATATATATATATATATATATATATATATATATATATATATATATATATATAATATATATATATATATATATATATATATATAT
>OY282558.1:260327205-260329705 GCA_958295665.1 Tipula vernalis | reverse complement strand
CCAAACACTTCAATGCATATCATTGTACCCTCCTACTCGATATGACTTGATCTTAATAGTATAATTAAATTTGCCATATCGGTTATGTACAGGCATATGACTTGAGCGCCATCCATTTTAAGGGCTAGTTGCTTCGGCAGGTGAGTTGTTACACACTCCTTAGCGGGTTACAACTTCCATGTCCACCGTCCTGCTGTCTTAAGCAAGCAACACCTTTTATGGTATCTGAATGAGTCATTAATTTTGGCGCCGTAACATAACGTTTGGTTCATCCCACAGCGCCAGTTCTGCTTACCAAAAGTGGCCCACTAGGCACAATATATCATTAAAGAACCTCTGATGACTTCAATCAAGAAAGTCGAGGATCTTACCCATTTAAAGTTTGAGAATAGGTTGAGGTCGTTTCGGCCCCAAGTCCTCTAATCATTCGCTTTACCAGATAAGACTATTTACCAAAATATTAATATGCACCAGCTATCCTGAGGGAAACTTCGGAGGGAACCAGCTACTAGATGGTTCGATTGGTCTTTCGCCCCTATACCCAATTCTGACAATCGATTTGCACGTCAGAACTGCTATGATCCTCCATCAGGGTTTCCCCTGACTTCGACCTGATCAGGTATAGTTCACCATTTTTCGGGTCACAGTGTATATACTTACAGTACGCTTTAACTCATAAAACATAAGCAATATGAGTTGATTAAAACGCCCATGGATGAAGATGCAATTATATAAAATCACATGTAATCCCATATATTAGTTACGTTAATTATGCCTTTAGGCTTAAAAGCCCAATGACTCGCACATATACTAGACTCCTTGGTCCGTGTTTCAAGACGGGTCCCAAAGGTATCCCAAATCATTTCATTGCCGATAAGATCGATTACTCATACTGCATTTATTTAACATAAACCGTTACGAATTACGCTGCAATTATGCCCGTACGATCAGATACATGTGTCATCATATTGGCAGATATTTTTATAGTTCCTTAAGAAACATTCACAAGTGAATGCGAAAGGAGCTGCATATAAAATCATTGACAAACATCTACAAATGTAGTATATTGATAACACATCGCAATGCGATAATAGAAGAAAAGTGCATAATATAACTTATTGAAAAATCAATTATTATATCAATGAATCTCTTCTTTTACAAGTTCGGGTTCATTGGGTTTAACCTCTTAGTGGTTTCACGTACTGTTTAACTCTCTATTCAGAGTTCTTTTCAAGTTTCCCTCACGGTACTTGTTCGCTATCGGTCTCGTGGTTATATTTAGTCTTAGATGGAGTTTACCACCAACTTAGTGCAGCACTATCAAGCAACACGACTCTCTAGAGATATCTTCTTATACAAGATTATAGTCACTACGGGCCTGGCACCCTCTATGGGTAAATGGCCCCATTCAAGATGGACTTGAACATATAATCAAAATGCATAAGATGATAGATACTCCTTTACATTGAATTTCCATTCTACCAGTTATCAGTAAAAGGACTTAATGCTGGACTTTTCCCATTTCGCTCGCCGCTACTAAGGGAATCTTAGTTAATTTCTTTTCCTCTCCTAATTAATATGCTTAAATTCAGGAGGTAATCACATATGAGTTGAAGTCACAATTATTGTTATTAATTATAAAACGGACTTTAAAAACTACATCATAAATTATTACATAAATGACTTGCGTCTTTTACCGATTTATTATTACACAAACATTGTTTAATACAATATTGTAAATATAATTAAATATTTACATATCAAAAATTGTTAAATAATAATTTATTTAGCGAATATTAGTGACCCTCAACCATATGTGGTCCAAGCAGAGTATTATATACTATTAGCATGGACCGCAATGTGCGTTCAAAATGTTGATGTTCATGTGTGCTGCAGTTCACATAACTTCACGCAGTTTGCTGCATTCTTCATCGACCCACGAGCCTAGTGATCCCCCGCTAAGAGTGATTTTTTTTTTAAGTTTAGAAATAAAAACAAGTCTTTTCCATCCAAAAAGCGAAATACTTTAATCTCTAATATAATATTATCAATGATAAATTTATATTTTTAGAACTTCTGGAATGGTAAATTATTTTTTTCATTATTTTGATCTTTAATACTTTAATGATCCTTCCGCAGGTTCACCTACGGAAACCTTGTTACGACTTTTACTTCCTCTAAATATAGAAGTTCGGTCAACTTTGGTAAAACAACCACAACACAAGAAGCATCGCGGTGATCACCTCCGAGGACCTCACTAACATATTCAATCGGTAGTAGCGACGGGCGGTGTGTACAAAGGGCAGGGACGTAATCAATGCGAGCTTATGACCAGCACTTACTGGGAATTCCAGGTTTATGTGAACAGTTTCAGTCCACAATCCCAACCACGAAGGTGGTTCAGCGGTTTACCCGGTCTTTTTAGACTAGGAGGACACGTTGATACCTTCATTGTAGCGCGCGTGCAGCCCAGGACATCTAAGGGCATCACAGACCTGTT
>OY282558.1:260317205-260324705 GCA_958295665.1 Tipula vernalis | reverse complement strand
TTATACATATATGTATATGTATACATACGATTATATATGTACATATGCCATAGGTATCCAAGCCAAATTAGTTTTTGGACAAATTAATGATCATGGGCACATAAAGTTCTGGAATATGGCCAGTTAAGATGGAACTTCGCTGTTTCTTGACCGATTATGATGGAATTTGACATTGGCGATAGAAATGGGATTCTAAAATGATTTTTGAATAAAGATCTGGAATATGGCCAGTTAAGATGAAACTTTGCTGTTTCTTGACCGATTGTGATGAAATTTGACATTGGTGATAAAAATGGGATTCTAAAATGATTTTTTGACAAAGTTCTGGAATATGGCCAATTAAAATGGAACTTTGCTGTTTCTTTACCGATTATGATGAAATTTAACATGAGCGGTGGAAATGGAATTCTAAAATGATTTTTGAATAAAGTTCTGGAATATGGCCAGTTAAGTTGGAACTTTGCTGTTTCATGAACGATTATGATGAAATTTGGCATGGGCGATGCAAAACGGATTCTAAAATAATTTTTAGGTAAAGTTCTGGAATGTGGCCAATTAAGATAGAACTTTGCTGTTTCTTGACCGATTATGATGAAATTTGACATGGACGATGAAAATGGGATTTTAAAATGATTTTTGAATAAAGTAATGGAATATGGCCAATTAAGATGGAAATTTGCTGTTTCTTGACCGATTATGATGGAATTTGACATTGGCGATATAAATGGGATTTTAAAATGATTTTTGAATAAAGATCTGGAATATGGTCAGTTAAGATGAAACTTTGCTGTTTCTTGACCGATTGTGATGAAATTTGACATGGGTGATGGAAATGGGTTTTTAATTGATTTTTTGACAAAGTTCTAAAATATGGCCAATTAAAATGGAACTTTGCTGTTTCTTGAACGATTATGATAAAATTTGGCATTGGCGATGAAAATGGGATTCTAAAATAATTTTTAGGTAAAGTTCTGGAATGTGGCCAATTAGGATAGTACTTTGCTGTTTCTTGACCGATTATGATGAAATTTGACATGGACGATGAAAATGGGATTTTAAAATGATTTTTGAATAAAGTAATGAAATATAGCCGATGAACTTGCTGTTGGAACTTTGCTGTGTCTTGACAGATTATGATGAAATTTGACATGAGCGATGGAAAAGGGATTCTTAAATGATTTTTGGATAAAGTTCTAAAATGTGGCCAATTAAGATAGAACTTTGCTGTTTCTTGACCGATTATGATGAAGTTTGACATGAACGGTGGAAATGGGATTCTAAAATGATTTTTGGGTAAAGTTCTGAAAAGTGGCCAATTAAGGTGGAACATGGCTGTTTCTTGACCGATTATGATGAAACTTGACATGAGCGGTGGAAATGGGATTCTTAAATGATTTTTGGGTAAAGTTCTGGAATATGGCCAATTAAGATGGAAATTTGCTGTTTCTTGACCGATTATAATGGAATTTGACATTGGCGATATAAATGGGATTTTAAAATGATTTTTGAATAAAGTAATGGAATATGGTCAGTTAAGATGGAACTTTGCTGTTTCTTGACCGATTGTGATGAAATTTGACATGGGCGATGGAAAAACGATTCTAAAATGATTTTTAAAGTTCTAAAATGTGGCCAATTAAGATAGAACTTTGCTGTTTCTTGACCGATTATGATGAAATTTGACATGAACGGTGGAAATGGGATTCTAAAATGATTTTTGAATTAAGTTCTGGAATATGGCCAGTTAGGATGAAACTTCGCTGTTTCTTGACCGATTATAATGAAACTTGACATGAGCGGTCGAAATTGGATTCTAAAATGATTTTTGGGTAAAGTTCTGGAATATGGCCAATTAAGGTGGAACTTGGCTGTTTCTTGACCGATTATGATAAAACTTCACATGAGCGGTGGAAATGGGATTCTAAAATGATTTTTGGGTAAAGTTCTGGAATATGGCTAATTAAGATAGAAAACAGCAAAGTTCCATCTTAACTGGCCATATTCCAGATCTTTATTCAAAAATCATTTATGAATCCCATTTCCACCGCTCATGTCAAGTTTCATCATAATCGGTCAAGAAACAGCCAAGTTCCACCTTAATTGGCCACTTTTCAGAACTTTACCCAAAAATCATTTTAGAATCCCATTTCCACCGCTCATGTCAAATTTCTTCATAATCGGTCAAGAAACAGCGAAGTTTCATCCTAACTGGCCATATTCCAGAACTTTATTCAAAAATCATTTTAGAATCCCATTTCCACCGTTCATGTCAAATTTCATCATAATCGGTCAAGAAACAGCAAAGTTCTATCTTAATTGGCCACATTTTAGAACTTTATCCAAAAATCATTTTAGAATCCCTTTTCCATCACCCATGTCAAACTTCATCACAATCGGTCAAGAAACAGCCAAGTTCCACCTTAATTGGCCACTTTTCAGAACTTTACCCAAAAATCATTTTAGAATCCCATTTCCACCGCTCATGTCAAATTTCTTCATAATCGGTCAAGAAACAGCGAAGTTTCATCCTAACTGGCCATATTCCAGAACTTCATCCAAAAATCATTTTAGAATCCCATTTCCACCGTTCATGTCAAATTTCCTCATAATCGGTCAAGAAACAGCAAAGTTCTATCTTAATTGGCCACATTTTAGAACTTTATCCAAAAATCATTTAAGAATCACTTTTTCATCGCTCATGTCAAATTTCATCGTAATCGGTCAAGAAACAGCAAAGTTCCATCTTAATCGGCCATATTCCATTACTTTATTCAAAAATCATTTTAGAATCCCATTTTCATCGTCCATGTCAAATTTCATCATAATCGGTCAAAAAACAGCAAAGTTCTATCCTAATTGGCCACATTCCAGAACTTTACCTAAAAATTATTTTAGAATCCCATTTTCATCGCCCATGCCAAATTTTATCATAATCGTTCAAGAAACAGCAAAGTTCCATTTTAATTGGCCATATTTTAGAACTTTGTCCAAAAATCAATTAAAAACCCATTTCCATCACCTATGTCAAATTTCATCACAAGCGGTCAAGAAACAGCAGAGTTCCATCTTAACTGACCATATTCCAGATCTTTATTCAAAAATCATTTTAAAATCCCATTTATATCGCCAATGTCAAATTCCATCATAATCGGTCAAGAAACAGCAAATTTCCATTTTAATTGGCCATATTCCATTACTTTATTCAAAAATCATTTTAAAATCCCATTTTTATCGTCCATGTCAAATTTCATCATAATCGGTCAAGAAACAGCAAAGTTCTATCTTAATTGGCCACATTCCAGAACTTTACCTAAAAATTATTTTAGAATCCCATTTGCATCGCCCATGCCAAATTTCATCATAATCGTTCAAGAAACAGCAAAGTTCCAACTTAACTGGCCATATTCCAGAACTTTATCAAAAAATCATTTTAGAATTCTATTTCCACCGCTCATGTCAAATTTCATCATAATCGGTAAAGAAACAGCAAAGTTCCATTTTAATTGGCCATATTCCAGAACTTTGTCAAAAAATCATTTTAGAATCCCATTTCCATCACCCATGTCAAATTTCATCACAATCGGTCAAGAAACAGCAAAGTTCCATCTTAACTGGCCATATTCCAGATCTTTATTCAAAAATCATTTTAAAATCCCATTTCTATCGCCAATGTCAAATTCCATCATAATCGGTCAAGAAACAGCGAAGTTCCATCTTAACTGGCCATATTCCAGAACTTTATGTGCCCATGATCATTAATTTGTCCAAAAACTAATTTGGCTTGGATACCTATGGCATATGTACATATATAATCGTATGTATACATATACATATATGTATAAAGTCATTGTATAATCAACCATTTTATTAATTAATATTAAAAAAAAAAAAAAAAAAAAAAAAATATATATATATATATATAAATATATATATATATATATATATATATATGTATATATATATATATATATATATATATATATATATATATTTATAATTCAAAAAAAAATTCAAATTTTTTTTCTGTAAAATGTTAATTACTTACGGTTTACTATGAAGACCTTAACACTTTTTCGATGGTTAGATGTTTCCATTATTTCTCTAATACTTTATTATGACATACAAAGGAAAAATAATATTTATTTTTTTTATATATATATATATATATATATATATATATATATATATATATATATATATATATATATATATACATATATATATTTATAATTCAAAAAAAAAATTCAAATTTTTTTTTCTGTAAAATGTTAATTACTTACGGTTTACTATGAAGACCTTAACACTTTTTCGATGGTTAGATCAAAGGAAAAATAATTTTTTTTTTTTTTTTTTTTTTTTAGTGGTTCTGGTTTTTGTTTCTGTTGGCCTCTACGTTTATTGTAGTAAGAAGAAAAAAAAATATTTTTGGAAAAAAAATATTTTTAAAAATTTACCTTAAAGTAATTTAACAATGTTTACTTGGTATTATATTTGGTTAATGTGAGAATTTTATATCGTTAAGTACAAAATTCTTATTCACATGTAAAATATAAACGAAAAATTTGCAACTTTGATGATGCAAATTAAACGAATAAACGTATGTTTATCATATGAATTGTATTGGTTTGATACTAAAATTAATACGAAATATTATAAATTAGTTCATAAAATGATTGACGTTTTATGAGCAAAATAATAATTTACATTCTGGTTGATCCTGCCAGTAGTTATATGCTTGTCTCAAAGATTAAGCCATGCATGTCTAAGTACACACTCTCGAACAGTGAAACCGCAAAAGGCTCAGTATATCAGTTATGATTTATTAGATCGTATACATAGTTACATGGATAACTGTGGTAATTCTAGAGCTAATACATGCACATAATCACGGACCGCAAGGAACGTGTGCTTTTATTAGATTAAAATCAATCGATACATTAAGGTATATTTATATACTGTGTCGTTAATAAGATAAATCTGAATAACATGTAGATCACATGGTCCAGTACCGGCGATAGATCTTTCAAATGTCTGCCCTATCAACTATTGATGGTAGTATCTAGGACTACCATGGTTGCAACGGGTAACGGGGAATCAGGGTTCGATTCCGGAGAGGGAGCCTGAGAAACGGCTACCACATCTAAGGAAGGCAGCAGGCGCGTAAATTACCCAATCCCAGCACGGGGAGGTAGTGACGAAAAATAACAATACAGGACTCAATCCGAGGCCCTGTAATTGGAATGAGTACACTTTAAATCCTTTAACAAGGAACAATTGGAGGGCAAGTCTGGTGCCAGCAGCCGCGGTAATTCCAGCTCCAATAGCGTATATTAAAGTTGTTGCGGTTAAAACGTTCGTAGTTGAACTTGTGTCAAGCACAGGTGGTACACCGTAACTGGGTTCGTACATCATCTTGATGCTATGACGTATTACTGTAGTGGCTTAAACGTAAGTTTATCCGCGTAATAAATCTAAATTAGTGCTCTTTACCGAGTGCTGGTCTAGAACAGTACAATTACTTTGAACAAATTAGAGTGCTTAAAGCAGGCCATTTGTGCCTAAATATTCTCTGCATGGAATAATGGAATAAGACGTCTGTTCTATTTTCAATTGGTTTTTAGATCAAGACGTAATGATTAATAGAAGCAGTTGGGGGCATTAGTATTACGGCGCGAGAGGTGAAATTCGTGGACCGTCGTAAGACTAACATAAGCGAAAGCATTTGCCAAAGATGTTTTCATTAATCAAGAACGAAAGTTAGAGGTTCGAAGGCGATCAGATACCGCCCTAGTTCTAACCATAAACGATGCCAGCTAGCAATTGGATGGAGCTACATATATGGCTCTTTCAGTCGCTTTCCGGGAAACCAAAGCTTTTGGGCTCCGGGGGAAGTATGGTTGCAAAGTTGAAACTTAAAGGAATTGACGGAAGGGCACCACCAGGAGTGGAGCCTGCGGCTTAATTTGACTCAACACGGGGAAACTTACCAGGTCCGAACATAAATGAGTAAGACAGATTAATAGCTCTTTCTCGAATCTATGGGTGGTGGTGCATGGCCGTTCTTAGTTCGTGGAGTGATTTGTCTGGTTAATTCCGATAACGAACGAGACTCAAATTTCTTAACTAGATGCCGGCATGGTTATGGTGTAGAAACTTTGCAGACATTTTTGCCTCTGTTATACTATGCTTCTAACGGGGTGTGGTTTTAATACGTAAGAGTTGTCTGTAAGTGGAGTCATACCTGGTGGTTTGTCCTAATAAGACACTTGCTTCTTAAATAGACAAATTGCGTCTAGCAATATGAGATTGAGCAATAACAGGTCTGTGATGCCCTTAGATGTCCTGGGCTGCACGCGCGCTACAATGAAGGTATCAACGTGTCCTCCTAGTCTAAAAAGACCGGGTAAACCGCTGAACCACCTTCGTGGTTGGGATTGTGGACTGAAACTGTTCACATAAACCTGGAATTCCCAGTAAGTGCGGGTCATAAGCTCGCATTGATTACGTCCCTGCCCTTGTACACACCGCCCGTCGCTACTACCGATTGAATATGTTAGTGAGGTCCTCGGAGGTGATCACCGTGATGCTTCTTGTGTTGTGGTTGTTTTACCAAAGTTGACCGAACTTGTATATTTAGAGGAAGTAAAAGTCGTAACAAGGTTTCCGTAGGTGAACCTGCGGAAGGATCATTAAAGTATTAAAGATTAAAATAATGAAAAAAATAATTTACCATTCCAGAAGTTCTAAAAATATAAATTTATCATTGATAATATTATATTAGAGATTAAAGTATTTCGCTTTTTGGATGGAAAAGACTTGTTTTTATTTCTAAACTTAAAAAAAAAAATCACTCTTAGCGGGGGATCACTAGGCTCGTGGGTCGATGAAGAACGCAGCAAACTGCGTGAAGTTATGTGAACTGCAGGACACATGAACATCAACATTTTGAACGCACATTGCGGTCCATGCTAATAGTATATAATACTCTGCTTGGACCACATATGGTTGAGGGTCACTAATATTCGCTAAATAAATTATTATTTAACAATTTTTGATATGTAAATATTTAATTATATTTACAATATTGTATTAAACAATGTTTGTGTAATAATAAATCGGTAAAAGACGCAAGTCATTTATGTAATAATTTATGATGTATTTTTTAAAGTCCGTTTTATAATTAATAACAATAATTGTGACTTCAACTCATATGTGATTACCACCTGAATTTAAGCATATTAATTAGGAGAGGAAAAGAAATTAACTAAGATTCCCTTAGTAGCGGCGAGCGAAATGGGAAAAGTCCAGCATTAAGTCCTTTTACTGATAACTGGTAGAATGGAAATTCAATGTAAAGGAGTATCTATCATCTTATGCATTTTGATTATATGTTCAAGTCCATCTTGAATGGGGCCATTTACCCATAGAGGGTGCCAGGCCCGTAGTGACTATAATCTTGTATAAGAAGATATCTCTAGAGAGTCGTGTTGCTTGATAGTG
>OY282558.1:260124705-260312205 GCA_958295665.1 Tipula vernalis | reverse complement strand
AAGGGATCGCCAAAAATTATTTGACCGGTGCTCAATTCAAAGAGACCACTCAACATTTATGGAGTGAAGTGACCAAAAAATTAAATGAAGCTGGGCCACCTGAAAAAACAATTGAAGGATGGAAGAAAGTGAGGTTATGTGCTATGGTGTTTTGATAACTATTAATACATATATTTATGTTATTTTATATTTAGGTATGGAAGGACTTTAAATACAGCATCAAAAATAAGTTGCGAAATAATCAAAAAATGTTGACTGGTACTGGTGGGGGACCTTACAGGTTAAGAAAATTCAGCCATTTAGAGGAAAGAGTCGACAAATTATTAGACCTAAGCGGGGAAATCAAGGGCTTAAATATAAAAACTTTGGGATGCAAAATTTTAACAGCACCGGATGAAAGTCAATATAATGATAATTTAAGTATAGACACCCAAGAGTTTGAAGCCGAGATACTAAATGAGATTAGTGACGAGTTTTTATCTACTACAAATACTCTAGAGCCAATAAGAGCCTCACCAGCAAGACAGAAAACGAAACCTCACATCTCACCTTCTGAAAGCCGCAATAAACCTCACACTCCACCTTCTACAAGCCGCAATAAACCTCAGACCTCACCTTCTACAAGCAGCAATAAACCAACTAGTCGATTAAACAAAAAACAGAGAGAAACTTCTAAAATGCTTTTAAAGAAACAGATATCACTTCAAGAAAATCACCATAAAGAATTTAAAAATTTTGCAGATAACGTCACTAAATACCTGAAAGAGAATAATAGAATTCTTAAAGAAATTAGAAATACAAACACAAGCCTATTAAAATTAGAGAAAGAAAAATGGATATCAAAACAAAAAATTTTATTGGAATCCAACAAATTGAAGGTAGAAAAATTAGAATTAAAAAGAATTGTGATCAATCTCAAACAACAAAAGTTAAAAGCAACAATATAATTTTATTTTGCTTAATTTTTTAAATTATTTTTTTAATTATTTTATTAATTTTATTTTTTATTGATTTAAATTTGAATGAATTTTTTATAAAATAAATCTTGAATTCTATAAATTATTTTTTATTGATTCCCGAATCCTCTTGGCTTCTTCTTTTATATTTTCGGTTGTAATTTCTTCTGTGGCAATTGTTTCTATATTATCCTCTCTTTCAATTAAATTTTCATCCAAAGGCACCTTATATTTTATACACAAATTATGAAGTAGACAGCATACGTTTACGATTTGTGCTGTTTTCTCAGGAGTATAGTGTAGCTCACGAGAATGGAGTAAACATCGCCATCGCCCTTTCAGGACACCAAAAACTCGCTCTATAATTGCACGAGCTTTTGCGTGAGCTGTATTATAGCGACATTCACTTGAGCCTTCACTGGTTTTCCTGAATGGTGTCATCATCCATGGTTCTAAAGTGTACCCGGAATCACCTAAATAATTCATTGTAATTAATTACATATAAAACTAAATTAACATTATATAATTACCTAGTAACCAAGATGATTTATCTCCTGCTCTCCAATTCTGCTCCATAACAATTCGATTGTAGCTGGCGCCCCATATAACCGAATCATGGGAACAACCTCCGAACCGTGCATCGACGGAAGTAATTTCCATTTTATAGTCGCACGTCTACATAAGAAAAAAACATAATTAGTTAAAGATATTTAAAATTACCATTTTATATTATTTACTGTACCATCATTACATTTAAACTATGAGTACCCTTCCTGTTGAAAAAATGATGTTCATTTTTAGCTGGTCTTACAATATTGATGTGGGTCCCGTCGACACATCCTATAACTCCAGGAAACCCAGTTTTATTTTGGAAGTATTCTTTTGATTTTGATTTTTCGTCGTCCGATAAATGAAAATTAAAATGTTTATCACACATGTACGACTCCAAAATGTTCAACGTCTCATTCATTACCACCGACACAGTAGATTGGGCCATGCCTATCAAATAATCCTGACCTACCGCTTGCTGATAAGAACCCTCTGCCAGAAATCTTAAAGTGTTTGCCAGTTTAAGAATTGGTGGTATAGCATCATTTTTTTTTGTTAATTTGAAGTGGGGTTCAGTTTCATTCAAAATAAGGATAAACACTTCTTTCGTCACCCGAAATAGTCCCATGAACCTAAAAATGTTGTTTATTGATTAAGTGTTTTGTTTATAAAGCTATTCATTATTAAATTTTGGAATTGTGATACATAATTTCAATTACCTTTTATTTGTCATATCAAGCGGATTAGAATTCATACGAAGCCTTTTTCGTTGAATATATGCTGGTGTTAATTGCTCGTCGGAATCATCATCACTTGAGTGGACAAAAAATCCAATTGTATCCATATTACAACACACTTTTATCACAAATTTTTTTCACTGAAGATCAAATGAATTTCGAAAAATAAGTTTTCAAAGACAAAAATAAACATTTGATATCACCTCGATTGTAAACACAAAATTTAGATGTCAAATTCAATTGAATGAAGTTTGTCTCGTTGAATCTTTTTCAATAAAGTAACAAGAACGACAAACTTCATTTTGTTGCATTTGACAATGAATATCCGCGGGGGATTCCAATTTTCATAATACGTATATCCGCGGCGGATCGTATTTTACGATATCGTATTTTACGAAATCGGAAAGAAAATCATAATTGGCCCCCTGGATACGTAAATAAATGTCGCGTTGTCCAGTTGACTATTTTTTCTCTAATCGGAGTTTTATTGCTCTATTTATTATCAAAGTTCGCCAAAAATACTCATTTGGATTGGCATACTTTTGTGTCAAATTTATAAACTAACAATAATTAGCATTGGCTATCTAAATACGCGTTGGTACAGCAGTTACAGGTCCCGAGACCTGTCATTAAAGTATCAAGAACAGAAATCGGAGCACAATTGCAGAATTTGGATTTGAATAGCTCTTAATCGGCTTATGTATAGCAAGGTGATTTTCAATGGAATCAAGGATTCCACTTCACCGATTAATGGAGTTCTAAAATGATGTTTGGATAAAGTTCTGGAATATGGGCAATTAAGATGGAACTTTGCTGTTTCTTGACCGATTATGATGAAATTTGACATGAGCTGTGGTAATGGGATTATAAAATGATTTTTACAATGTTCTGGATAATGGACAATTAAGATGGAACTTCGCTGTTTCTTGACCGAATATGATGAAATTTGAAATGGGCGATGGAAATGGGACTCTAAAATGATTTTTTGATAAAGTTCTAAAATATGGTTAATTAAGATGGAACTTTGTTGTTTCTTGACCGATTATGATGAAATTTGACATAAGCGGTGGAAATGGGATTCTAAAATGAAATTTGGGTAAAGTTCTGGAATATGGCCAATTACGAATCCCATTTCCATCACCCATGTCAAATTTCATCACAATCGGTCAAGAAACAGCAAAGTTCCATCTTAACTGACCATATTCCAGATCTTTATTCAAAAATCATTTTAAAATCCCATTTATATCGCCAATGTCAAATTCCATCATAATCGGTCAAGAAACAGCAAATTTCCATCTTAATTGGCCATATTCCAGAACTTTATCCAAAAATCATTTTAGAATCCCATTTCCACCGCTCATGTCAAGTTTCATCATAATCGGTCAAGAAACAGCAAAGTTCTATCTTAATTGGTTACATTCCAAAACTTTACCCAAAAACCATTTTAGAATCCCATTTCCACCTCTCATGTCAAATTTCATTATAATTGGTCAAGAAACATCAAATTTCCATCTTAATTGGCCATATTCCAGAACTTTACCCAAAAATCATTTTAGAATCCCATTTCCACCGCTCATGTCAAGTTTCATCATTATCGGTCAAGAAACAGCCATTGTTCCACCTTAATTGGCCATATTCCAGAACTTTACCAAAAAATCATTTTAGAATCCAATTTCCACCGCTCATGTCAAGTTTCATCATAATCGGTCAAGAAACAGCAAAGTTCCACCTTAAATGGCCACTTTCCAGAACTTTACCCAAAAATCATTTTAGAATCCCATTTCCACCGCTCATGTCAAATTTCATCATAATCGTTCAAGAAACAGCAAAGTTCTATCTTAATTGGCCACATTTTATAACTTTATCCAAAAATCATTTAAGAATCCCTTTTCCATCGCTCATGTCAAATTTCATCATAATCCGTCAAGAAACAGCAAAGTTCCATCTTAATCGGCCATATTCCATTACTTTATTCAAAAATCATTTTAAAATCCCATTCTCATCGTCCATGTCAAATTTCATCATAATCGGTCAAGAAACAGCAAAGTTCTATCTTAATTGGCCACATTCCAGAACTTTACCTAAAAATTATTTTAGAATCCCATTTTCATCGCCCATGCCAAATTTTATCATAATCGTTCAAGAAACAGCAAAGTTCCATTTTAATTGGCCATATTCCAGAACTTTGTCAAAAAATCATTTTAGAATCCCATTTCCATCACCCATGTCAAATTTCATCACAATCGGTCAAGAAACAGCAAAGTTCCATCTTAACTGACCATATTCCAGATCTTTATTCAAAAATCATTTTAAAATCCCATTTATATCGCCAATGTCAAATTCCATCATAATCGGTCAAGAAACCGCAAATTTCCATCTTAATTGGCCATATTCCAGAACTTTACCCAAAAATTATTTTAGAATCCCATTTCCACCGCTCATGTCAAGTTTCATCATAATCGGTCAAGAAACAGCAAAGTTCTATCTTAATTGGTTACATTCCAAAACTTTACCCAAAAACCATTTTAGAATCCCATTTCCACCTCTCATGTCAAATTTCATTATAATTGGTCAAGAAACATCAAATTTCCATCTTAATTGGCCATATTCCAGAACTTTACCCAAAAATCATTTTAGAATCCCATTTCCACCGCTCATGTCAAGTTTCATCATAATCGGTCAAGAAACAGCAAAGTTCCACCTTAATTGGCCACTTTCCAGAACTTTACCCAAAAATCATTTTAGAATCCCATTTCCACCGCTCATGTCAAATTTCATCATAATCGGTCAAGAAACAGCAAAGTTCCATCTTAATTAACCATATTTTAGAACTTTATCAAAATATCATTTTAGAATCCCATTTCCATCGCCCATTTCAAATTTCATCATATTCGGTCAAGAAACAGCGAAGTTCCATCTTAATTGTTCATTATCCAGAACATTGTCAAAAAATCATTTTAGAATCCCATTACCACAGCTCATTTCAAATTTCATCATAATCGGTCAAGAAACAGCAAAGTTCCATCTTAATTGCCCATATTCCAGAACTTTATCCAAACATCATTTTAGAATCCCATTTCGAAAACTTATGTCAAATTTCATCATAATCGGTCAAGAAACAGCGAAGTTCCACCTTAATTGGGCACATTCCAGAACTTTATCCAAAAATCATTTTAGAATCCCATTACCACCCCACTGCCATGCCAGTGTTGTGCAGGTAAATTACCTCGTATAATTTACGCGCAAATTTACACGTAAAAAATGTATTTTTTACATGGCAATTAAATTTACATAATGTAAAAAATATGTAAAAAATTAAATAAAGTGACATCTGTTATGAATTACAGCAAATTTTGTATTTAAATTTATGATTTTAGTCAATAAAAAAACCCTTTGGTAAAGTTCCACCTATTATAAAGTAAATTAATCATCGCCTGGCAATGTCTAGGGTGGTGTATTTCGTCTTCACAATATTAATGGCGCTGTTGTAGTATGTTTTTCGTGCATGTTTAAAATATTGTATGTTCGGAAACTCCTATTAGTTTATTACATAATTACATTTATTTACCAACAATTTATGTGGAAATTTTTCCATTTAATTTGGCTATGTAAATATAAATAAATATTTATTGCCATATTTTTCGATTTTCGATAATTGTTATTAACAATTTTTTTTGTGTTTTAATTAATTGTCACATAACAAATTTTAATTCTTTATGATTCCAGAAAAGTCATAGTGTCAAGGCTAAAAAACAAATAAAATTTAAAAAATTATTATATTTGGTTTTACTAACACTAAAACAATTTGGTTGAAATGCGGTTTCCTCTTTCTACATTAACTTGTAGTCAAAAATAATAATACATCAGCTGATTTTGTTTTCATTTTCATTATGTTGATCAAATTATTAAAGGATTGGGTTTTTCATCCAAATGGATGTTAAACAATATAAACAAAATTGTAATGTTTCGTATATCGTTTTCACTTTTTCTGTTTGTTGTTAATTTACAATATTATTAACTGTGGTTATCTAAAATATGTTTAGCAACAAGGCAGGGGTAACCTTGAACGTGGTGATTATTCACTTAAGCCACGAATTTCCAAACACTAAAGTCAAATAAACAAATAACGGATATTACATACTTACATACATATGTATATATAATCCGTTCTCCTCAAGTCGGTAAAAACACATTCATAACAGATAACTGCGAATAATTATTCTCTAACTTTCTTAATTCTGCAAATAGCAAAGAAACAAAGAATGTTTTGAGGTAAATCCTGAAAAATGATAAAATTTGTATAAAGAAATCAAAAACCACAAATTATAATCAAATCTATTATCCGTTTTATTATTGTATTTTTTTCTTGCACATAGCCATAGTACAACACATCAGGATGCATTTAAAAAGTATAATAAATAACATCCAAATAGAAAAGGTTATTGACCTTTTGAAAAAACCAAACACGTGATCGCATCAACAAATGCGTGATTTACACGTTCCAACAATGTTTTTCCAACTTTTTTTGTTGAGACTTAGAGCTACACGCAGTAGAAAATATTTACATGCGATAAAAAGAGAAAAGTATAAAACGAAAATGTCGGTCATGCTATAACTTTTTGGCGGTATAAAATCTATGATGTCGAATAGGGCGATAATGCAACTTTATGTTTCAAAATTACAACTTTTCAGGCTAAAATAAAGCTTTTCGAAAGTAAACTTCCATTTTTAAACAAAAATTTATAAAAAAATAAAACAAAAATGTCGGGCATGCTATAATTTTTTGGCGGTATAAAATCGACAATGTAATTTTTGACGAATGCCGCTGCGATACCATTTTATTTATCAAAATTACGACTTTTCTTGGCTAAAAATGAAAACTGTTCGAACGTAAATTTTAATTTTTAAATAAAAATTTAAAAAAATAAAAATAAAGCGCTATAAAAATTTTACAAATCGCCATTTTTTATGTGTTTGTTGTTGTTTGTTTCCATAAAATATACTCGGGTCGAGTATATTTTATAGTCAAAAAATTTTTTTATGGAAACAAAGTTGAAAAAAAAAGAAAAAAAAGTCCAACAAAATTTTGTTGTTTATATAATTGTTCTTGTCTTTCAAATGGAATTCGCGATATACTAATCTCTTCATTTTTGGTTGGGAAACATTGTTGGAACGTGTAAATATTCCAAATTTTATTTAAGTTTTACTGATACAGGAGATTTCAAATATAAAATATGTATGTGTATGTGTATATGTAGGTGCAATATACAATAGGCAGGTTAAAAACATCTGCATGTACTTTAAAAAAAAGAATTTATAAATTTGAACAAAAATAATTGAGCGAGAGAGAATGAGAGAGCGAGCAAAGTTAAGCACGTAAACAATTTTTTACAATTTGTCAAAAAATTAGTTAAGCGCCAAAAATGAATATGTACACACACAAACACACACACAGTAAATATTTGTTTGGTTTGCCCTAAATAAGTGCATTCACAAATTAATTCAATTTGTTCTTCTCTCTCTGTCCTTTTCAATTTCTATAGAAAATGAGGGAAAATAGCAATAGCGGCCAAGTTAACTACTTAGGCTTAAATTGTAATTTAACATTTTCTGTTTTTGTACATAAATATTATTTTTAAGGCATCTACAATCATGAATTATTTCAAAACCAAGTTTTATAGGTAATATGTAATGATCAAAATAATGGGATAGGTCATAGTCATAAGCGAATCATGCGTACGAATATTTTGTTTATTTTATTTGTCAACTTTTGAAAACAGTTTAGAAAAACACTTACACGTGTACCGAATTTCAATATTATAACGTAACTCGTTCCGATTATACGGCTGTTTATGTATTCCCGTAGTGCTTGGTATAAGAAAATATACGTTTCTTCTACAACTTGCCGTGTTTCTTAACCGATTGAAGTGAAATTTAGTATGCAAGTTTATATTGGCCCACAAATAGCGTGTACCGAATTTCAATATTATAACGTAACTCGTTCCGATTATACGGCTGTTTATGTATTCCCGTAGTGCTTGGTATGAGAAAATAAACGTTTATTCTACAACTTCCCGTGTTTCTTAACCGATTGTAGTGAAATTTAGTATGCAAGTTTATATTGGCCCACAAATAGCGTGTACCAAATTTCAATATTATAACGTAACTCGTTCCGATTATACGGCTGTTTATGTATTCCCGTAGTGCTTGGTATGAGAAAATAAACGTTTATTCTACAACTTCCCGTGTTTCTTAACCGATTGTAGTGAAATTTAGTATGCAAGTTTATATTGGCCCACAAATAGCGTGTACCGAATTTCAATATTATAACGTATCTCGTTCCGATTATACGGCTGTTTATATATTCCCATAGCGCTTGGTATAAGAAAATATACGTTTCTTCTACAACTTGCCGTGTTTCTTAACCGATTGAAGTGAAATTTAGTATGCAAGTTTATATTGGCCCACAAATAGCGTGTACCGAATTTCAATATTATAACGTAACTCGTTCCGATTATACGGCTGTTTATATATTCCCATAGCGCTTGGTATAAGAAAATATAAGTTTCTTCTACAACTTGCCGTGTTTCTTAACCGATTGAAGTGAAATTTAGTATGCAAGTTTATATTGGCCCAAAAATAGCGTGTACCGAATTTCAATATTATAACGTAACTCGTTCCGATTATACGGCTGTTTATGTATTCCCGTAGTGCTTGGTATGAGAAAATAAACGTTTATTCTACATCCCGTGTTTCTTAATCGATTGTAGTGAAATTTAGTATGCAAGTTTATATTGGCCCACAAATAGCGTGTACCAAATTTCAATATTATAACGTATCTCGTTCCGATTATACGGCTGTTTATGTATTCCCGTAGTGCTTGGTATAAGAAAATATACGTTTCTTCTACAACTTGCCGTGTTTCTTAACCGATTAAAGTGAAATTTAGTATGCAAGTTTATATTGGCCCACAAATAGCGTGTACCGAATTTCAATATTATAACGTAACTCGTCCGATTATACGGCTGTTTATATATTCCCATAGCGCTTGGTATAAGAAAATATACGTTTCTTCTACAACTTGCCGTGTTTCTTAACCGATTGAAGTGAAATTTAGTATGCAAGTTTATATTGGCCCAAAAATAGCGTGTACCGAATTTCAATATTATAACGTAACTCGTTCCGATTATACGGCTGTTTATGTATTCCCGTAGTGCTTGGTATGAGAAAATAAACGTTTCTTCTACAACCTCCCGTGTTTTTAACCGATTGAAGTGAAATTTGATATGCAAGTTTATATTGGCCCACAAATAGCGTGTACCAAATTTCAATATTATAACGTATCTCGTTCCGATTATACGGCTGTTTATGTATTCCCGTAGTGCTTGGTATAAGAAAATATACGTTTCTTCTACAACTTGCCGTGTTTCTTAACCGATTGAAGTGAAATTTAGTATGCAAGTTTATATTGGCCCAAAAATAGCGTGTACCGAATTTCAATATTATAACGTATCTCGTTCCGATTATACGGCTGTTTATGTATTCCCATAGCGCTTGGTATAAGAAAATATACGTTTCTTCTACAACTTGCCGTGTTTCTTAACCGATTAAAGTGAAATTTAGTATGCAAGTTTATATTGGCCCAAAAATAGCATGTACCGAATTTCAATATTATAACGTATCTCGTTCCGATTATACGGCTGTTTATATATTCCCATAGCGCTTGGTATAAGAAAATATACGTTTCTTCTACAACTTGCCGTGTTTCTTAACCGATTGAAGTGAAATTTAGTATGCAAGTTTATATTGGCCCACAAATAGCATGTACCGAATTTCAATATTATAACGTATCTCGTTCCGATTATACGGCTGTTTATATATTCCCATAGCGCTTGGTATAAGAAAATATACGTTTCTTTTACAACTTGAGGTGTTTCTTAACCGATTGAAGTGAAATTTAGTTTTCAAGTTTATATTGGCCCAAAAATAGCGTGTACCGAATTTCAATAATATAACATATCGCGTTCCGATTATACGGCTGTTTATGTATTCCCGTAGTGCTTGGTATTAGAAAATATACGTTTCTTCTACAACTTGGCGTGTTTCTTAACCGATTAAAGTAAAATTTAGTATGCAAGTTTATATTGGCCCACAAATAGCGTGTACCGAATTTCAATATTATAACGTAACTCGTTCCGATTATACGGCTGTTTATATATTCCCATAGCGCTTGGTATAAGAAAATATACGTTTCTTCTACAACTTGCCGTGTTTCTTAACCGATTGAAATGAAATTTAGTATGCAAGTTTATGTTGGCCCACAAATAGCGTGTACCGAATTTCAATATTATAACGTATCTCGTTCCGATTATACGGCTGTTTATATATTCCCATAGCGCTTGGTATAAGAAAATATACGTTTCTTCTACAACTTGCCGTGTTTCTTAACCGATTGAAGTGAAATTTAGTATGCAAGTTTATATTGGCCCAAAAATAGCGTGTACCGAATTTCAATATTATAACGTATCTCGTTTCGATTATACGGCTGTTTAGGTATTCCCGTAGTGCTTGGTATAAGAAATTATACGTTTATCCTACAACTTGCCGTGTTTCTTAACCGATTGAAGTGAAATTTAGTATGCAAGTTTATATTGGCCCACAAATAGCGTGTACCAAATTTCAATATTATAACATATCTCGTTCCGATTATACGGCTGTTTATGTATTCCCGTAGTGCTTGGTATAAGAAAATATACGTTTCTTCTACAACTTGCCGTGTTTCTTAACCGATTGAAGTGAAATTTAGTATGCAAGTTTATATTGGCCCACAAATAGCGTGTACTAAATTTCAATATTATAACATATCTCGTTCCGATTATACGGCTGTTTATATATTCCCATAGCGCTTGGTATAAGAAAATATAAGTTTCTTCTACAACTTGCCGTGTATCTTAACCAATTGAAGTGAAATTTAGTATGCAAGTTTATATTGGCCCAAAAATAGCATGTACCGAATTTCAATATTATAGCGTATCTCGTTCCGATTATACGGCTGTTTATATATTCCCATAGCGCTTGGTATAAGAAAATATACGTTTCTTCTACAACTTGCCGTGTTTCTTAACCGATTGAAGTGAAATTTAGTATGCAAGTTTATATTGGCCCAAAAATAGCGTGTACCGAATTTCAATATTATAACGTATCGCGTTCCGATTATACGGCTGTTTATGTATTCCCGTAGTGCTTGGTATGAGAAAATATACGTTTCTTCTACAACTTGCCGTGTTTCTTAACCGATTGAAGTGAAATTTAGTATGCAAGTTTATATTGGCCCACAAATAGCGTGTACCAAATTTCAATATTATAACGTATCTCGTTCCGATTATACGGCTGTTTATATATTCCCATAGCGCTTGGTATAAGAAAATATACGTTTCTTCTACAACTTGCCGTGTTTCTTAACCGATTGAAGTGAAATTTAGTATGCAAGTTTATATTGGCCCAAAAATAGCATGTACCGAATTTCAATATTATAACGTATCTCGTTCCGATTATACGGCTGTTTATATATTCCCATAGCGCTTGGTATAAGAAAATATACGTTTCTTCTACAACTTGCCGTGTTTCTTAACCGATTGAAGTGAAATTTAGTATGCAAGTTTATATTGGCCCAAAAATAGCGTGTACCGAATTTCAATATTATAACGTATCGCGTTCCGATTATACGGCTGTTTATGTATTCCCGTAGTGCTTGGTATGAGAAAATATACGTTTCTTCTACAACTTGCCGTGTTTCTTAACCGATTGAAGTGAAATTTAGTATGCAAGTTTATATTGGCCCACAAATAGCGTGTACCAAATTTCAATATTATAACATATCTCATTTTGATTATACGGCTGTTTATATATTCCCATAGCGCTTGGTATAAGAAAATATACGTTTCTTCTACAACTTGCCGTGTTTCTTAACCGATTGAAGTGAAATTTAGTATGCAAGTTTATATTGGCCCAAAAATAGCGTGTACCGAATTTCAATATTATAACGTATCGCGTTCCGATTATACGGCTGTTTATGTATTCCCGTAGTGCTTGGTATGAGAAAATATACGTTTCTTCTACAACTTGCCGTGTTTCTTAACCGATTGAAGTGAAATTTAGTATGCAAGTTTATATTGGCCCACAAATAGCGTGTACCAAATTTCAATATTATAACGTATCTCGTTTCGATTATACGGCTGTTTATATATTCCCATAGCGCTTGGTATAAGAAAATATACGTTTCTTCTACAACATGCCGTGTTTTTAACCGATTGAAGTGAAATTTAGTATGCAAGTTTATATTGGCCCAAAAATAGCGAGTACCGAATTTCAATATTATAACGTATCTCGTTCCGATTATACGGCTGTTTATATATTCCCATAGCGCTTGGTATAAGAAAATATACGTTTCTTCTACAACTTGCCGTGTTTCTTAACCGATTGAAATGAAATTTAGTATGCAAGTTTATATTGGCCCAAAAATAGCGTGTACCGAATTTCAATATTATAACGTATCTCGTTCCGATTATACGGCTGTTTATATATTCCCATAGCGCTTGGTATAAGAAAATATACGTTTCTTCTACAACTTGCCGTGTTTCTTAACCGATTGAAGTGAAATTTAGTATGCAAGTTTATATTGGCCCAAAAATAGCGTGTACCGAATTTCAATATTATAACGTATCTCGTTCCGATTATACGGCTGTTTATATATTCCCATAGCGCTTGGTATAAGAAAATATACGTTTCTTCTACAACTTGCCGTGTTTCTTAACCGATTGAAGTGAAATTTAGTATGCAAGGTTATATTGGCCCAAAAATAACGTGTACCGAATTTCAATATTATAACGTAACTCGTTCCGATTATACGGCTGTTTATGTATTCCCGTAGTGCTTGGTATGAGAAAATAAACATTTATTCTACAACTTCTTGTGTTTCTTAACCGATTGTAGTGAAATTTAGTATGCAAGTTTATATTGGCCCACTAATAGCGTGTACCAAATTTCAATATTATAACGTATCTCGTTCCGATTATACGGCTGTTTATGTATTCCCGTAGTGCTTGGTATAAGAAAATATACGTTTCTTCTACAACTTGCCGTGTTTCTTAACCGATTGAAGTGAAATTTAGTATGCAAGTTTATATTGGCCCAAAAATAACGTGTACCGAATTTCAATATTATAACGTATCTCGTTCCGATTATACGGCTGTTTATGTATTCCCGTAGTGCTTGGTATGAGAAAATAAACGTTTATTCTACAACTTCCCGTGTTTCTTAACCGATTGTAGTGAAATTTAGTATGCAAGTTTATATTGGCCCACAAATAGCGTGTACCAAATTTCAATATTATAACATATCTCGTTCCGATTATACGGCTGTTTATGTATTCCCGTAGTGCTTGGTATAAGAAAATATAAGTTTCTTCTACAACTTGCCGTGTTTCTTAACCGATTAAAGTGAAATTTAGTATGCAAGTTTATATTGGCTCAAAAATAGCGTGTACCGAATTTCAATATTATAACGTATCTCGTTCCGATTATACGGCTGTTTATATATTCCCATAGCGCTTGGTATAAGAAAATATACGTTTCTTCTACAACTTGCCGTGTTTCTTAACCGATTGAAATGAAATTTAGTATGCAAGTTTATATTGGCCCAAAAATAGCATGTACCGAATTTCAATATTATAACGTATTTCGTTCCGATTATACGGCTGTTTATATATTCCCATAGCGCTTGGTATAAGAAAATATACGTTTCTTCTACAACTTGCCGTGTTTCTTAACCGATTGAAGTGAAATTTAGTATGCAAGTTTATATTGGCCCAAAAATAGCGTGAACCGAATTTCAATATTATAACGTATCGCGTTCCGATTATACGGCTGTTTATGTATTCCCGTAGTGCTTGGTATGAGAAAATATACGTTTCTTCTACAACTTGCCGTGTTTCTTAACCGATTAAAGTGAAATTTAGTATGCAAGTTTATATTGGCCCACAAATAGCGTGTACAAAATTTCAATATTATAACATATCTCGTTCCGATTATACGGCTGTTTATATATTCCCATAGCGCTTGGTATAAGAAAATATACGTTTCTTCTACAACTTGCCGTGTTTCTTAACCGATTGAAGTGAAATTTAGTATGCAAGTTTATATTGGCCCAAAAATAGCGAGTACCGAATTTCAATATTATAACGTATCTCGTTCCGATTATACGGCTGTTTATATATTCCCATAGCGCTTGGTATAAGAAAATATACGTTTCTTCTACAACTTGCCGTGTTTCTTAACCGATTGAAATGAAATTTAGTATGCAAGTTTATATTGGCCCAAAAATAGCGTGTACCGAATTTCAATATTATAACGTATCTCGTTCCGATTATACGGCTGTTTATATATTCCCATAGCGCTTGGTATAAGAAAATATACGTTTCTTCTACAACTTGCCGTGTTTCTTAACCGATTGAAGTGAAATTTAGTATGCAAGTTTATATTGGCCCAAAAATAGCGTGTACCGAATTTCAATATTATAACGTATCTCGTTCCGATTATACGGCTGTTTATATATTCCCATAGCGCTTGGTATAAGAAAATATACGTTTCTTCTACAACTTGCCGTGTTTCTTAACCGATTGAAGTGAAATTTAGTATGCAAGGTTATATTGGCCCAAAAATAACGTGTACCGAATTTCAATATTATAACTTAACTCGTTCCGATTATACGGCTGTTTATGTATTCCCGTAGTGCTTGGTATGAGAAAATAAACATTTATTCTACAACTTCTTGTGTTTTTAAACCGATTGTAGTGAAATTTAGTATGCAAGTTTATATTGGCCCACTAATAGCGTGTACCAAATTTCAATATTATAACGTATCTCGTTCCGATTATACGGCTGTTTATGTATTCCCGTAGTGCTTGGTATAAGAAAATATACGTTTATTCTACAACTTGCCGTGTTTCTAAACCGATTTAAGTGAAATTTAGTATGCAAGTTTATATTGGCCAAAAAATAGCATGTACCGAATTTCAATATTATAACGTATCTCGTTCCGATTATACGGCTGTTTATATATTCCCATAGCGCTTGGTATAAGAAAATATACGTTTCTTCTACAACTTGCCGTGTTTCTTAACCGATTGAAGTGAAATTTAGTATGCAAGTTTATATTTGCCCAAAAATAACGTGTACCGAATTTCAATATTATAACGTATATCGTTCCGATTATACGGCTGTTTATGTATTCCCGTAGTGCTTGGTATGAGAAAATAAACGTTTATTCTACAACTTCCCGTGTTTCTTAACCGATTGTAGTGAAATTTAGTATGCAAGTTTATATTGGCCCACAAATAGCGTGTACCAAATTTCAATATTATAACGTATCTCGTTCCGATTATACGGCTGTTTATGTATTCCCGTAGTGCTTGGTATAAGAAAATATAAGTTTCTTCTACAACTTGCCGTGTTTCTTAACCGATTGAAGTGAAATTTAGTATGCAAGTTTATATTGGCTCAAAAATAGCGTGTACCGAATTTCAATATTATAACGTATCTCGTTCCGATTATACGGCTGTTTATATATTCCCATAGCGCTTGGTATAAGAAAATATACGTTTCTTCTACAACTTCCGTGTTTCTTAACCGATTGAAATAAAATTTAGTATGCAAGTTTATATTGGCCCAAAAATAACGTGTACCGAATTTCAATATTATAACGTAACTCGTTCCGATTATACGGCTGTTTATGTATTCCCGTAGTGCTTGGTATGAGAAAATAAACATTTATTCTACAACTTCTTGTGTTTCTTAACCGATTGTAGTGAAATTTAGTATGCAAGTTTATATTGGCCCACTAATAGCGTGTACCAAATTTCAATATTATAACGTATCTCGTTCCGATTATACGGCTGTTTATGTATTCCCGTAGTGCTTGGTATAAGAAAATATACGTTTATTTTACAACTTGCCGTGTTTCTAAACCGATTTAAGTGAAATTTAGTATGCAAGTTGATATTGGCCAAAAAATAGCATGTACCGAATTTCAATATTATAACGTATCTCGTTCCGATTATACGGCTGTTTATATATTCCCATAGCGCTTGGTATAAGAAAATATACGTTTCTTCTACAACTTGCCGTGTTTCTTAACCGATTGAAGTGAAATTTAGTATGCAAGTTATTATAACGTATCTCGTTCCGATTATACGGCTTTTTATATATTCCCATAGCGCTTGGTATAAGAAAATATACGTTTCTTCTACAACTTGCCGTGTTTCTTAACCGATTGAAGTGAAATGTAGTATGCAAGTTTATATTGGCCCAAAAATAGCGTGTACCGAATTTCAATATTATAACGTATCTCGTTCCGATTATACGGCTGTTTATATATTCCCATAGCGCTTGGTATAAGAAAATATACGTTTCTTCTACAACTTGCCGTGTTTCTTAACCGATTGAAGTGAAATTTAGTATGCAAGTTTATATTGGCCCAAAAATAGCGTGTACCGAATTTCAATATTATAACGTATCTCGTTCCGATTATACGGCTGTTTATATATTCCCATAGCGCTTGGTATAAGAAAATATACGTTTCTTCTACAACTTGCCGTGTTTCTTAACCGATTGAAGTGAAATTTAGTATGCAAGTTTATATTGGCCCAAAAATAGCGTGTACCGAATTTCAATATTATAACGTATCTCGTTCCGATTATACGGCTGTTTATATATTCCCATAGCGCTTGGTATAAGAAAATATACGTTTCTTCTACAACTTGCCGTGTTTCTTAACCGATTGAAGTAAAATTTAGATGCAAGTTTATATTGGCCCACATATAGCGTGTACCAAATTTCAATATTATAACGTTTCTCGTTCCGATTATACGGCTGTTTATGTATTCCCGTAGTGCTTGGTATAAGAGAATATACGTTTCTTCTACAACTTGCCGTGTTTCTTAACCGATTAAAGTGAAATTTAGTATGCAAGTTTATATTGGCCCAAAAATAGCGTGTACCGAATTTCAATATTATATCGTATCTCGTTCCGATTATACGGCTGTTTATATATTCCCATAGCGCTTGGTATAAGAAAATATACGTTTCTTCTACAACTTGCCGTGTTTCTTAACAGATTAAAGTGAAATTTAGTATGCAAGTTTATATTGGCCCAAAAATAGCGTGTACCGAATTTCAATATTATAACGTATCTCGTTTCGATTATACGGCTGTTTAGGTATTCCCGTAGTGCTTGGTATAAGAAATTATACGTTTATTCTACAACTTGCCGTGTTTCTTAACCGATTGAAATGAAATTTAGTATGCAAGTTTATATTGGCCCACAAATAGCGTGTACCAAATTTCAATATTATAACGTATCTCGTTCCGATTATACGGCTTTTTATGTATTCCCGTAGTGCTTGGTATAAGAAAATATACGTTTCTTCTACAACTTGCCGTGTTTCTGAACCGATTAAAGTGAAATTTAGTATGCAAGTTTATATTGGCCCACAAATAGCGTGTACCAAATTTCAATACTATAACATATCTCGTTCCGATTATACGGCTGTTTATATATTCCCATAGCGCTTGGTATAAGAAAATATACGTTTCTTCTACAACTTGCCGTGTATCTTATCCAATTGAAGTGAAATTTAGTATGCAAGTTTATATTGGCCCAAAAATAGCATGTACCGAATTTCAATATTATAACGTATCTCGTTCCGATTATACGGCTGTTTATATATTCCCATAGCGCTTGGTATAAGAAAATATACGTTTCTTCTACAACTTGCCGTGTTTCTTAACCGATTGAAATGAAATTTAGTATGCAAGTTTATATTGGCCCAAAAATAGCGTGTACCAAATTTCAATATTATAACGTATCGCGTTCCGATTATACGGCTGTTTATATATTCCCATAGCGCTTGGTATAAGAAAATATACGTTTCTTCTACAACTTGCCGTGTTTCTTAACCGATTGAAGTGAAATTTAGTATGCAAGTTTATATTGGCCCAAAAATAGCATGTACCGAATTTCAATATTATAACGTATCTCGTTCCGATTATACGGCTGTTTATATATTCCCATAGCGCTTGGTATAAGAAAATATACGTTTCTTCTACAACTTGCCGTGTTTCTTATTCTTAACCGATTGAAGTGAAATTTAGTATGCAAGTTTATATTGGCCCAAAAATAGCGTGTACCGAATTTCAATATTATAACGTATCGCGTTCCGATTATACGGCTGTTTATGTATTCCCGTAGTGCTTGGTATGAGATAATATACGTTTCTTCTACAACTTGCCGTGTTTCTTAACCGATTGAAGTGAAATTTAGTATGCAAGTTTATATTGGCCCACAAATAGCGTGTACCAAATTTCAATATTATAACGTATCTCGTTCCGATTATACGGCTGTTTATATATTCCCATAGCGCTTGGTATAAGAAAATATACGTTTCTTCTACAACTTGCCGTGTTTCTTAACCGATTGAAATCAAATTTAGTATGCAAGTTTATATTTGCCCAAAAATAGCGTGTACCGAATTTCAATATTATAACGTATCTCGTTCCGATTATACGGCTGTTTATATATTCCCATAGCGCTTGGTATAAGAAAATATACGTTTCTTCTACAACTTGCCGTGTTTCTTAACCGATTGAAGTGAAATTTAGTATGCAAGTTTATATTGGCCCAAAAATAGCTTGTACCGAATTTCAATATTATAACGTATCTCGTTCCGATTATACGGCTGTTTATATATTCCCATAGTGCTTGGTATAAGAAAATATACGTTTCTTCTACAACTTGCCGTGTTTCTTAACCGATTGAAGTGAAATTTAGTATGCAAGTTTATATTGTCCCAAAAATAGCGTGTACCGAATTTCAATATTATAACGTATCTCGTTCCGATTATACGGCTGTTTATATATTCCCATAGCGCTTGGTATAAGAAAATATACGTTTCTTCTACAACTTGCCGTGTTTCTTAACCGATTGAAGTGAAATTTAGTATGCAAGTTTATATTGGCCCAAAAATAGCTTGTACCGAATTTCAATATTATAACGTATCTCGTTCCGATTATACGGCTGTTTATATATTCCCATAGCGCTTGGTATAAGAAAATATACGTTTCTTCTACAACTTGCCGTGTTTCTTAACCGATTGAAATGAAATTTAGTATGCAAGTTTATATTGTCCCAAAAATAGCGTGTACCGAATTTCAATATTATAACGTATCTCGTTCCGATTATACGGCTGTTTATATATTCCCATAGCGCTTGGTATAAGAAAATATACGTTTCTTCTACAACTTGCCGTGTTTCTTAACCGATTAAAGTGAAATTTAGTATGCAAGTTTATATTGGCCCAAAAACAGCGTGTACCGAATTTCAATATTATAACGTATCTCGTTCCGATTATACGGCTGTTTATATATTCCCATAGCGCTTGGTATAAGAAAATATACGTTTCTTCTACAACTTGCTGTGTTTCTTAACCGATTGAAGTGAAATTTAGTATGCAAGTTTATATTGGCCCACAAATAGCGTGTACCGAATTTCAATATTATAACGTAACTCGTTCCGATTATACGGCTGTTTATGTATTCCCGTAGTGCTTGGTATGAGAAAATAAACGTTTATTCTACAACTTGCTGTGTTTCATAACCGATTGTAGTGAAATTTAGTATGCAAGTTTATATTGGCCCACAAATAGCGTGTACCGAATTTCAATATTATAACGTATCTCGTTCCGATTATACGGCTGTTTATATATTCCCATAGCGCTTGGTATAAGAAAATATACGTTTCTTTTACAACTTGCCGTGTTTCTTAACCGATTAAAGTGAAATTTGGTATGCAAGTTTATATTGGCTCACAAATAGCGTGTACCGAATTTCAATATTATAACGTAACTCGTTCCGATTATACGGCTGTTTATATATTCCCATAGCGCTTGGTATAAGAAAATATACGTTTCTTCTACAACTTGCCGTGTTTCTTAACCGATTGAAATGAAATTTAGTATGCAAGTTTATATTGGCCCAAAAATAGCGTGTACTGAATTTCAATATTATAACGTAACTCGTTCCGATTATACGGCTGTTTATGTATTTCCGTAGTGCTTGGTATGAGAAAATAAACATTTATTCTACAACTTCTTGTGTTTCTTAACCGATTGTAGTGAAATTTGGTATGCAAGTTTATATTGGCCCACAAATAGCGTGTACCAAATTTCAATATTATAACGTATCTCGTTCCGATTATACGGCTGTTTATGTATTCCCCTAGTGCTTGGTATAAGAAAATATACGTTTCTTCTACAACTTGCCGTGTTTCTAAACCGATTTAAGTGAAATTTAGTATGCAAGTTTATATTGGCCCACAAATAGCGTGTACCGAATTTCAATATTATAACGTATCTCGTTCCGATTATACGGCTGTTTATATATTCCCATAGCGCTTGGTATAAGAAAATATACGTTTCTTCTACAACTTGCCGTGTTTCTTAACCGATTAAAGTGAAATTTAGTATGCAAGTTTATATTGGCCCAAAAATAGCATGTACCGAATTTCAATATTATAACGTATCTCGTTCCGATTATACGGCTGTTTATATATTCCCATAGCGCTTGGTATAAGAAAATATATGTTTCTTCTACAACTTGCCGTGTTTCTTAACCGATTGAAGTGAAATTTAGTATGCAAGTTTATATTGGCCCAAAAATAGCGTGTACCGAATTTCAATATTATAACGTATCTCGTTCCGATTATACGGCTGTTTATATATTCCCATAGCGCTTGGTATAAGAAAATATACGTTTCTTCTACAACTCGCCGTGTTTCTTAACCGATTGAAGTGAAATTTAGTATGCAAGTTTATATTGGCCCAAAAATAGCGTGTACCGAATTTCAATATTATAACGTATCTCGTTCCGATTATACGGCTGTTTATGTATTCCCGTAGTGCTTGGTATGAGAAAATAAACCTTTATTCTACAACTTGCCGTGTTTCTTAACCGATTGAAGTGAAATTTAGTATGCAAGTTTATATTGGCCCAAAAATAGCGTGTACCGAATTTCAATATTATAACGTATCTCGTTCCGATTATACGGCTGTTTATATATTCCCATAGCGCTTGGTATAAGAAAATATACGTTTCTTCTACAACTTGCCGTGTTTCTTAACCGATTGAAGTGAAATTTAGTATGCAAGTTTATATTGGCCCACAAATAGCGTGTACCGAATTTCAATATTATAACGTAACTCGTTCCGATTATACGGCTGTTTATGTATTCCCGTAGTGCTTGGTATGAGAAAATAAACGTTTATTCTACAACTTGCTGTGTTTCATAACCGATTGTAGTGAAATTTAGTATGCAAGTTTATATTGGCCCACAAATAGCGTGTACCGAATTTCAATATTATAACGTATCTCGTTCCGATTATACGGCTGTTTATATATTCCCATAGCGCTTGGTATAAGAAAATATACGTTTCTTTTACAACTTGCCGTGTTTCTGAACCGATTAAAGTGAAATTTGGTATGCAAGTTTATATTGGCTCACAAATAGCGTGTACCGAATTTCAATATTATAACGTAACTCGTTCCGATTATACGGCTGTTTATATATTCCCATAGCGCTTGGTATAAGAAAATATACGTTTCTTCTACAACTTGCCGTGTTTCTTAACCGATTAAAATGAAATTTAGTATGCAAGTTTATATTGGCCCAAAAATAGCGTGTACTGAATTTCAATATTATAACGTAACTCGTTCCGATTATACGGCTGTTTATGTATTCCCGTAGTGCTTGGTATGAGAAAATAAACATTTATTCTACAACTTCTTGTGTTTCTTAACCGATTGTAGTGAAATTTGGTATGCAAGTTTATATTGGCCCACAAATAGCGTGTACCAAATTTCAATATTATAACGTATCTCGTTCCGATTATACGGCTGTTTATGTATTCCCCTAGTGCTTGGTATAAGAAAATATACGTTTCTTCTACAACTTGCCGTGTTTCTAAACCGATTTAAGTGAAATTTAGTATGCAAGTTTATATTGGCCCACAAATAGCGTGTACCGAATTTCAATATTATAACGTATCTCGTTCCGATTATACGGCTGTTTATATATTCCCATAGCGCTTGGTATAAGAAAATATACGTTTCTTCTACAACTTGCCGTGTTTCTTAACCGATTAAAGTGAAATTTAGTATGCAAGTTTATATTGGCCCAAAAATAGCATGTACCGAATTTCAATATTATAACGTATCTCGTTCCGATTATACGGCTGTTTATATATTCCCATAGCGCTTGGTATAAGAAAATATATGTTTCTTCTACAACTTGCCGTGTTTCTTAACCGATTGAAGTGAAATTTAGTATGCAAGTTTATATTGGCCCAAAAATAGCGTGTACCAAATTTCAATATTATAACGTATCTCGTTCCGATTATACGGCTGTTTATATATTCCCATAGCGCTTGGTATAAGAAAATATACGTTTCTTCTACAACTCGCCGTGTTTCTTAACCGATTGAAGTGAAATTTAGTATGCAAGTTTATATTGGCCCATAAATAGCGTGTACCGAATTTCAATATTATAACGTATCTCGTTCCGATTATACGGCTGTTTATATATTCCCATAGCGCTTGGTATAAGAAAATATACGTTTCTTCTACAACTTGCCGAGTTTCTTAACCGATTGAAGTGAAATTTAGTATGCAAGTTTATATTGGCCCAAAAATAGCGTATACCGAATTTCAATATTATAACGTATCTCGTTCCGATTATACGGCTGTTTATGTATTCCCATAGCGCTTGGTATAAGAAAATATACGTTTCTTCTACAACTTGCCGTGTTTCTTAACCGATTAAAGTGAAATTTAGTATGCAAGTTTATATTGGCCCACAAATAGCATGTATTGAATTTCAATATTATAACGTATCTCGTTCCGATTATACGGCTGTTTATATATTCCCATAGCGCTTGGTATAAGAAAATATACGTTTCTTCTACAACTTGCCGTGTTTCTTAACCGATTGAAGTGAAATTTAGTATGCAAGTTTATATTGGCCCACAAATAGCGTGTACCGAATTTCAATATTATAACGTATCTCGTTCCGATTATACGGCTGTTTATATATTCCCATGGCGCTTGGTATAACAAAATATACGTTTCTTCTACAACTTGCCGTGTTTCTTAACCGATTGAAGTGAAATTTAGTATGCAAGTTTATATTGGCCCAAAAATAGCTTGTACCGAATTTCAATATTATAACGTATCGCGTTCCGATTATACGGCTGTTTATGTATTCCCGTAGTGCTTGGTATTAGAAAATAAACATTTCTTCTACAACTTGCCGTGTTTCTTAACCGATTGAAGTAAAATTTGGTATGCAAGTTTATATTGGCCCACAAATAGCGTGTACCAAATTTCAATATTATAACGTATCTCGTTCCGATTATACGGCTGTTTATGTATTCCCGTAGTGCTTGGTATAAGAAAATATACGTTTATTCTACAACTTGCCGTGTTTCTGAACCGATTGTAGTGAAATTTAGTATGCAAGTTTATATTGGCCCACAAATAGCATGTACCGAATTTCAATATTATAACGTATCTCGTTTCGATTATACGGCTGTTTATATATTCCCATAGCGCTTGGTATAAGAAAATATACGTTTCTTCTACAACTTGCCGTGTTTCTTAACCGATTGAAGTGAAATTTAGTATGCAAGTTTATATTGGCCCAAAAATAGCGTGTACCGAATTTCAATATTATAACGTATCTCGTTCCGATTATACGGCTGTTTATATATTCCCATAGCGCTTGGTATAAGAAAATATACGTTTCTTCTACAACTTGCCGTGTTTCTTAACCGATTGAAGTGAAATTTAGTATGCAAGTTTATATTGGCCCAAAAATAGCGTGTACCGAATTTCAATATTATAACGTATCTCGTTCCGATTATACGGCTGTTTATATATTCCCATAGCGCTTGGTATAAGAAAATATACGTTTCTTCTACAACTTGCCGTGTTTCTTAACCGATTGAAGTGAAATTTAGTATGCAAGTTTATATTGGCCCAAAAATAGCGTGTACCGAATTTCAATATTATAACGTATCTCGTTCCGATTATACGGCTGTTTATATATTCCCATAGCGCTTGGTATAAGAAAATATACGTTTCTTCTACAACTTGCCGTGTTTCTTAACCGATTAAAGTGAAATTTAGTATGCAAGTTTATATTGGCCCAAAAATAGCGTGTAACGAATTTCAATATTATAACGTATCTCGTTCCGATTATACGGCTGTTTATATATTCCCATAGCGCTTGGTATAAGAAAATATACGTTTCTTCTACAACTTGCCGTGTTTCTTAACCGATTGAAGTGAAATTTAGTATGCAAGTTTATATTGGCCCAAAAATAACGTGTACCGAATTTCAATATTATAACGTATCTCGTTCCGATTATACGGCTGTTTATATATTCCCATAGCGCTTGGTATAAGAAAATATACGTTTCTTCTACAACTTGCCGTGTTTCTTAACCGATTGAAGTGAAATTTAGTATGCAAGTTTATATTGGCCCACAAATAGCGTGTACCGAATTTCAATATTATAACGTATCTCGTTCCGATTATACGGCTGTTTATATATTCCCATGGCGCTTGGTATAACAAAATATACGTTTCTTCTACAACTTGCCGTGTTTCTTAACCGATTGAAGTGAAATTTAGTATGCAAGTTTATATTGGCCCAAAAATAGCTTGTACCGAATTTCAATATTATAACGTATCGCGTTCCGATTATACGGCTGTTTATGTATTCCCGTAGTGCTTGGTATTAGAAAATAAACATTTCTTCTACAACTTGCCGTGTTTCTTAACCGATTGAAGTAAAATTTGGTATGCAAGTTTATATTGGCCCACAAATAGCGTGTACCAAATTTCAATATTATAACGTATCTCGTTCCGATTATACGGCTGTTTATGTATTCCCGTAGTGCTTGGTATGAGAAAATAAACCTTTATTCTACAACTTGCCGTGTTTCTTAACCGATTGAAGTGAAATTTAGTATGCAAGTTTATATTGGCCCATAAATAGCGTGTACCGAATTTCAATATTATAACGTATCTCGTTCCGATTATACGGCTGTTTATATATTCCCATAGCGCTTGGTATAAGAAAATATACGTTTCTTCTACAACTTGCCGAGTTTCTTAACCGATTGAAGTGAAATTTAGTATGCAAGTTTATATTGGCCCAAAAATGGCGTATACCGAATTTCAATATTATAACGTATCTCGTTCCGATTATACGGCTGTTTATGTATTCCCATAGCGCTTGGTATAAGAAAATATACGTTTCTTCTACAACTTGCCGTGTTTCTTAACCGATTAAAGTGAAATTTAGTATGCAAGTTTATATTGGCCCACAAATAGCATGTATTGAATTTCAATATTATAACGTATCTCGTTCCGATTATACGGCTGTTTATATATTCCCATAGCGCTTGGTATAAGAAAATATACGTTTCTTCTACAACTTGCCGTGTTTCTTAACCGATTGAAGTGAAATTTAGTATGCAAGTTTATATTGGCCCACAAATAGCGTGTACCGAATTTCAATATTATAACGTATCTCGTTCCGATTATACGGCTGTTTATATATTCCCATGGCGCTTGGTATAACAAAATATACGTTTCTTCTACAACTTGCCGTGTTTCTTAACCGATTGAAGTGAAATTTAGTATGCAAGTTTATATTGGCCCAAAAATAGCTTGTACCGAATTTCAATAATATAACGTATCGCGTTCCGATTATACGGCTGTTTATGTATTCCCGTAGTGCTTGGTATTAGAAAATAAACATTTCTTCTACAACTTGCCGTGTTTCTTAACCGATTGAAGTAAAATTTGGTATGCAAGTTTATATTGGCCCACAAATAGCGTGTACCAAATTTCAATATTATAACGTATCTCGTTCCGATTATACGGCTGTTTATGTATTCCCGTAGTGCTTGGTATAAGAAAATATACGTTTATTCTACAACTTGCCGTGTTTCTGAACCGATTGTAGTGAAATTTAGTATGCAAGTTTATATTGGCCCACAAATAGCATGTACCGAATTTCAATATTATAACGTATCTCGTTTCGATTATACGGCTGTTTATATATTCCCATAGCGCTTGGTATAAGAAAATATACGTTTCTTCTACAACTTGCCGTGTTTCTTAACCGATTGAAGTGAAATTTAGTATGCAAGTTTATATTGGCCCAAAAATAGCGTGTACCGAATTTCAATATTATAACGTATCTCGTTCCGATTATACGGATGTTTATATATTCCCATAGCGCTTGGTATAAGAAAATATACGTTTCTTCTACAACTTGCCGTGTTTCTTAACCGATTGAAGTGAAATTTAGTATGCAAGTTTATATTGGCCCAAAAATAGCGTGTACCGAATTTCAATATTATAACGTATCTCGTTCCGATTATACGGCTGTTTATATATTCCCATAGCGCTTGGTATAAGAAAATATACGTTTCTTCTACAACTTGCCGTGTTTCTTAACCGATTGAAGTGAAATTTAGTATGCAAGTTTATATTGGCCCAAAAATAGCGTGTACCGAATTTCAATATTATAACGTATCTCGTTCCGATTATACGGCTGTTTATATATTCCCATAGCGCTTGGTATAAGAAAATATACGTTTCTTCTACAACTTGCCGTGTTTCTTAACCGATTAAAGTGAAATTTAGTATGCAAGTTTATATTGGCCCAAAAATAGCGTGTAACGAATTTCAATATTATAACGTATCTCGTTCCGATTATACGGCTGTTTATATATTCCCATAGCGCTTGGTATAAGAAAATATACGTTTCTTCTACAACTTGCCGTGTTTCTTAACCGATTGAAGTGAAATTTAGTATGCAAGTTTATATTGGCCCAAAAATAGCGTGTACCGAATTTCAATATTATAACGTATCTCGTTCCGATTATACGGCTGTTTATATATTCCCATAGCGCTTGGTATAAGAAAATATACGTTTCTTCTACAACTTGCCGTGTTTCTTAACCGATTGAAGTGAAATTTAGTATGCAAGTTTATATTGGCCCACAAATAGCGTGTACCAAATTTCAATATTATAACGTAGCTCGTTCCGATTATACGGCTGTTTATATATTCCCGTAGCGCTTGGTATAAGAAAATATACGTTTCTTCTACAACTTGCCGTGTTTCTTAACCGATTGAAGTGAAATTTAGTATGCAAGTTTATATTGGCCCAAAAATAGCGTGTACCGAATTTCAATATTATAACGTAACTCGTTTCGATTATACTGCTGTTTATGTATTCCCGTAGTGCTTGGTATGAGAAAATAAACGTTTATTATAAGTATAATAAATAATGTATAAGAAAATATACGTTTCTTCTACAACTTGCCGTGTTTCATAACCGATTAAAGTGAAATTTAGTATGCAAGTTTATATTGGCTCACAAAAAGCGTGTACCGAATTTCAATATTATAACGTAACTCGTTCCGATTATACGGCTGTTTATATATTCCCATAGCGCTTGGTATAAGAAAATATACGTTTCTTCTACAACTTGCCGTGTTTCTTAACCGATTGAAATGAAATTTAGTATGCAAGTTTATATTGGCCTAAAAATAGCGTGTACTGAATTTCAATATTATAACGTAACTCGTTCCGATTATACGGCTGTTTATGTATTCCCGTAGTGCTTGGTATGAGAAAATAAACATTTATTCTACAACTTCTTGTGTTTCTTAACCGATTGTAGTGAAATTTGGTATGCAAGTTTATATTGGCCCACAAATAGCGTGTACAGAATTTCAATATTATAACGTATCTCGTTCCGATTATACGGCTGTTTATATATTCCCATAGCGCTTGGTATAAGAAAATATACGTTTCTTCTACAACTTGCCGTGTTTCTTAACCGATTGAAGTGAAACTTAGTATGCAAGTTTATATTGGCCCAAAAATAGCGTGTACCGAATTTCAATATTATAACGTATCTCGTTCCGATTATACGGCTGTTTATATATTCCCATAGCGCTTGGTATAAGAAAATAAACGTTTCTTCTACAACTTGCCGTGTTTCTTAACCGATTAAAGTGAAATTTAGTATGCAAGTTTATATTGGCCCAAAAATAGCATGTACCGAATTTCAATATTATAGCGTATCTCGTTCCGATTATACGGCTGTTTATATATTCCCATAGCGCTTGGTATAAGAAAATATACGTTTCTTCTACAACTTGCCGTGTTTCTTAACCGATTGAAGTGAAATTTAGTATGCAAGTTTATATTGGCCCACAAATAGCGTGTACCGAATTTCAATATTATAACGTAGCTCGTTCCGATTATACGGCTGTTTATATATTCCCGTAGCGCTTGGTATAAGAAAATATACGTTTCTTCTACAACTTGCCGTGTTTCTTAACCGATTGAAGTGAAATTTAGTATGCAAGTTTATATTGGCCCAAAAATAGTGTGTACCGAATTTCAATATTATAACGTAACTCGTTTCGATTATACGGCTGTTTATGTATTCCCGTAGTGCTTGGTATGAGAAAATAAACGTTTATTCTACAACTTGCTGTGTTTCTTAACCGATTGTAGTGAAATTTAGTATGCAAGTTTATATTGGCCCACAAATAGCGTGTACCGAATTTCAATATTATAACGTATCTCGTTCCGATTATACGGCTGTTTATATATTCCCATAGCGCTTGGTATAAGAAAATATACGTTTCTTCTACAACTTGCCGTGTTTCTTAACCGATTAAAGTGAAATTTAGTATGCAAGTTTATATTGGCTCACAAATAGCGTGTACCGAATTTCAATATTATAACGTAACTCGTTCCGATTATACGGCTGTTTATATATTCCCATAGCGCTTGGTATAAGAAAATATACGTTTCTTCTACAACTTGCCGTGTTTCTTAACCGATTGAAATGAAATTTAGTATGCAAGTTTATATTGGCCAGAAATAGCGTGTACTGAATTTCAATATTATAACGTAACTCGTTCCGATTATACGGCTGTTTATGTATTCCCGTAGTGCTTGGTATGAGAAAATAAACATTTATTCTACAACTTTTTGTGTTTCTTAACCGATTGTAGTGAAATTTGGTATGCAAGTTTATATTGGCCCACAAATAGCGTGTACCGAATTTCAATATTATAACGTATCTCGTTCCGATTATACGGCTGTTTATATATTCCCATAGCGCTTGGTATAAGAAAATATACGTTTCTTCTACAACTTGCCGTGTTTCTTAACCGATTGAAGTGAAATTTAGTATGCAAGTTTATATTGGCCCAAAAATAGCGTGTACCGAATTTCAATATTATAACGTATCTCGTTCCGATTATACGGCTGTTTATATATTCCCATAGCGCTTGGTATAAGAAAATATACGTTTCTTCTACAACTCGCCGTGTTTCTTAACCGATTGAAGTGAAATTTAGTATGCAAGTTTATATTGGCCCAAAAATAGCGTGTACCGAATTTCAATATTATAACGTATCTCGTTCCGATTATACGGCTGTTTATGTATTCCCGTAGTGCTTAGTATGAGAAAATAAACCTTTATTCTACAACTTGCTGTGTTTCTTAACCGATTGAAGTGAAATATAGTATGCAAGTTTATATTGGCTCACAAATAGCGTGTACCGAATTTCAATATTATAACGTAACTCGTTCCGATTATACGGCTGTTTATATATTCCCATAGCGCTTGGTATAAGAAAATATACGTTTCTTCTACAACTTGCCGTGTTTCTTAACCGATTGAAATGAAATTTAGTATGCAAGTTTATATTGGCCTAAAAATAGCGTGTACTGAATTTCAATATTATAACGTAACTCGTTCCGATTATACGGCTGTTTATGTATTCCCGTAGTGCTTGGTATGAGAAAATAAACATTTATTCTACAACTTCTTGTGTTTCTTAACCGATTGTAGTGAAATTTGGTATGCAAGTTTATATTGGCCCACAAATAGCGTGTACCGAATTTCAATATTATAACGTATCTCGTTCCGATTATACGGCTGTTTATATATTCCCATAGCGCTTGGTATAAGAAAATATACGTTTCTTCTACAACTTGCCGTGTTTCTTAACCGATTAAAGTGAAATTTAGTATGCAAGTTTATATTGGCCCAAAAATAGCATGTACCGAATTTCAATATTATAACGTATCTCGTTCCGATTATACGGCTGTTTATATATTCCCATAGCGCTTGGTATAAGAAAATATACGTTTCTTCTACAACTTGCCGTGTTTCTTAACCGATTGAAGTGAAATTTAGTATGCAAGTTTATATTGGCCCAAAAATAGCGTGTACCGAATTTCAATATTATAACGTATCTCGTTCCGATTATACGGCTGTTTATATATTCCCATAGCGCTTGGTATAAGAAAATATACGTTTCTTCTACAACTCGCCGTGTTTCTTAACCGATTGAAGTGAAATTTAGTATGCTAGTTTATATTGGCCCAAAAATAGCGTGTACCGAATTTCAATATTATAACGTATCTCATTCCGATTATACGGCTGGTTATGTATTCCCGTAGTGCTTGGTATGAGAAAATAAACCTTTATTCTACAACTTGCTGTGTTTCTTAACCGATTGAAGTGAAATTTAGTATGCAAGTTTATATTGGCCCATAAATAGCGTGTACCGAATTTCAATATTATAACGTATCTCGTTCCGATTATACGGCTGTTTATATATTCCCATAGCGCTTGGTATAAGAAAATATACGTTTCTTCTACAACTTGCCGTGTTTCTTAACCGATTGAAGTGAAATTTAGTATGCAAGTTTAGATTGGCCCAAAAATAGCGTGTACCGAATTTCAATATTATAACGTATCTCGTTCCGATTATACGGCTGTTTATGTATTCCCATAGCGCTTGGTATAAGAAAATATACGTTTCTTCTACAACTTGCCGTGTATCTTAACCAATTGAAGTGAAATTTAGTATGCAAGTTTATATTGGCCCAAAAATAGCATGTACCGAATTTCAATATTATAGCGTATCTCGTTCCGATTATACGGCTGTTTATATATTCCCATAGCGCTTGGTATAAGAAAATATACGTTTCTTCTACAACTTGCCGTGTTTCTTAACCGATTGAAGTGAAATTTAGTATGCAAGTTTATATTGGCCCAAAAATAGCGTGTACCGAATTTCAATATTATAACGTATCGCGTTCCGAATATACGGCTGTTTATGTATTCCCGTAGTGCTTGGTATGAGAAAATATACGTTTCTTCTACAACTTGCCGTGTTTCTTAACCGATTGAAGTGAAATTTAGTATGCAAGTTGATATTGGCCAAAAAATAGCGTGTACCGAATTTCAATATTATAACGTATCTCGTTCCGATTATACGGCTGTTTATATATTCCCATAGCGCTTGGTATAAGAAAATATACGTTTCTTCTACAACTTGCCGTGTTTCTTAACCGATTGAAGTGAAATTTAGTATGCAAGTTTATATTGGCCAAAAAATAGCATGTACCGAATTTCTATATTATAACGTATCTCGTTCCGATTATACGGCTGTTTATATATTCCCATAGCGCTTGGTATAAGAAAATATACGTTTCTTCTACAACTTGCCGTGTTTCTTAACCGATTGAAGTGAAATTTAGTTTTCAAGTTTATATTGGCCCAAAAATAGCGTGTACCAAATTTCAATATTATAACGTATCTCGTTCCGATTATACGGCTGTTTATATATTCCCATAGCGCTTGGTATAAGAAAATATACGTTTCTTCTACAACTTGCCGTGTTTCTTAACCGATTGAAATGAAATTAAGTATGCAAGTTTATATTGGCCCAAAAATCGCGTGTACTGAATTTCAATATTATAACGTATCTCGTTCCGATTATACGGCTGTTTATATATTCCCATAGCGCTTGGTATAAGAAAATATACGTTTCTTCTACAACTTGCCGTGTTTCTTAACCGATTGAAGTAAAATGTAGTATGCAAGTTTATATTGGCCCAAAAATAGCGTGTACCGAATTTCAATATTATAACGTATCTCGTTCCGATTATACGGCTGTTTATATATTCCCATAGCGCTTGGTATAAGAAAATATACGTTTCTTCTACAACTTGCCGTGTTTCTTAACCGATTGAAGTGAAATTTAGTATGCAAGTTTATATTGGCCCAAAAATAGCGTGTACCGAATTTCAATATTATAACGTATCTCTTTCCGATTATACGGCTTTTTATATATTCCCATAGCGCTTGGTATAAGAAAATATACGTTTCTTCTACAACTTGCCGTGTTTCTTAACCGATTGAAGTGAAATGTAGTATGCAAGTTTATATTGGCCCAAAAATAGCGTGTACCGAATTTCAATATTATAACGTATCTCGTTCCGATTATACGGCTGTTTATATATTCCCATAGCGCTTGGTATAAGAAAATATACGTTTCTTCTACAACTTGCCGTGTTTCTTAACCGATTGAAGTGAAATTTAGTATGCAAGTTTATATTGGCCCAAAAATAGCGTGTACCGAATTTCAATATTATAACGTATCTCGTTCCGATTATACGGCTGTTTATATATTCCCATAGCGCTTGGTATAAGAAAATATACGTTTCTTCTACAACTTGCCGTGTTTCTTAACCGATTGAAGTGAAATTTAGTATGCAAGTTTATATTGGCCCAAAAATAGCGTGTACCGAATTTCAATATTATAACGTATCTCGTTCCGATTATACGGCTGTTTATATATTCCCATAGCGCTTGGTATAAGAAAATATACGTTTCTTCTACAACTTGCCGTGTTTCTTAACCGATTGAAGTGAAATTTAGTATGCAAGTTTATATTGGCCCACATATAGCGTGTACCAAATTTCAATATTATAACGTATCTCGTTCCGATTATACGGCTGTTTATATATTCCCATAGCGCTTGGTATAAGAAAATATAAGTTTCTTCTACAACTTGCCGTGTTTCTTAACCGATTGAAGTGAAATTTAGTATGCAAGTTTATATTGGCCCAAAAATAGCGTGTACCGAATTTTAATATTATATCGTATCTCGTTCCGATTATACGGCTGTTTATATATTCCCATAGCGCTTGGTATAAGAAAATATACGTTTCTTCTACAACTTGCCGTGTTTCTTAACCGATTGAAGTAAAATGTAGTATGCAAGTTTATATTGGCCCAAAAATAGCGTGTACCGAATTTCAATATTATAACGTATCTCGTTCCGATTATACGGCTGTTTATATATTCCCATAGCGCTTGGTATAAGAAAATATACGTTTCTTCTACAACTTGCCGTGTTTCTTAACCGATTGAAGTGAAATTTAGTATGCAAGTTTATATTGGCCCAAAAATAGCGTGTACCGAATTTCAATATTATAACGTATCTCTTTCCGATTATACGGCTTTTTATATATTCCCATAGCGCTTGGTATAAGAAAATATACGTTTCTTCTACAACTTGCCGTGTTTCTTAACCGATTGAAGTGAAATGTAGTATGCAAGTTTATATTGGCCCAAAAATAGCGTGTACCGAATTTCAATATTATAACGTTTCTCGTTCCGATTATACGGCTGTTTATGTATTCCCGTAGTGCTTGGTATAAGAGAATATACGTTTCTTCTACAACTTGCCGTATTTCTTAACCGATTGAAGTGAAATTTAGTATGCAAGTTTATATTGGCCCACATATAGCATGTACCGAATTTCAATATTATAGCGTATCTCGTTCCGATTATACGGCTGTTTATATATTCCCATAGCGCTTGGTATAAGAAAATATACGTTTCTTCTACAACTTGCCGTGTTTCTTAACCGATTGAAGTGAAATTTAGTATGCAAGTTTATATTGGCCCAAAAATAGCGTGTACCGAATTTCAATATTATAACGTATCGCGTTCCGATTATACGGCTGTTTATGTATTCCCGTAGTGCTTGGTATGAGAAAATATACGTTTCTTCTACAACTTGCCGTGTTTCTTAACCGATTGAAGTGAAATTTAGTATGCAAGTTTATATTGGCCCACAAATAGCGTGTACCAAATTTCAATATTATAACGTATCTCGTTCCGATTATACGGCTGTTTATATATTCCCATAGCGCTTGGTATAAGAAAATATAAGTTTCTTCTACAACTTGCCGTGTTTCTTAACCGATTGAAGTGAAATTTAGTATGCAAGTTTATATTGGCCCAAAAATAGCGTGTACCGAATTTTAATATTATATCGTATCTCGTTCCGATTATACGGCTGTTTATATATTCCCATAGCGCTTGGTATAAGAAAATATAAGTTTCTTCTACAACTTGCCGTGTTTCTTAACAGATTGAAGTGAAATTAGGTATGCAAGTTTATATTGGCCCAAAAATAGCGTGTACCGAATTTCAATATTATAACGTATCTCGTTTCGATTATACGGCTGTTTAGGTATTCCCGTAGTGCTTGGTATAAGAAATTATACGTTTATTCTACAACTTGCCGTGTTTCTTAACCGATTGAAATGAAATTTAGTATGCAAGTTTATATTGGCCCACAAATAGCGTGTACCAAATTTCAATATTATAACGTATCTCGTTCCGATTATACGGCTGTTTATGTATTCCCGTAGTGCTTGGTATAAGAAAATATACGTTTCTTCTACAACTTGCCGTGTTTCTGAACCGATTAAAGTGAAATTTAGTATGCAAGTTTATATTGGCCCACAAATAGCGTGTACCAAATTTCAATATTATAACATATTTCGTTCCGATTATACGGCTGTTTATATATTCCCATAGCGCTTGGTATAAGAAAATATACGTTTCTTCTGCCGTGTTTCTTAACCGATTGAAGTGAAATTTAGTATGCAAGTTTATATTGGCCCACAAATAGCGTGTACCAAATTTCAATATTATAACGTATCTCGTTCCGATTATACGGCTGTTTATATATTCCCATAGTGCTTGGTATAAGAAAATATACGTTTCTTCTACAACTTGCCGTGTTTCTTAACCGATTGAAATCAAATTTAGTATGCAAGTTTATATTTGCCCAAAAATAGCGTGTACCGAATTTCAATATTATAACGTATCTCGTTCCGATTATACGGCTGTTTATATATTCCCATAGCGCTTGGTATAAGAAAATATACGTTTCTTCTACAACTTGCCGTGTTTCTTAACCGATTGAAATGAAATTTAGTATGCAAGTTTATATTGGCCCAAAAACAGCTTGTACCGAATTTCAATATTATAACGTATCTCGTTCCGATTATACGGCTGTTTATATATTCCCATAGCGCTTGGTATAAGAAAATATACGTTTCTTCTACAACTTGCCGTGTTTCTTAACCGATTGAAATGAAATTTAGTATGCAAGTTTATATTGTCCCAAAAATAGCGTGTACCGAATTTCAATATTATAACGTATCTCGTTCCGATTATACGGCTGTTTATATATTCCCATAGCGCTTGGTATAAGAAAATATACGTTTCTTCTACAACTTGCCGTGTTTCTTAACCGATTGAAGTGAAATTTAGTATGCAAGTTTATATTGGCCCAAAAATAGCTTGTACCGAATTTCAATATTATAACGTATCGCGTTCCGATTATACGGCTGTTTATGTATTCCCGTAGTGCTTGGTATGAGAAAATATACGTTTCTTCTACAACTTGCCGTGTTTCTTAACCGATTGAAGTGAAATTTAGTATGCAAGTTTATATTGGCCCACAAATAGCGTGTACCAAATTTCAATATTATAACGTATCTCGTTCCGATTATACGGCTGTTTATATATTCCCATAGCGCTTGGTATAAGAAAATATAAGTTTCTTCTACAACTTGCCGTGTTTCTTAACCGATTGAAGTGAAATTTAGTATGCAAGTTTATATTGGCCCAAAAATAGCGTGTACCGAATTTTAATATTATATCGTATCTCGTTCCGATTATACGGCTGTTTATATATTCCCATAGCGCTTGGTATAAGAAAATATACGTTTCTTCTACAACTTGCCGTGTTTCTTAACAGATTGAAGTGAAATTAGGTATGCAAGTTTATATTGGCCCAAAAATAGCGTGTACCGAATTTCAATATTATAACGTATCTCGTTTCGATTATACGGCTGTTTAGGTATTCCCGTAGTGCTTGGTATAAGAAATTATACGTTTATTCTACAACTTGCCGTGTTTCTTAACCGATTGAAATGAAATTTAGTATGCAAGTTTATATTGGCCCACAAATAGCGTGTACCAAATTTCAATATTATAACGTATCTCGTTCCGATTATACGGCTGTTTATGTATTCCCGTAGTGCTTGGTATAAGAAAATATACGTTTCTTCTACAACTTGCCGTGTTTCTGAACCGATTAAAGTGAAATTTAGTATGCAAGTTTATATTGGCCCACAAATAGCGTGTACCAAATTTCAATATTATAACATATTTCGTTCCGATTATACGGCTGTTTATATATTCCCATAGCGCTTGGTATAAGAAAATATACGTTTCTTCTGCCGTGTTTCTTAACCGATTGAAGTGAAATTTAGTATGCAAGTTTATATTGGCCCACAAATAGCGTGTACCAAATTTCAATATTATAACGTATCTCGTTCCGATTATACGGCTGTTTATATATTCCCATAGTGCTTGGTATAAGAAAATATACGTTTCTTCTACAACTTGCCGTGTTTCTTAACCGATAGAAATCAAATTTAGTATGCAAGTTTATATTTGCCCAAAAATAGCGTGTACCGAATTTCAATATTATAACGTATCTCGTTCCGATTATACGGCTGTTTATATATTCCCATAGCGCTTGGTATAAGAAAATATACGTTTCTTCTACAACTTGCCGTGTTTCTTAACCGATTGAAATGAAATTTAGTATGCAAGTTTATATTGGCCCAAAAATAGCTTGTACCGAATTTCAATATTATAACGTATCTCGTTCCGATTATACGGCTGTTTATATATTCCCATAGCGCTTGGTATAAGAAAATATACGTTTCTTCTACAACTTGCCGTGTTTCTTAACCGATTGAAATGAAATTTAGTATGCAAGTTTATATTGTCCCAAAAATAGCGTGTACCGAATTTCAATATTATAACGTATCTCGTTCCGATTATACGGCTGTTTATATATTCCCATAGCGCTTGGTATAAGAAAATATACGTTTCTTCTACAACTTGCCGTGTTTCTTAACCGATTGAAGTGAAATTTAGTATGCAAGTTTATATTGGCCCAAAAATAGCTTGTACCGAATTTCAATATTATAACGTATCTCGTTCCGATTATACGGCTGTTTATATATTCCCATAGCGCTTGGTATAAGAAAATATACGTTTCTTCTACAACTTGCCGTGTTTCTTAACCGATTGAAATGAAATTTAGTATGCAAGTTTATATTGTCCCAAAAATAGCGTGTACCGAATTTCAATATTATAACGTATCTCGTTCCGATTATACGGCTGTTTATATATTCCCATAGCGCTTGGTATAAGAAAATATACGTTTCTTCTACAACTTGCCGTGTTTCTTAACCGATTGAAGTGAAATTTAGTATGCAAGTTTATATTGGCCCACAAATAGCGTGTACCAAATTTCAATATTATAACGTATCTCGTTCCGATTATACGGCTGTTTATGTATTCCCGTAGTGCTTGGTATAAGAAAATATACGTTTCTTCTACAACTTGCCGTGTTTCTGAACCGATTAAAGTGAAATTTAGTATGCAAGTTTATATTGGCCCACAAATAGCGTGTACCAAATTTCAATATTATAACATATTTCGTTCCGATTATACGGCTGTTTATATATTCCCATAGCGCTTGGTATAAGAAAATATACGTTTCTTCTGCCGTGTTTCTTAACCGATTGAAGTGAAATTTAGTATGCAAGTTTATATTGGCCCACAAATAGCGTGTACCAAATTTCAATATTATAACGTATCTCGTTCCGATTATACGGCTGTTTATATATTCCCATAGTGCTTGGTATAAGAAAATATACGTTTCTTCTACAACTTGCCGTGTTTCTTAACCGATTGAAATCAAATTTAGTATGCAAGTTTATATTTGCCCAAAAATAGCGTGTACCGAATTTCAATATTATAACGTATCTCGTTCCGATTATACGGCTGTTTATATATTCCCATAGCGCTTGGTATAAGAAAATATACGTTTCTTCTACAACTTGCCGTGTTTCTTAACCGATTGAAGTGAAATTTAGTATGCAAGTTTATATTGGCCCAAAAATAGCTTGTACCGAATTTCAATATTATAACGTATCTCGTTCCGATTATACGGCTGTTTATATATTCCCATAGCGCTTGGTATAAGAAAATATACGTTTCTTCTACAACTTGCCGTGTTTCTTAACCGATTGAAATGAAATTTAGTATGCAAGTTTATATTGTCCCAAAAATAGCGTGTACCGAATTTCAATATTATAACGTATCTCGTTCCGATTATACGGCTGTTTATATATTCCCATAGCGCTTGGTATAAGAAAATATACGTTTCTTCTACAACTTGCCGTGTTTCTTAACCGATTGAAGTGAAATTTAGTATGCAAGTTTATATTGGCCCAAAAATAGCTTGTACCGAATTTCAATATTATAACGTATCTCGTTCCGATTATACGGCTGTTTATATATTCCCATAGCGCTTGGTATAAGAAAATATACGTTTCTTCTACAACTTGCCGTGTTTCTTAACCGATTGAAATGAAATTTAGTATGCAAGTTTATATTGTCCCAAAAATAGCGTGTACCGAATTTCAATATTATAACGTATCTCGTTCCGATTATACGGCTGTTTATATATTCCCATAGCGCTTGGTATAAGAAAATATACGTTTCTTCTACAACTTGCCGTGTTTCTTAACCGATTGAAGTGAAATTTAGTATGCAAGTTTATATTGGCCCACAAATAGCGTGTACCGAATTTCAATATTATAACGTATCTCGTTCCGATTATACGGCTGTTTATATATTCCCATAGCGCTTGGTATAAGAAAATATACGTTTCTTCTACAACTTGCCGTGTTTCTTAACCGATTGAAGTTAAATTTAGTATGCAAGTTTATATTGTCCCACAAATAGCGCGTACCGAATTTCAATATTATAACGTATCTCGTTCCGATTATACGGCTGTTTATGTATTCCCGTAGTGCTTGGTATGAGAAAATAAACGTTTATTCTACAACTTGCCGTGTTTCATAACCGATTGTAGTGAAATTTAGTATGCAAGTTCATATTGGCCCAAAAATAGCATGTACCGAATTTCAATATTATAACGTATCTCGTTCCGATTATACGGCTGTTTATATATTCCCATAGCGCTTGGTATAAGAAAATATATGTTTCTTCTACAACTTGCCGTGTTTCTTAACCGATTGAAGTGAAATTTAGTATGCAAGTTTATATTGGCCCAAAAATAGCGTGTACCGAATTTCAATATTATAACGTATCTCGTTCCGATTATACGGCTGTTTATATATTCCCATAGCGCTTGGTATAAGAAAATATACGTTTCTTCTACAACTCGCCGTGTTTCTTAACCGATTGAAGTGAAATTTAGTATGCAAGTTTATATTGGCCCAAAAATAGCGTGTACCGAATTTCAATATTATAACGTATCTCGTTCCGATTATACGGCTGTTTATGTATTCCCGTAGTGCTTGGTATGAGAAAATAAACCTTTATTCTACAACTTGCCGTGTTTCTTAACCGATTGAAGTGAAATTTAGTATGCAAGTTTATATTGGCCCATAAATAGCGTGTACCGAATTTCAATATTATAACGTATCTCGTTCCGATTATACGGCTGTTTATATATTCCCATAGCGCTTGGTATAAGAAAATATACGTTTCTTCTACAACTTGCCGTGTTTCTTAACCGATTGAAGTGAAATTTAGTATGCAAGTTTATATTGGCCCAAAAATAGCGTGTACCGAATTTCAATATTATAACGTATCTCGTTCCGATTATACGGCTGTTTATGTATTCCCATAGCGCTTGGTATAAGAAAATATACGTTTCTTCTACAACTTGCCGTGTTTCTTAACCGATTGAAGTGAAATTTAGTATGCAAGTTAATATTGGCCCACAAATAGCATGTATTGAATTTCAATATTATAACGTATCTCGTTCCGATTATACGGCTGTTTATATATTCCCATAGCGCTTGGTATAAGAAAATATACGTTTCTTCTACAACTTGCCGTGTTTCTTAACCGATTGAAGTGAAATTTAGTATGCAAGTTTATATTGGCCCACAAATAGCGTGTACCGAATTTCAATATTATAACGTATCTCGTTCCGATTATACGGCTGTTTATATATTCCTATGGCGCTTGGTATAACAAAATATACGTTTCTTCTACAACTTGCCGTGTTTCTTAACCGATTGAAGTGAAATTTAGTATGCAAGTTTATATTGGCCCAAAAATAGCTTATACCGAATTTCAATATTATAACGTATCGCGTTCCGATTATACGGCTGTTTATGTATTCCCGTAGTGCTTGGTATAAGAAAATATACGTTTCTTCTACAACTTGCCGTGTTTCTTAACCGATTGAAGTGAAATTTAGTATGCAAGTTTATATTGGCCCAAAAATAGCTTGTACCGAATTTCAATATTATAACGTATCTCGTTCCGATTATACGGCTGTTTATATATTCCCATAGCGCTTGGTATAAGAAAATATACGTTTCTTCTACAACTTGCCGTGTTTCTTAACCGATTGAAATGAAATTTAGTATGCAAGTTTATATTGTCCCAAAAATAGCGTGTACCGAATTTCAATATTATAACGTATCTCGTTCCGATTATACGGCTGTTTATATATTCCCATAGCGCTTGGTATAAGAAAATATACGTTTCTTCTACAACTTGCCGTGTTTCTTAACCGATTGAAGTGAAATTTGGTATGCAAGTTTATATTGGCCCACAAATAGCGTGTACCGAATTTCAATATTATAACGTATCTCGTTCCGATTATACGGCTGTTTATATATTCCCATAGCGCTTGGTATAAGAAAATATACGTTTCTTCTACAACTTGCCGTGTTTCTTAACCGATTGAAGTGAAATTTAGTATGCAAGTTTATATTGTCCCACAAATAGCGCGTACCGAATTTCAATATTATAACGTAACTCGTTCCGATTATACGGCTGTTTATGTATTCCCGTAGTGCTTGGTATGAGAAAATAAACGTTTATTCTACAACTTGCCGTGTTTCATAACCGATTGTAGTGAAATTTAGTATGCAAGTTTATATTGGCCCAAAAATAGCATGTACCGAATTTCAATATTATAACGTATCTCGTTCCGATTATACGGCTGTTTATATATTCCCATAGCGCTTGGTATAAGAAAATATATGTTTCTTCTACAACTTGCCGTGTTTCTTAACCGATTGAAGTGAAATTTAGTATGCAAGTTTATATTGGCCCAAAAATAGCGTGTACCGAATTTTAATATTATAACGTATCTCGTTCCGATTATACGGCTGTTTATATATTCCCATAGCGCTTGGTATAAGAAAATATACGTTTCTTCTACAACTCGCCGTGTTTCTTAACCGATTGAAGTGAAATTTAGTATGCAAGTTTATATTGGCCCAAAAATAGCGTGTACCGAATTTCAATATTATAACGTATCTCGTTCCGATTATACGGCTGTTTATGTATTCCCGTAGTGCTTGGTATGAGAAAATAAACCTTTATTCTACAACTTGCCGTGTTTCTTAACCGATTGAAGTGAAATTTAGTATGCAAGTTTATATTGGCCCATAAATAGCGTGTACCGAATTTCAATATTATAACGTATCTCGTTCCGATTATACGGCTGTTTATATATTCCCATAGCGCTTGGTATAAGAAAATATACGTTTCTTCTACAACTTGCCGTGTTTCTTAACCGATTGAAGTGAAATTTAGTATGCAAGTTTATATTGGCCCAAAAATAGCGTGTACCGAATTTCAATATTATAACGTATCTCGTTCCGATTATACGGCTGTTTATGTATTCCCATAGCGCTTGGTATAAGAAAATATACGTTTCTTCTACAACTTGCCGTGTTTCTTAACCGATTGAAGTGAAATTTAGTATGCAAGTTGATATTGGCCCACAAATAGCATGTATTGAATTTCAATATTATAACGTATCTCGTTCCGATTATACGGCTGTTTATATATTCCCATAGCGCTTGGTATAAGAAAATATACGTTTCTTCTACAACTTGCCGTGTTTCTTAACCGATTGAAGTGAAATTTAGTATGCAAGTTTATATTGGCCCACAAATAGCGTGTACCGAATTTCAATATTATAACGTATCTCGTTCCGATTATACGGCTGTTTATATATTCCCATGGCGCTTGGTATAAGAAAATATACGTTTCTTCTACAACTTGCCGTGTTTCTTAACCGATTGAAGTGAAATTTAGTATGCAAGTTTATATTGGCCCAAAAATAGCTTGTACTGAATTTCAATATTATAACGTATCGCGTTCCGATTATACGGCTGTTTATGTATTCCCGTAGTGCTTGGTATTAGAAAATAAACATTTCTTCTACAACTTGCCGTGTTTCTTAACCGATTGAAGTAAAATTTGGTATGCAAGTTTATATTGGCCCACAAATAGCGTGTACCGAATTTCAATATTATAACGTATCTCGTTCCGATTATACGGCTGTTTATGTATTCCCGTAGTGCTTGGTATAAGAAAATATACGTTTATTCTACAACTTGCCGTGTTTCTTAACCGATTGTAGTGAAATTTAGTATGCAAGTTTATATTGGCCCACAAATAGCATGTACCGAATTTCAATATTATAACGTATCTCGTTTCGATTATACGGCTGTTTATATATTCCCATAGCGCTTGGTATAAGAAAATATACGTTTCTTCTACAACTTGCCGTGTTTCTTAACCGATTGAAGTGAAATTTAGTATGCAAGTTTATATTGGCCCAAAAATAGCATGTACCGAATTTCAATATTATAGCGTATCTCGTTCCGATTATACGGCTGTTTATATATTCCCATAGCGCTTGGTATAAGAAAATATACGTTTCTTCTACAACTTGCCGTGTTTCTTAACCGATTGAAGTGAAATTTAGTATGCAAGTTTATATTGGCCCAAAAATAGCGTGTACCGAATTTCAATATTATAACGTATCTCGTTCCGATTATACGGCTGTTTATGTATTTCCGTAGTGCTTGGTATGAGAAAATAAACGTTTATTCTTCAACTTGCCGTGTTTCTTAACCGATTGAAGTGAAATTTAGTATGCAAGTTTATATTGGCCCATAAATAGCGTGTACCGAATTTCAATATTATAACGTATCTCGTTCCGATTATACGGCTGTTTATATATTCCCATAGCGCTTGGTATAAGAAAATATACGTTTCTTCTACAACTTGCCGTGTTTCTTAACCGATTGAAGTGAAATTTAGTATGCAAGTTTATATTGGCCCAAAAATAGCGTGTACCGAATTTCAATATTATAACGTATCTCGTTCCGATTATACGGCTGTTTATATATTCCCATAGCGCTTGGTATAAGAAAATATACGTTTCTTCTACAACTTGCCGTGTTTCTTAACCGATTAAAGTGAAATTTAGTATGCAAGTTTATATTGGCCCAACAATAGCATGTACCGAATTTCAATATTATAACGTATCTCGTTCCGATTATACGGCTGTTTATATATTCCCATAGCGCTTGGTATAAGAAAATATACGTTTCTTCTACAACTTGCCGTGTTTCTTAACCGATTGAAGTGAAATTTAGTATGCAAGTTAATATTGGCCCAAAAATAGCGTGTACCGAATTTCAATATTATAACGTATCTTGTTCCGATTATACGGCTGTTTATATATTCCCATAGCGCTTGGTATAAGAAAATATACGTTTCTTCTACAACTTGCCGTGTTTCTTAACCGATTGAAGTGAAATTTAGTATGCAAGTTTATATTGGCCCAAAAATAGCGTGTACCGAATTTCAATATTATAACGTATCTCGTTCCGATTATACGGCTGTTTATATATTCCCATAGCGCTTGGTATAAGAAAATATACGTTTCTTCTACAACTTGCCGTGTTTCTTAACCGATTAAAGTGAAATTTAGTATGCAAGTTTATATTGGCCCAAAAATAGCGTGTACCGAATTTCAATATTATAACGTATCTCGTTCCGATTATACGGCTGTTTATATATTCCCATAGCGCTTGGTATAAGAAAATATACGTTTCTTCTACAACTTGCCGTGTTTCTTAACCGATTGAAGTGAAATTTAGTATGCAAGTTTATATTGGCCCAAAAATAGCGTGTACCGAATTTCAATATTATAACGTATCTCGTTCCGATTATACGGCTGTTTATATATTCCCATAGCGCTTGGTATAAGAAAATATACGTTTCTTCTACAACTTGCCGTGTTTCTTAACCGATTGTAGTGAAATTTAGTATGCAAGTTTATATTGGCCCACAAATAGCGTGTACCGAATTTCAATATTATAACGTAGCTCGTTCCGATTATACGGCTGTTTATATATTCCCGTAGTGCTTGGTATGAGAAAATAAACGTTTATTCTACAACTTGCTGTGTTTCTTAACCGATTGTAGTGAAATTTAGTATGCAAGTTTATATTGGCCCACAAATAGCGTGTACCGAATTTCAATATTATAACGTATCTCGTTCCGATTATACGGCTGTTTATATATTCCCATAGCGCTTGGTATAAGAAAATATACGTTTCTTCTACAACTTGCCGTGTTTCTTAACCGATTAAAGTGAAATTTAGTATGCAAGTTTATATTGGCTCACAAATAGCGTGTACCGAATTTCAATATTATAACGTATCTCGTTCCGATTATACGGCTGTTTATATATTCCCATAGCGCTTGGTATAAGAAAATATACGTTTCTTCTACAACACGCCGTGTTTCTTAACCGATTGAAGTGAAATTTAGTATGCAAGTTTATATTGGCCCAAAAATAGCGTGTACCGAATTTCAATATTATAACGTATCTCGTTCCGTTTATACGGCTGTTTATGTATTCCCGTAGTGCTTAGTATGAGAAAATATACGTTTCTTCTACAACTTGCCGTGTTTCTTAACCGATTGAAGTGAAATTTAGTATGCAAGTTTATATTGGCCCACAAATAGCGTGTACCGAATTTCAATATTATAACGTAGCTCGTTAAGATTATACGGCTGTTTATATATTCCCGTAGCGCTTGGTATAAGAAAATATACGTTTCTTCTACAACTTGCCGTGTTTCTTAACCGATTGAAGTGAAATTTAGTATGCAAGTTTATATTGGCCCAAAAATAGTGTGTACCGAATTTCAATATTATAACGTAACTCGTTTCGATTATACGGCTGTTTATGTATTCCCGTAGTGCTTGGTATGAGAAAATAAACGTTTATTCTACAACTTGCTGTGTTTCTTAACCGATTGTAGTGAAATTTAGTATGCAAGTTTATATTGGCCCACAAATAGCGTGTACCGAATTTCAATATTATAACGTATCTCGTTCCGATTATACGGCTATTTATATATTCCCATAGCGCACGTTTCTTCTACAACTTGCCGTGTTTCTTAACCGATAAAAGTGAAATTTAGTATGCAAGTTTATATTGGCTCACAAATAGCGTGTACCGAATTTCAATATTATAACGTAACTCGTTCCGATTATACGGCTGTTTATATATTCCCATAGCGCTTGGTATAAGAAAATATACGTTTCTTCTACAACTTGCCGTGTTTCTTAACCGATTGAAGTGAAATTTAGTATGCAAGTTTATATTGGCCCAAAAATAGCATGTACCGAATTTCAATATTATAGCGTATCTCGTTCCGATTATACGGCTGTTTATATATTCCCATAGCGCTTGGTATAAGAAAATAAACGTTTCTTCTACAACTTGCCGTGTTTCTTAACCGATTGAAGTGAAATTTAGTATGCAAGTTTATATTGGCCCAAAAATAGCGTGTACCGAATTTCAATATTATAACGTATCTCGTTCCGATTATACGGCTGTTTATGTATTTCCGTAGTGCTTGGTATGAGAAAATAAACGTTTATTCTTCAACTTGCCGTGTTTCTTAACCGATTGAAGTGAAATTTAGTATGCAAGTTTATATTGGCCCATAAATAGCGTGTACCGAATTTCAATATTATAACGTATCTCGTTCCGATTATACGGCTGTTTATATATTCCCATAGCGCTTGGTATAAGAAAATATACATTTCTTCTACAACTTGCCGTGTTTCTTAACCGATTGAAGTGAAATTTAGTATGCAAGTTTATATTGGCCCAAAAATAGCGTGTACCGAATTTCAATATTATAACGTATCTCGTTCCGATTATACGGCTGTTTATATATTCCCATAGCGCTTGGTATAAGAAAATATACGTTTCTTCTACAACTTGCCGTGTTTCTTAACCGATTAAAGTGAAATTCAGTATGCAAGTTTATATTGGCCCAACAATAGCATGTACCGAATTTCAATATTATAACGTATCTCGTTCCGATTATACGGCTGTTTATATATTCCCATAGCGCTTGGTATAAGAAAATATACGTTTCTTCTACAACTCGCCGTGTTTCTTAACCGATTGAAGTGAAATTTAGTATGCAAGTTTATATTGGCCCAAAAATAGCGTGTACCGAATTTCAATATTATAACGTATCTCGTTCCGATTATACGGCTGTTTATATATTCCCATAGCGCTTGGTATAAGAAAATATACGTTTCTTCTACAACTTGCCGTGTTTCTTAACCGATTAAAGTGAAATTTAGTATGCAAGTTTATATTGGCCCAAAAATAGCGTGTACCGAATTTCAATATTATAACGTATCTCGTTCCGATTATACGGCTGTTTATATATTCCCATAGCGCTTGGTATAAGAAAATATACGTTTCTTCTACAACTTGCCGTGTTTCTTAACCGATTGAAGTGAAATTTAGTATGCAAGTTTATATTGGCCCAAAAATAGCGTGTACCGAATTTCAATATTATAACGTATCTCGTTCCGATTATACGGCTGTTTATATATTCCCATAGCGCTTGGTATAAGAAAATATACGTTTCTTCTACAACTTGCCGTGTTTCTTAACCGATTGTAGTGAAATTTAGTATGCAAGTTTATATTGGCCCACAAATAGCGTGTACCGAATTTCAATATTATAACGTAGCTCGTTCCGATTATACGGCTGTTTATATATTCCCGTAGTGCTTGGTATGAGAAAATAAACGTTTATTCTACAACTTGCTGTGTTTCTTAACCGATTGTAGTGAAATTTAGTATGCAAGTTTATATTGGCCCACAAATAGCGTGTACCGAATTTCAATATTATAACGTATCTCGTTCCGATTATACGGCTGTTTATATATTCCCATAGCGCTTGGTATAAGAAAATATACGTTTCTTCTACAACTTGCCGTGTTTCTTAACCGATTAAAGTGAAATTTAGTATGCAAGTTTATATTGGCTCACAAATAGCGTGTACCGAATTTCAATATTATAACGTATCTCGTTCCGATTATACGGCTGTTTATATATTCCCATAGCGCTTGGTATAAGAAAATATACGTTTCTTCTACAACACGCCGTGTTTCTTAACCGATTGAAGTGAAATTTAGTATGCAAGTTTATATTGGCCCAAAAATAGCGTGTACCGAATTTCAATATTATAACGTATCTCGTTCCGATTATACGGCTGTTTATGTATTCCCGTAGTGCTTGGTATGAGAAAATAAACCTTTATTTTACAACTTGCTGTGTTTCTTAACCGATTGAAGTGAAATTTAGTATGCAAGTTTATATTGGCCCAAAAATAGCGTGTACCGAATTTCAATATTATAACGTATCTCGTTCCGATTATACGGCTGTTTATATATTCCCATAGCGCTTGGTATAAGAAAATAAACGTTTCTTCTACAACTTGCCGTGTTTCTTAACCGATTAAAGTGAAATTTAGTATGCAAGTTTATATTGGCCCACAAATAGCATGTACCGAATTTCAATATTATAGCGTATCTCGTTCCGATTATACGGCTGTTTATATATTCCCATAGCGCTTGGTATAAGAAAATATACGTTTCTTCTACAACTTGCCGTGTTTCTTAACCGATTGAAGTGAAATTTAGTATGCAAGTTTATATTGGCCCACAAATAGCGTGTACCGAATTTCAATATTATAACGTAGCTCGTTAAGATTATACGGCTGTTTATATATTCCCGTAGCGCGTGGTATAAGAAAATATACGTTTCTTCTACAACTTGCCGTGTTTCTTAACCGATTGAAGTGAAATTTAGTATGCAAGTTTATATTGGCCCAAAAATAGTGTTTACCGAATTTCAATATTATAACGTAACTCGTTTCGATTATACGGCTGTTTATGTATTCCCGTAGTGCTTGGTATGAGAAAATAAACGTTTATTCTACAACTTGCTGTGTTTCTTAACCGATTGTAGTGAAATTTAGTATGCAAGTTTATATTGGCCCACAAATAGCGTGTACCGAATTTCAATATTATAACGTATCTCGTTCCGATTATACGGCTGTTTATATATTCCCATAGCGCACGTTTCTTCTACAACTTGCCGTGTTTCTTAACCGATTAAAGTGAAATTTAGTATGCAAGTTTATATTGGCTCACAAATAGCGTGTACCGAATTTCAATATTATAACGTAACTTGTTCCGATTATACGGCTGTTTATATATTCCCATAGCGCTTGGTATAAGAAAATATACGTTTCTTCTACAACTTGCCGTGTTTCTTAACCGATTGAAATGAAATTTGGTATGCAAGTTTATATTGGCCAGAAATAGCGTGTACTGAATTTCAATATTATAACGTAACTCGTTCCGATTATACGGCTGTTTATGTATTCCCGTAGTGCTTGGTATGAGAAAATAAACTTTTATTCTACAACTTTTTGTTTTTCTGAACCGATTGTAGTGAAATTTGGTATGCAAGTTTATATTGGCCCACAAATAGCGTGTACCGAATTTCAATATTATAACGTATCTCGTTCCGATTATACGGCTGTTTATATATTCCCATAGCGCTTGGTATAAGAAAATATACGTTTCTTCTACAACTTGCCGTGTTTCTTAACCGATTAAAGTGAAATTTAGTATGCAAGTTTATATTGGCCCAAAAATAGCATGTACCGAATTTCAATATTATAACGTATCTCGTTCCGATTATACGGCTGTTTATATATTCCCATAGCGCTTGGTATAAGAAAATATACGTTTCTTCTACAACTTGCCGTGTTTCTTAACCGATTGAAGTGAAATTTAGTATGCAAGTTTATATTGGCCCAAAAATAGCGTGTACCGAATTTCAATATTATAACGTATCTCGTTCCGATTATACGGCTGTTTATATATTCCCATAGCGCTTGGTATAAGAAAATATACGTTTCTTCTACAACTTGCCGTGTTTCTTAACCGATTGAAGTGAAATTTAGTATGCAAGTTTATATTGGCCCAAAAATAGCGTGTACCGAATTTCAATATTATAACGTATCTCGTTCCGATTATACGGCTGTTTATGTATTCCCGTAGTGCTTGGTATGAGAAAATAAACCTTTATTTTACAACTTGCTGTGTTTCTTAACCGATTGAAGTGAAATATAGTATGCAAGTTTATATTGGCTCACAAATAGCGTGTACCGAATTTCAATATTATAACGTAACTCGTTCCGATTATACGGCTGTTTATATATTCCCATAGCGCTTGGTATAAGAAAATATACGTTTCTTCTACAACTTTCCGTGTTTCTTAACCGATTGAAATGAAATTTAGTATGCAAGTTTATATTGGCCTAAAAATAGCGTGTACTGAATTTCAATATTATAACGTAACTCGTTCCGATTATACGGCTGTTTATGTATTCCCGTAGTGCTTGGTATGAGAAAATAAACATTTATTCTACAACTTCTTGTGTTTCTTAACCGATTGTAGTGAAATTTGGTATGCAAGTTTATATTGGCCCACAAATAGCGTGTACCGAATTTCAATATTATAACGTATCTCGTTCCGATTATACGGCTGTTTATATATTCCCATAGCGCTTGGTATAAGAAAATATACGTTTCTTCTACAACTTGCCGTGTTTCTTAACCGATTAAAGTGAAATTTAGTATGCAAGTTTATATTGGCCCAAAAATAGCATGTACCGAATTTCAATATTATAACGTATCTCGTTCCGATTATACGGCTGTTTATATATTCCCATAGCGCTTGGTATAAGAAAATATACGTTTCTTCTACAACTTGCCGTGTTTCTTAACCGATTGAAGTGAAATTTAGTATGCAAGTTTATATTGGCCCAAAAATAGCGTGTACCGAATTTCAATATTATAACGTATCTCGTTCCGATTATACGGCTGTTTATATATTCCCATAGCGCTTGGTATAAGAAAATATACGTTTCTTCTACAACTCGCCGTGTTTCTTAACCGATTGAAGTGAAATTTAGTATGCAAGTTTATATTGGCCCAAAAATAGCGTGTACCGAATTTCAATATTATAACGTATCTCATTCCGATTATACGGCTGTTTATGTATTCCCGTAGTGCTTGGTATGAGAAAATAAACCTTTATTCTACAACTTGCTGTGTTTCTTAACCGATTGAAGTGAAATTTAGTATGCAAGTTTATATTGGCCCATAAATAGCGTGTACCGAATTTCAATATTATAACGTATCTCGTTCCGATTATACGGCTGTTTATATATTCCCATAGCGCTTGGTATAAGAAAATATACGTTTCTTCTACAACTTGCCGTGTTTCTTAACCGATTGAAGTGAAATTTAGTATGCAAGTTTAGAATGGCCCACAAATAGCGTGTACCGAATTTCAATATTATAACGTATCTCGTTCCGATTATACGGCTGTTTATGTATTCCCATAGCGCTTGGTATAAGAAAATATACGTTTATTCTACAACTTGCCGTGTTTCTTAACCGATTAAAGTGAAATTTAGTATGCAAGTTTATATTGGCCCAAAAATAGCGTGTACCGAATTTCAATATTATAACGTATCTCGTTCCGATTATACGGCTGTTTATATATTCCCATAACGCTTGGTATAAGAAAATATACGTTTCTTCTACAACTTGCCGTGTTTCTTAACCGATTAAAGTGAAATTTAGTATGCAAGTTTATATTGGCCCAAAAATAGCATGTACCGAATTTCAATATTATAACGTATCTCGTTCCGATTATACGGCTGTTTATATATTCCCATAGCGCTTGGTATAAGAAAATATACGTTTCTTCTACAACTTGCCGTGTTTCTTAACCGATTGAAGTGAAATTTAGTATGCAAGTTTATATTGGCCCAAAAATAGCGTGTACCAAATTTCAATATTATAACGTATCTCGTTCCGATTATACGGCTGTTTATATATTCCCATAGCGCTTGGTATAAGAAAATATACGTTTCTTCTACAACTCGCCGTGTTCCTTAACCGATTGAAGTGAAATTTAGTATGCAAGTTTATATTGGCCCAAAAATAGCGTGTACCGAATTTCAATATTATAACGTATCTCGTTCCGATTATACGGCTGTTTATGTATTCCCGTAGTGCTTGGTATGAGAAAATAAACCTTTATTCTACAACTTGCTGTGTTTCTTAACCGATTGAAGTGAAATTTAGTATGCAAGTTTATATTGGCCCATAAATAGCGTGTACCGAATTTCAATATTATAACGTATCTCGTTCCGATTATACGGCTGTTTATATATTCCCATAGCGCTTGGTATAAGAAAATATACGTTTCTTCTACAACTTGCCGTGTTTCTTAACCGATTGAAGTGAAATTTAGTATGCAAGTTTATATTGGCCCAAAAATAGCGTGTACCGAATTTCAATATTATAACGTATCTCGTTCCGATTATACGGCTGTTTATGTATTCCAATAGCGCTTGGTATAAGAAAATATACGTTTCTTCTACAACTTGCCGTGTTTCTTAACCAATTAAAGTGAAATTTAGTATGCAAGTTTATATTGGCCCAAAAATAGCATGTATTGAATTTCAATATTATAACGTATCTCGTTCCGATTATACGGCTGTTTATATATTCCCATAGCGCTTGGTATAAGAAAATATACGTTTCTTCTACAACTTGCCGTGTTTCTTAACCGATTGAAGTGAAATTTAGTATGCAAGTTTATATTGGCCCAAAAATAGCGTGTACCGAATTTCAATATTATAACTTATCTCGTTCCGATTATACGGCTGTTTATATATTCCCATGGCGCTTGGTATAACAAAATATACGTTTCTTCTACAACTTGCCGTGTTTCTTAACCGATTGAAGTGAAATTTAGTATGCAAGTTTATATTGGCCCAAAAATAGCTTGTACCGAATTTCAATATTATAACGTATCGCGTTCCGATTATACGGCTGTTTATATATTCCCATAGTGCTTGGTATAAGAAAATATACATTTCTTCTACAACTTGCCGTGTTTCTTAACCGATTGAAGTAAAATTTAGTATGCAAGTTTATATTGGCCCACAAATAGCGTGTACCAAATTTCAATATTATAACGTATCTCGTTCCGATTATACGGCTGTTTATGTATTCCCGTAGTGCTTGGTATAAGAAAATATACGTTTATTCTACAACTTGCCGTGTTTCTTAACCGATTGTAGTGAAATTTAGTATGCAAGTTTATATTGGCCCACAAATAGCATGTACCGAATTTCAATATTATAACGTATCTCGTTCCGATTATACGGCTGTTTATATATTCCCATAGCGCTTGGTATAAGAAAATATACGTTTCTTCTACAACTTGCCGTGTTTCTTAACCGATTGAAGTGAAATTTAGTATGCAAGTTTATATTGGCCCAAAAATAGCGTGTACCGAATTTCAATATTATAACGTATCTCGTTCCGATTATACGGCTGTTTATATATTCCCATAGCCCTTGGTATAAGAAAATATACGTTTCTTCTACAACTTGCCGTGTTTCTTAACCGATTGAAGTGAAATTTAGTATGCAAGTTTATATTGGCCCAAAAATAGCGTGTACCGAATTTCAATATTATAACGTATCTCGTTCCGATTATACGGCTGTTTATGTATTTCCGTAGTGCTTGGTATGAGAAAATAAACGTTTATTCTTCAACTTGCCGTGTTTCTTAACCGCTTGAAGTGAAATTGTTTATGTATTCCCGTAGTGCTTGGTATAAGAAAATATACATTTCTTCTACAACTTGCCGTGTTTCTTAACCGATTAAAGTGAAATTTAGTATGCAAGTTTATATTGGCCCAAAAATAGCGTGTACCAAATTTCAATATTATAACGTATCTCGTTCCGATTATACGGCTGTTTATATATTCCCATAGCGCTTGGTATAAGAAAATATACGTTTCTTCTACAACTTGCCGTGTTTCTTAACCGATTGAAGTGAAATTTAGTATGCAAGCTTATATTGGCCCAAAAATAGCGTGTACCGAATTTCAATATTATAACATATCTCGTTCCGATTATACGGCTGTTTATATATTCCCATAGCGCTTGGTATAAGAAAATATACGTTTCTTCTACAACTTGCCGTGTTTCTTAACCGATTGAAGTGAAATTTAGTATGCAAGTTTATATTGGCCCACAAATAGCGTGTACCGAATTTCAATATTATAACGTATCTCGTTTCGATTATACGGCTGTTTAGGTATTCCCGTAGTGCTTGGTATAAGAAATTATACGTTTATTCTACAACTTGCCGTGTTTCTTAACCGATTGAAGTGAAATTTAGTATACAAGTTTATATTGGCCCACAAATAGCGTGTACCGAATTTCAATATTATAACGTATCTCGTTCAGATTATACGGCTGTTTATGTATTCCCGTAGTGCTTGGTATAAGAAAATATACGTTTCTTCTACAACTTGCCGTGTTTCTGAACCGATTGAAGTGAAATTTAGTATGCAAGTTTATATTGGCCCAAAAATAGCGTGTACCAAATTTCAATATTATAACTTATCTCGTTCCGATTATACGGCTGTTTATATATTCCCATAGCGCTTGGTATAAGAAAATATACGTTTCTTCTACAACTTGCCGCGTATCTTAACCAATTGAAGTGAAATTTAGTATGCAAGTTTATATTGGCCCAAAAATAGCGTGTACCGAATTTCAATATTATAACGTATCTCGTTCCGATTATACGGCTGTTTATATATTCCCATAGCGCTTGGTATAAGAAAATATACGTTTCTTCTACAACTTACCGTGTTTCTTAACCGATTGAAGTGAAATTTAGTATGCAAGTAATTATTGGCCCAAAAATAGCGTGTACCGAATTTCAATATTATAACGTATCGCGTTCCGATTATACGGCTGTTTATGTATTCCCGTAGTGCTTGGTATGAGAAAATATACTTTTCTTTTACAACTTGCCGTGTTTCTTAACCGATTGAAGTGAAATTTAGTATGCAAGTTTATATTGGCCCACAAATAGCGTGTACCAAATTTCAATATTATAACGTATTTCGTTCCGATTATACGGCTGTTTATATATTCCCATAGCGCTTGGTATAAGAAAATATACGTTTCTTCTACAACTTGCCGTGTTTCTTAACCGATTGAAATGAAATTTAGTATGCAAGTTTATATTTGCCCAAAAATAGCGTGTACCGAATTTCAATATTATAACGTATCTCGTTCCGATTATACGGCTGTTTATGTATTCCCGTAGTGCTTGGTATGAGAAAATAAACGTTTATTCTACAACTTGCTGTGTTTTTTAACCGATTGAAGTGAAATTTAGTATACAAGTTTATATTGGCCCAAAAATAGCTTGTACTGAATTTCAATATTATAACGTATCTCGTTCCGATTATACGGCTGTTTATATATTCCCATAGCGCTTGGTATAAGAAAATAAACGTTTCTTCTACAACTTGCCGTGTTTCTTAACCGATTAAAGTGAAATTTAGTATGCAAGTTTATATTGGCCCACAAATAGCATGTACCGAATTTCAATATTATAGCGTATCTCGTTCCGATTATACGGCTGTTTATATATTCCCATAGCGCTTGGTATAAGAAAATATACGTTTCTTCTACAACTTGCCGTGTTTCTTAACCGATTGAAGTGAAATTTAGTATGCAAGTTTATATTGGCCCACAAATAGCGTGTACCGAATTTCAATATTATAACGTAGCTCGTTAAGATTATACGGCTGTTTATATATTCCCGTAGCGCTTGGTATAAGAAAATATACGTTTCTTCTACAACTTGCCGTGTTTCTTAACCGATTGAAGTGAAATTTAGTATGCAAGTTTATATTGGCCCAAAAATAGTGTTTACCGAATTTCAATATTATAACGTAACTCGTTTCGATTATACGGCTGTTTATGTATTCCCGTAGTGCTTGGTATGAGAAAATAAACGTTTATTCTACAACTTGCTGTGTTTCTTAACCGATTGTAGTGAAATTTAGTATGCAAGTTTATATTGGCCCACAAATAGCGTGTACCGAATTTCAATATTATAACGTATCTCGTTCCGATTATACGGCTGTTTATATATTCCCATAGCGCACGTTTCTTCTACAACTTGCCGTGTTTCTTAACCGATTAAAGTGAAATTTAGTATGCAAGTTTATATTGGCTCACAAATAGCGTGTACCGAATTTCAATATTATAACGTAACTTGTTCCGATTATACGGCTGTTTATATATTCCCATAGCGCTTGGTATAAGAAAATATACGTTTCTTCTACAACTTGCCGTGTTTCTTAACCGATTGAAATGAAATTTAGTATGCAAGTTTATATTGGCCAGAAATAGCGTGTACTGAATTTCAATATTATAACGTAACTCGTTCCGATTATACGGCTGTTTATGTATTCCCGTAGTGCTTGGTATGAGAAAATAAACATTTATTCTACAACTTTTTGTGTTTCTGAACCGATTGTAGTGAAATTTGGTATGCAAGTTTATATTGGCCCACAAATAGCGTGTACCGAATTTCAATATTATAACGTATCTCGTTCCGATTATACGGCTGTTTATATATTCCCATAGCGCTTGGTTTAAGAAAATATACGTTTCTTCTACAACTTGCCGTGTTTCTTAACCGATTGAAGTGAAATTTAGTATGCAAGTTTATATTGGCCCAAAAATAGCGTGCACCGAATTTCAATATTATAACGTAACTCGTTCCGATTATACGGCTGTTTATGTATTCCCGTAGTGCTTGGTATGAGAAAATAAACGTTTATTCTACAACTTCCCGTGTTTCTTAACCGATTGTAGTCAAATTTAGTATGCAAGTTTATGTTGGCCCACAAATAGCGTGTACCAAATTTCAATATTATAACGTATCTCGTTCCGATTATACGGCTGTTTATGTATTCCCGTAGTGCTTGGTATAAGAAAAGAAACGTTTCTTCTACAACTTGCCGTGTTTCTTAACTGATTAAAGTGAAATTTAGTATGCAAGTTTATATTGGCCCACAAATAGCGTGTACCGAATTTCAATATTATAACGTAACTCGTTCCGATTATACGGCTGTTTATATATTCCCATAGCGCTTGGTATAAGAAAATATACGTTTCTTCTACAACTTGCCGTGTTTCTTAACCGATTGAAGTGAAATTTAGTATGCAAGTTTATATTGGCCCAAAAATAGCGTGTACCGAATTTCAATATTATAACGTAACTCGTTCCGATTATACGGATGTTTATGTATTCTTGTAGTGCTTGGTATGAGAAAATAAACATTTATTCTACAACTTCCTGTGTTTCTTAACCGATTGTAGTAAAATTTGGTGTGCAAGTTTATATTGGCCCACAAATAGCGTGTACCAAATTTCAATATTATAACGTATCTCGTTCCGATTATACGGCTGTTTATGTATTCCCGTAGTGCTTGGTATAAGAAAATATACGTTTATTCTACAACTTGCCGTGTTTCTTAACCGATTTAAGTGAAATTTAGTATGCAAGTTTATATTGGCCCACAAATAGCGTGCACCGAATTTCAATATTATAACGTAACTCGTTCCGATTATACGGCTGTTTATGTATTCCCATAGCGCTTGGTATAAGAAAATAAACGTTTCTTCTACAACTTGCCGTGTTTCTTAACCGATTGAAGTGAAATTTAGTATGCAAGTTTATATTGGCCCAAAAATAGCGTGTACCGAATTTCAATATTATAACGTATCTCGTTCCGATTATACGGCTGTTTATGTATTTCCGTAGTGCTTGGTATGAGAAAATAAACGTTTATTCTTCAACTTGCCGTGTTTCTTAACCGATTGAAGTGAAATTTAGTATGCAAGTTTATATTGGCCCATAAATAGCGTGTACCGAATTTCAATATTATAACGTATCTCGTTCCGATTATACGGCTGTTTATATATTCCCATAGCGCTTGGTATAAGAAAATATACATTTCTTCTACAACTTGCCGTGTTTCTTAACCGATTGAAGTGAAATTTAGTATGCAAGTTTATATTGGCCCAAAAATAGCGTGTACCGAATTTCAATATTATAACGTATCTCGTTCCGATTATACGGCTGTTTATATATTCCCATAGCGCTTGGTATAAGAAAATATACGTTTCTTCTACAACTTGCCGTGTTTCTTAACCGATTAAAGTGAAATTTAGTATGCAAGTTTATATTGGCCCAAAAATAGCGTGTACCGAATTTCAATATTATAACGTATCTCGTTCCGATTATACGGCTGTTTATATATTCCCATAGCGCTTGGTATAAGAAAATATACGTTTCTTCTACAACTCGCCGTGTTTTTAAACCGATTGAAGTGAAATTTAGTATGCAAGTTTATATTGGCCCAAAAATAGCGTGTACCGAATTTCAATATTATAACGTATCTCGTTCCGATTATACGGCTGTTTATATATTCCCATAGCGCTTGGTATAAGAAAATATACGTTTCTTCTACAACTTGCCGTGTTTCTTAACCGATTAAAGTGAAATTTAGTATGCAAGTTTATATTGGCCCAAAAATAGCGTGTACCGAATTTCAATATTATAACGTATCTCGTTCCGATTATACGGCTGTTTATATATTCCCATAGCGCTTGGTATAAGAAAATATACGTTTCTTCTACAACTCGCCGTGTTTTTAAACCGATTGAAGTGAAATTTAGTATGCAAGTTTATATTGGCCCAAAAATAGCGTGTACCGAATTTCAATATTATAACGTATCTCGTTCCGATTATACGGCTGTTTATATATTCCCATAGCGCTTGGTATAAGAAAATATACGTTTCTTCTACAACTTGCCGTGTTTCTTAACCGATTAAAGTGAAATTTAGTATGCAAGTTTATATTGGCCCAAAAATAGCGTGTACCGAATTTCAATATTATAACGTATCTCGTTCCGATTATACGGCTGTTTATATATTCCCATAGCGCTTGGTATAAGAAAATATACGTTTCTTCTACAACTTGCCGTGTTTCTTAACCGATTGAAGTGAAATTTAGTATGCAAGTTTATATTGGCCCAAAAATAGCGTGTACCGAATTTCAATATTATAACGTATCTCGTTCCGATTATACGGCTGTTTATATATTCCCATAGCGCTTGGTATAAGAAAATATACGTTTCTTCTACAACTTGCCGTGTTTCTTAACCGATTGTAGTGAAATTTAGTATGCAAGTTTATATTGGCCCACAAATAGCGTGTACCGAATTTCAATATTATAACGTAGCTCGTTCCGATTATACGGCTGTTTATATATTCCCGTAGTGCTTGGTATGAGAAAATAAACGTTTATTCTACAACTTGCTGTGTTTCTTAACCGATTGTAGTGAAATTTAGTATGCAAGTTTATATTGGCCCACAAATAGCGTGTACCGAATTTCAATATTATAACGTATCTCGTTCCGATTATACGGCTGTTTATATATTCCCATAGCGCTTGGTATAAGAAAATATACGTTTCTTCTACAACTTGCCGTGTTTCTTAACCGATTAAAGTGAAATTTAGTATGCTAGTTTATATTGGCTCACAAATAGCGTGTACCGAATTTCAATATTATAACGTATCTCGTTCCGATTATACGGCTGTTTATATATTCCCATAGCGCTTGGTATAAGAAAATATACGTTTCTTCTACAACACGCCGTGTTTCTTAACCGATTGAAGTGAAATTTAGTATGCAAGTTTATATTGGCCCAAAAATAGCGTGTACCGAATTTCAATATTATAACGTATCTCGTTCTGATTATACGGCTGTTTATGTATTCCCGTAGTGCTTGGTATGAGAAAATAAACCTTTATTCTACAACTTGCTGTGTTTCTTAACCGATTGAAGTGAAATTTAGTATGCAAGTTTATATTGGCCCAAAAATAGCGTGTACCGAATTTCAATATTATAACGTATCTCGTTCCGATTATACGGCTGTTTATATATTCCCATAGCGCTTGGTATAAGAAAATATACGTTTCTTCTACAACTTGCCGTGTTTCTTAACCGATTAAAGTGAAATTCAGTATGCAAGTTTATATTGGCCCAACAATAGCATGTACCGAATTTCAATATTATAACGTATCTCGTTCCGATTATACGGCTGTTTATATATTCCCATAGCGCTTGGTATAAGAAAATATACGTTTCTTCTACAACTTGCCGTGTTTCTTAACCGATTAAAGTGAAATTCAGTATGCAAGTTTATATTGGCCCAACAATAGCATGTACCGAATTTCAATATTATAACGTATCTCGTTCCGATTATACGGCTGTTTATATATTCCCATAGCGCTTGGTATAAGAAAATATACGTTTCTTCTACAACTCGCCGTGTTTTTAAACCGATTGAAGTGAAATTTAGTATGCAAGTTTATATTGGCCCAAAAATAGCGTGTACCGAATTTCAATATTATAACGTATCTCGTTCCGATTATACGGCTGTTTATATATTCCCATAGCGCTTGGTATAAGAAAATATACGTTTCTTCTACAACTTGCCGTGTTTCTTAACCGATTAAAGTGAAATTTAGTATGCAAGTTTATATTGGCCCAAAAATAGCGTGTACCGAATTTCAATATTATAACGTATCTCGTTCCGATTATACGGCTGTTTATATATTCCCATAGCGCTTGGTATAAGAAAATATACGTTTCTTCTACAACTTGCCGTGTTTCTTAACCGATTGAAGTGAAATTTAGTATGCAAGTTTATATTGGCCCAAAAATAGCGTGTACCGAATTTCAATATTATAACGTATCTCGTTCCGATTATACGGCTGTTTATATATTCCCATAGCGCTTGGTATAAGAAAATATACGTTTCTTCTACAACTTGCCGTGTTTCTTAACCGATTGTAGTGAAATTTAGTATGCAAGTTTATATTGGCCCACAAATAGCGTGTACCGAATTTCAATATTATAACGTAGCTCGTTCCGATTATACGGCTGTTTATATATTCCCGTAGTGCTTGGTATGAGAAAATAAACGTTTATTCTACAACTTGCTGTGTTTCTTAACCGATTGTAGTGAAATTTAGTATGCAAGTTTATATTGGCCCACAAATAGCGTGTACCGAATTTCAATATTATAACGTATCTCGTTCCGATTATACGGCTGTTTATATATTCCCATAGCGCTTGGTATAAGAAAATATACGTTTCTTCTACAACTTGCCGTGTTTCTTAACCGATTAAAGTGAAATTTAGTATGCTAGTTTATATTGGCTCACAAATAGCGTGTACCGAATTTCAATATTATAACGTATCTCGTTCCGATTATACGGCTGTTTATATATTCCCATAGCGCTTGGTATAAGAAAATATACGTTTCTTCTACAACACGCCGTGTTTCTTAACCGATTGAAGTGAAATTTAGTATGCAAGTTTATATTGGCCCAAAAATAGCGTGTACCGAATTTCAATATTATAACGTATCTCGTTCTGATTATACGGCTGTTTATGTATTCCCGTAGTGCTTGGTATGAGAAAATAAACCTTTATTCTACAACTTGCTGTGTTTCTTAACCGATTGAAGTGAAATTTAGTATGCAAGTTTATATTGGCCCAAAAATAGCGTGTACCGAATTTCAATATTATAACGTATCTCGTTCCGATTATACGGCTGTTTATATATTCCCATAGCGCTTGGTATAAGAAAATAAACGTTTCTTCTACAACTTGCCGTGTTTCTTAACCGATTAAAGTGAAATTTAGTATGCAAGTTTATATTGGCCCACAAATAGCATGTACCGAATTTCAATATTATAGCGTATCTCGTTCCGATTATACGGCTGTTTATATATTCCCATAGCGCTTGGTATAAGAAAATATACGTTTCTTCTACAACTTGCCGTGTTTCTTAACCGATTGAAGTGAAATTTAGTATGCAAGTTTATATTGGCCCACAAATAGCGTGTACCGAATTTCAATATTATAACGTAGCTCGTTAAGATTATACGGCTGTTTATATATTCCCGTAGCGCTTGGTATAAGAAAATATACGTTTCTTCTACAACTTGCCGTGTTTCTTAACCGATTGAAGTGAAATTTAGTATGCAAGTTTATATTGGCCCAAACATAGTGTTTACCGAATTTCAATATTATAACGTAACTCGTTTCGATTATACGGCTGTTTATGTATTCCCGTAGTGCTTGGTATGAGAAAATAAACGTTTATTCTACAACTTGCTGTGTTTCTTAACCGATTGTAGTGAAATTTAGTATGCAAGTTTATATTGGCCCACAAATAGCGTGTACCGAATTTCAATATTATAACGTATCTCGTTCCGATTATACGGCTGTTTATATATTCCCATAGCGCACGTTTCTTCTACAACTTGCCGTGTTTCTTAACCGATTAAAGTGAAATTTAGTATGCAAGTTTATATTGGCTCACAAATAGCGTGTACCGAATTTCAATATTATAACGTAACTTGTTCCGATTATACGGCTGTTTATATATTCCCATAGCGCTTGGTATAAGAAAATATACGTTTCTTCTACAACTTGCCGTGTTTCTTAACCGATTGAAATGAAATTTAGTATGCAAGTTTATATTGGCCAGAAATAGCGTGTACTGAATTTCAATATTATAACGTAACTCGTTCCGATTATACGGCTGTTTATGTATTCCCGTAGTGCTTGGTATGAGAAAATAAACATTTATTCTACAACTTTTTGTGTTTCTGAACCGATTGTAGTGAAATTTGGTATGCAAGTTTATATTGGCCCACAAATAGCGTGTACCGAATTTCAATATTATAACGTATCTCGTTCCGATTATACGGCTGTTTATATATTCCCATAGCGCTTGGTATAAGAAAATATACGTTTCTTCTACAACTTGCCGTGTTTCTTAACCGATTAAAGTGAAATTTAGTATGCAAGTTTATATTGGCCCAAAAATAGCATGTACCGAATTTCAATATTATAACGTATCTCGTTCCGATTATACGGCTGTTTATATATTCCCATAGCGCTTGGTATAAGAAAATATACGTTTCTTCTACAACTTGCCGTGTTTCTTAACCGATTGAAGTGAAATTTAGTATGCAAGTTTATATTGGCCCAAAAATAGCGTGTACCGAATTTCAATATTATAACGTATCTCGTTCCGATTATACGGCTGTTTATATATTCCCATAGCGCTTGGTATAAGAAAATATACGTTTCTTCTACAACTTGCCGTGTTTCTTAACCGATTGAAGTGAAATTTAGTATGCAAGTTTATATTGGCCCAAAAATAGCGTGTACCGAATTTCAATATTATAACGTATCTCGTTCCGATTATACGGCTGTTTATGTATTCCCGTAGTGCTTGGTATGAGAAAATAAACCTTTATTTTACAACTTGCTGTGTTTCTTAACCGATTGAAGTGAAATATAGTATGCAAGTTTATATTGGCTCACAAATAGCGTGTACCGAATTTCAATATTATAACGTAACTCGTTCCGATTATACGGCTGTTTATATATTCCCATAGCGCTTGGTATAAGAAAATATACGTTTCTTCTACAACTTGCCGTGTTTCTTAACCGATTGAAATGAAATTTAGTATGCAAGTTTATATTGGCCTAAAAATAGCGTGTACTGAATTTCAATATTATAACGTAACTCGTTCCGATTATACGGCGGTTTATGTATTCCCGTAGTGCTTGGTATGAGAAAATAAACATTTATTTTACAACTTCTTGTGTTTCTTAACCGATTGTAGTAAAATTTGGTATGCAAGTTTATATTGGCCCACAAATAGCGTGTACCGAATTTCAATATTATAACGTATCTCGTTCCGATTATACGGCTGTTTATATATTCCCATAGCGCTTGGTATAAGAAAATATACGTTTCTTCTACAACTTGCCGTGTTTCTTAACCGATTAAAGTGAAATTTAGTATGCAAGTTTATATTGGCCCAAAAATAGCATGTACCGAATTTCAATATTATAACGTATCTCGTTCCGATTATACGGCTGTTTATATATTCCCATAGCGCTTGGTATAAGAAAATATACGTTTCTTCTACAACTTGCCGTGTTTCTTAACCGATTGAAGTGAAATTTAGTATGCAAGTTTATATTGGCCCAAAAATAGCGTGTACCGAATTTCAATATTATAACGTATCTCGTTCCGATTATACGGCTGTTTATATATTCCCATAGCGCTTGGTATAAGAAAATATACGTTTCTTCTACAACTCGCCGTGTTTCTTAACCGATTGAAGTGAAATTTAGTATGCAAGTTTATATTGGCCCAAAAATAGCGTGTACCGAATTTCAATATTATAACGTATCTCATTCCGATTATACGGCTGTTTATGTATTCCCGTAGTGCTTGGTATGAGAAAATAAACCTTTATTCTACAACTTGCTGTGTTTCTTAACCGATTGAAGTGAAATTTAGTATGCAAGTTTATATTGGCCCATAAATAGCGTGTACCGAATTTCAATATTATAACGTATCTCGTTCCGATTATACGGCTGTTTATATATTCCCATAGCGCTTGGTATAAGAAAATATACGTTTCTTCTACAACTTGCCGTGTTTCTTAACCGATTGAAGTGAAATTTAGTATGCAAGTTTAGATTGGCCCAAAAATAGCGTGTACCGAATTTCAATATTATAACGTATCTCGTTCCGATTATACGGCTGTTTATGTATTCCCATAGCGCTTGGTATAAGAAAATATACGTTTCTTCTACAACTTGCCGTGTTTCTTAACCGATTAAAGTGAAATTTAGTATGCAAGTTTATATTGGCCCAAAAATAGCGTGTACCGAATTTCAATATTATAACGTATCTCGTTCCGATTATACGGCTGTTTATATATTCCCATAGCGCTTGGTATAAGAAAATATACGTTTCTTCTACAACTTGCCGTGTTTCTTAACCGATTGAAGTGAAATTTAGTATGCAAGTTTATATTGGCCCAAAAATAGCATGTACCGAATTTCAATATTATAACGTATCTCGTTCCGATTATACGGCTGTTTATATATTCCCATAGCGCTTGGTATAAGAAAATATACGTTTCTTCTACAACTTGCCGTGTTTCTTAACCGATTGAAGTGAAATTTAGTATGCAAGTTTATATTGGCCCAAAAATAGCGTGTACCAAATTTCAATATTATAACGTATCTCGTTCCGATTATACGGCTGTTTATATATTCCCATAGCGCTTGGTATAAGAAAATATACGTTTCTTCTACAACTCGCCGTGTTCCTTAACCGATTGAAGTGAAATTTAGTATGCAAGTTTATATTGGCCCAAAAATAGCGTGTACCGAATTTCAATATTATAACGTATCTCGTTCCGATTATACGGCTGTTTATGTATTCCCGTAGTGCTTGGTATGAGAAAATAAACCTTTATTCTACAACTTGCTGTGTTTCTTAACCGATTGAAGTGAAATTTAGTATGCAAGTTTATATTGGCCCATAAATAGCGTGTACCGAATTTCAATATTATAACGTATCTCGTTCCGATTATACGGCTGTTTATATATTCCCATAGCGCTTGGTATAAGAAAATATACGTTTCTTCTACAACTTGCCGTGTTTCTTAACCGATTGAAGTGAAATTTAGTATGCAAGTTTATATTGGCCCAAAAATAGCGTGTACCGAATTTCAATATTATAACGTATCTCGTTCCGATTATACGGCTGTTTATGTATTCCCATAGCGCTTGGTATAAGAAAATATACGTTTCTTCTACAACTTGCCGTGTTTCTTAACCAATTAAAGTGAAATTTAGTATGCAAGTTTATATTGGCCCAAAAATAGCATGTATTGAATTTCAATATTATAACGTATCTCGTTCCGATTATACGGCGGTTTATATATTCCCATAGCGCTTGGTATAAGAAAATATACGTTTCTTCTACAACTTGCCGTGTTTCTTAACCGATTGAAGTGAAATTTAGTATGCAAGTTTATATTGGCCCAAAAATAGCGTGTACCGAATTTCAATATTATAACTTATCTCGTTCCGATTATACGGCTGTTTATATATTCCCATGGCGCTTGGTATAACAAAATATACGTTTCTTCTACAACTTGCCGTGTTTCTTAACCGATTGAAGTGAAATTTAGTATGCAAGTTTATATTGGCCCAAAAATAGCTTGTACCGAATTTCAATATTATAACGTATCGCGTTCCGATTGTACGGCTGTTTATGTATTCCCGTAGTGCTTGGTATAAGAAAATATACATTTCTTCTACAACTTGCCGTGTTTCTTAACCGATTGAAGTAAAATTTAGTATGCTAGTTTATATTGGCCCACAAATAGCGTGTACCAAATTTCAATATTATAACGTATCTCGTTCCGATTATACGGCTGTTTATGTATTCCCATAGTGCTTGGTATAAGAAAATATACGTTTATTCTACAACTTGCCGTGTTTCTTAACCGATTGTAGTGAAATTTAGTATGCAAGTTTATATTGGCCCACAAATAGCATGTACCGAATTTCAATATTATAACGTATCTCGTTCCGATTATACGGCTGTTTATATATTCCCATAGCGCTTGGTATAAGAAAATATACGTTTCTTCTACAACTTGCCGTGTTTCTTAACCGATTGAAGTGAAATTTAGTATGCAAGTTTATATTGGCCCAAAAATAGCGTGTACCGAATTTCAATATGATAACGTATCTCGTTCCGATTATACGGCTGTTTATATATTCCCATAGCCCTTGGTATAAGAAAATATACGTTTCTTCTACAACTTGCCGTGTTTCTTAACCGATTGAAGTGAAATTTAGTATGCAAGTTTATATTGGCCCAAAAATAGCGTGTACCGAATTTCAATATTATAACGTATCTCGTTCCGATTATACGGCTGTTTATGTATTTCCGTAGTGCTTGGTATGAGAAAATAAACGTTTATTCTTCAACTTGCCGTGTTTCTTAACCGCTTGAAGTGAAATTGTTTATGTATTCCCGTAGTGCTTGGTATAAGAAAATATACATTTCTTCTACAACTTGCCGTGTTTCTTAACCGATTAAAGTGAAATTTAGTATGCAAGTTTATATTGGCCCAAAAATAGCGTGTACCAAATTTCAATATTATAACGTATCTCGTTCCGATTATACGGCTGTTTATATATTCCCATAGCGCTTGGTATAAGAAAATATACGTTTCTTCTACAACTTGCCGTGTTTCTTAACCGATTGAAGTGAAATTTAGTATGCAAGCTTATATTGGCCCAAAAATAGCGTGTACCGAATTTCAATATTATAACATATCTCGTTCCGATTATACGGCTGTTTATATATTCCCAAAGCGCTTGGTATAAGAAAATATACGTTTCTTCTACAACTTGCCGTGTTTCTTAACCGATTGAAGTGAAATTTAGTATGCAAGTTCATATTGGCCCACAAATAGCGTGTACCGAATTTCAATATTATAACGTATCTCGTTTCGATTATACGGCTGTTTAGGTATTCCCGTAGTGCTTGGTATAAGAAATTATACGTTTATTCTACAACTTGCCGTGTTTCTTAACCGATTGAAGTGAAATTTAGTATACAAGTTTATATTGGCCCACAAATAGCGTGTACCAAATTTCAATATTATAACGTATCTCGTTCAGATTATACGGCTGTTTATGTATTCCCGTAGTGCTTGGTATAAGAAAATATACGTTTCTTCTACAACTTGCCGTGTTTCTGAACCGATTGAAGTGAAATTTAGTATGCAAGTTTATATTGGCCCAAAAATAGCGTGTACCAAATTTCAATATTATAACTTATCTCGTTCCGATTATACGGCTGTTTATATATTCCCATAGCGCTTGGTATAAGAAAATATACGTTTCTTCTACAACTTGCCGCGTATCTTAACCAATTGAAGTGAAATTTAGTATGCAAGTTTATATTGGCCCAAAAATAGCATGTACCGAATTTCAATAATATAACGTATCTCGTTCCGATTATACGGCTGTTTATATATTCCCATAGCGCTTGGTATAAGAAAATATACGTTTCTTCTACAACTTGCCGTGTTTCTTAACCGATTGAAGTGAAATTTAGTATGCAAGTAATTATTGGCCCAAAAATAGCGTGTACCGAATTTCAATATTATAACGTATCGCGTTCCGATTATACGGCTGTTTATGTATTCCCGTAGTGCTTGGTATGAGAAAATAAACTTTTCTTTTACAACTTGCCGTGTTTCTTAACCGATTGAAGTGAAATTTAGTATGCAAGTTTATATTGGCCCACAAATAGCGTGTACCAAATTTCAATATTATAACGTATTTCGTTCCGATTATACGGCTGTTTATATATTCCCATAGCGCTTGGTATAAGAAAATATACGTTTCTTCTACAACTTGCCGTGTTTCTTAACCGATTGAAATGAAATTTAGTATGCAAGTTTATATTTGCCCAAAAATAGCGTGTACCGAATTTCAATATTATAACGTATCTCGTTCCGATTATACGGCTGTTTATGTATTCCCGTAGTGCTTGGTATGAGAAAATAAACGTTTATTTTACAACTTGCTGTGTTTTTTTACCGATTGAAGTGAAATTTAGTATACAAGTTTATATTGGCCCAAAAATAGCTTGTACCGAATTTCAATATTATAACGTATCTCGTTCCGATTATACGGCTGTTTATATATTCCCATAGCGCTTGGTATAAGAAAATATACGTTTCTTCTACAACTTGCCGTGTTTCTTAACCGATTGAAGTGAAATTTAGTATGCAAGTTTATATTGGCCCACAAATAGCGTGTACCGAATTTCAATATTATAACGTAGCTCGTTCCGATTATACGGCTGTTTATATATTCCCATAGCGCTTGGTTTAAGAAAATATACGTTTCTTCTACAACTTGCCGTGTTTCTTAACCGATTGAAGTGAAATTTAGTATGCAAGTTTATATTGGCCCAAAAATAGCGTGCACCGAATTTCAATATTATAACGTAACTCGTTCCGATTATACGGCTGTTTATGTATTCCCGTAGTGCTTGGTATGAGAAAATAAACGTTTATTCTACAACTTCCCGTGTTTCTTAACCGATTGTAGTCAAATTTAGTATGCAAGTTTATGTTGGCCCACAAATAGCGTGTACCAAATTTCAATATTATAACGTATCTCGTTCCGATTATACGGCTGTTTATGTATTCCCGTAGTGCTTGGTATAAGAAAAGAAACGTTTCTTCTACAACTTGCCGTGTTTCTTAACTGATTAAAGTGAAATTTAGTATGCAAGTTTATATTGGCCCACAAATAGCGTGTACCGAATTTCAATATTATAACGTAACTCGTTCCGATTATACGGCTGTTTATATATTCCCATAGCGCTTGGTATAAGAAAATATACGTTTCTTCTACAACTTGCCGTGTTTCTTAACCGATTGAAGTGAAATTTAGTATGCAAGTTTATATTGGCCCAAAAATAGCGTGTACCGAATTTCAATATTATAACGTAACTCGTTCCGATTATACGGATGTTTATGTATTCTTGTAGTGCTTGGTATGAGAAAATAAACATTTATTCTACAACTTCCTGTGTTTCTTAACCGATTGTAGTAAAATTTGGTGTGCAAGTTTATATTGGCCCACAAATAGCGTGTACCAAATTTCAATATTATAACGTATCTCGTTCCGATTATACGGCTGTTTATGTATTCCCGTAGTGCTTGGTATAAGAAAATATACGTTTATTCTACAACTTGCCGTGTTTCTTAACCGATTTAAGTGAAATTTAGTATGCAAGTTTATATTGGCCCACAAATAGCGTGTACCAAATTTCAATATTATAACGTATCTCGTTCCGATTATACGGCTGTTTATATATTCCCATAGCGCTTGGTATAAGAAAATATACGTTTCTTCTACAACTTGCCGTGTTTCTTAACCGATTGAAGTGAAATTTAGTATGCAAGTTTATATTGGCCCACAAATAGCGTGTACCAAATTTCAATATTATAACGTATCTCGTTCCGATTATACGGCTGTTTATATATTCCCATAGCGCTTGGTATAAGAAAATATACGTTTCTTCTACAACTTGCCGTGTTTCTTAACCGATTGAAGTGAAATTTAGTATGCAAGTTTATATTGGCCCAAAAATAGCGTGTACCGAATTTCAATATTATAACGTATCTCGTTCCGATTATACGGCTGTTTATGTATTCCCGTAGTGCTTGGTATGAGAAAATAAACCTTTATTCTACAACTTGCTGTGTTTCTTAACCGATTGAAGTGAAATTTAGTATGCAAGTTTATATTGGCCCATAAATAGCGTGTACCGAATTTCAATATTATAACGTATCTCGTTCCGATTATACGGCTGTTTATATATTCCCATAGCGCTTGGTATAAGAAAATATACGTTTCTTCTACAACTTGCCGTGTTTCTTAACCGATTGAAGTGAAATTTAGTATGCAAGTTTATATTGGCCCAAAAATAGCGTGTACCGAATTTCAATATTATAACGTATCTCGTTCCGATTATACGGCTGTTTATGTATTCCCATAGCGCTTGGTATAAGAAAATATACGTTTCTTCTACAACTTGCCGTGTTTCTTAACCGATTAAAGTGAAATTTAGTATGCAAGTTTATATTGGCCCAAAATAGCATGTATTGAATTTCAATATTATAACGTATCTCGTTCCGATTATACGGCTGTTTATATATTCCCATAGCGCTTGGTATAAGAAAATATACGTTTCTTCTACAACTTGCCGTGTTTCTTAACCGATTGAAGTGAAATTTAGTATGCAAGTTTATATTGGCCCAAAAATAGCGTGTACCGAATTTCAATATTATAACGTATCTCGTTCCGATTATACGGCTGTTTATATATTCCCATGGCGCTTGGTATAACAAAATATACGTTTCTTCTACAACTTGCCGTGTTTCTCAACCGATTGAAGTGAAATTTAGTATGCAAGTTTATATTGGCCCAAAAATAGCTTGTACCGAATTTCAATATTATAACGTATCGCGTTCCGATTATACGGCTGTTTATGTATTCTTGTAGTGCTTGGTATAAGAAAATATACATTTCTTCTACAACTTGCCGTGTTTCTTAACCGATTGAAGTAAAATTTAGTATGCAAGTTTATATTGGCCCACAAATAGCGTGTACCAAATTTCAATATTATAACGTATCTCGTTCCGATTATACGGCTGTTTATGTATTCCCATAGTGCTTGGTATAAGAAAATATACGTTTATTCTACAACTTGCCGTGTTTCTTAACCGATTGTAGTGAAATTTAGTATGCAAGTTTATATTGGCCCACAAATAGCATGTACCGAATTTCAATATTATAACGTATCTCGTTCCGATTATACGGCTGTTTATATATTCCCATAGCGCTTGGTATAAGAAAATATACGTTTCTTCTACAACTTGCCGTGTTTCTCAACCGATTGAAGTGAAATTTAGTATGCAAGTTTATATTGGCCCAAAAATAGCGTGAACCGAATTTCAATATTATAACGTATCGCGTTCCGATTATACGGCTGTTTATGTATTCCCGTAGTGCTTGGTATGAGAAAATAAACGTTTATTCTTCAACTTGCCGTGTTTCTTAACCGCTTGAAGTGAAATTGTTTATGTATTCCCGTAGTGCTTGGTATAAGAAAATATACATTTCTTCTACAACTTGCCGTGTTTCTTAACCGATTAAAGTGAAATTTAGTATGCAAGTTTATATTGGCCCAAAAATAGCGTGTACCAAATTTCAATATTATAACGTATCTCGTTCCGATTATACGGCTGTTTATATATTCCCATAGTGCTTGGTATAAGAAAATATACGTTTCTTCTACAACTTGCCGTGTTTCTTAACCGATTGAAGTGAAATTTAGTATGCAAGTTTATATTGGCCCAAAAATAGCGTGTACTGAATTTCAATATTATAACATATCTCGTTCCGATTATACGGCTGTTTATATATTCCCATAGCGCTTGGTATAAGAAAATATACGTTTCTTCTACAACTTGCCGTGTTTCTTAACCGATTGAAGTGAAATTTAGTATGCAAGTTTATATTGGCCCACAAATAGCGTGTACCAAATTTCAATATTATAACGTATCTCGTTCCGATTATACGGCTGTTTATATATTCCCATAGCGCTTGGTATATGTAAATATACGTTTCTTCTACAACTTGCCGTGTTTCTTAACCGATTGAAGTGAAATTTAGTATGCAAGTTTATATTGGCCCAAAAATAGCGTGTACCGAATTTCAATATTATAACGTATCTCGTTCCGATTATACGGCTGTTTATGTATTCCCGTAGTGCTTGGTAGGAGAAAATAAACCTTTATTCTACAACTTGCCGTGTTTCTTAACCGATTGAAGTGAAATTTAGTATGCAAGTTTATATTGGCCCATAAATAGCGTGTACCGAATTTCAATATTATAACGTATCTCGTTCCGATTATACGGCTGTTTATATATTCCCATAGCGCTTGGTATAAGAAAATATACGTTTCTTCTACAACTTGCCGTGTTTCTTAACCGATTGAAGTGAAATTTAGTATGCAAGTTTATATTGGCCCACAAATAGCGTGTACCGAATTTCAATATTATAACGTAGCTCGTTCCGATTATACGGCTGTTTATATATTCCCATAGCGCTTGGTTTAAGAAAATATACGTTTCTTCTACAACTTGCCGTGTTTCTTAACCGATTGAAGTGAAATTTAGTATGCAAGTTTATATTGGCCCAAAAATAGCGTGCACCGAATTTCAATATTATAACGTAACTCGTTCCGATTATACGGCTGTTTATGTATTCCCATAGTGCTTGGTATAAGAAAATATACGTTTATTCTACAACTTGCCGTGTTTCTTAACCGATTGTAGTGAAATTTAGTATGCAAGTTTATATTGGCCCACAAATAGCATGTACCGAATTTCAATATTATAACGTATCTCGTTCCGATTATACGGCTGTTTATATATTCCCATAGCGCTTGGTATAAGAAAATATACGTTTCTTCTACAACTTGCCGTGTTTCTCAACCGATTGAAGTGAAATTTAGTATGCAAGTTTATATTGGCCCAAAAATAGCGTGAACCGAATTTCAATATTATAACGTATCGCGTTCCGATTATACGGCTGTTTATGTATTCCCGTAGTGCTTGGTATGAGAAAATAAACGTTTATTCTTCAACTTGCCGTGTTTCTTAACCGCTTGAAGTGAAATTGTTTATGTATTCCCGTAGTGCTTGGTATAAGAAAATATACATTTCTTCTACAACTTGCCGTGTTTCTTAACCGATTAAAGTGAAATTTAGTATGCAAGTTTATATTGGCCCAAAAATAGCGTGTACCAAATTTCAATATTATAACGTATCTCGTTCCGATTATACGGCTGTTTATATATTCCCATAGTGCTTGGTATAAGAAAATATACGTTTCTTCTACAACTTGCCGTGTTTCTTAACCGATTGAAGTGAAATTTAGTATGCAAGTTTATATTGGCCCACAAATAGCGTGTACCGAATTTCAATATTATAACGTAGCTCGTTCCGATTATACGGCTGTTTATATATTCCCATAGCGCTTGGTTTAAGAAAATATACGTTTCTTCTACAACTTGCCGTGTTTCTTAACCGATTGAAGTGAAATTTAGTATGCAAGTTTATATTGGCCCAAAAATAGCGTGCACCGAATTTCAATATTATAACGTAACTCGTTCCGATTATACGGCTGTTTATGTATTCCCGTAGTGCTTGGTATGAGAAAATAAACGTTTATTCTACAACTTGCTGTGTTTCTTAACCGATTGTAGTCAAATTTAGTATGCAAGTTTATGTTGGCCCACAAATAGCGTGTACCAAATTTCAATATTATAACGTATCTCGTTCCGATTATACGGCTGTTTATGTATTCCCGTAGTGCTTGGTATAAGAAAATATACGTTTCTTCTACAACTTGCCGTGTTTCTTAACCGATTGAAGTGAAATTTAGTATGCAAGTTTATATTGGCCCAAAAATAGCGTGTACCGAATTTCAATATTATAACGTATCTCGTTCCGATTATACGGCTGTTTATGTATTCCCGTAGTGCTTGGTAGGAGAAAATAAACCTTTATTCTACAACTCGCCGTGTTCCTTAACCGATTGAAGTGAAATTTAGTATGCAAGTTTATATTGGCCCAAAAATAGCGTGTACCGAATTTCAATATTATAACGTATCTCGTTCCGATTATACGGCTGTTTATGTATTCCCGTAGTGCTTGGTATGAGAAAATAAACCTTTATTCTACAACTTGCTGTGTTTCTTAACCGATTGAAGTGAAATTTAGTATGCAAGTTTATATTGGCCCATAAATAGCGTGTACCGAATTTCAATATTATAACGTATCTCGTTCCGATTATACGGCTGTTTATATATTCCCATAGCGCTTGGTATAAGAAAATATACGTTTCTTCTACAACTTGCCGTGTTTCTTAACCGATTGAAGTGAAATTTAGTATGCAAGTTTATATTGGCCCAAAAATAGCGTGTACCGAATTTCAATATTATAACGTATCTCGTTCCGATTATACGGCTGTTTATGTATTCCCATAGCGCTTGGTATAAGAAAATATACGTTTCTTCTACAACTTGCCGTGTTTCTTAACCAATTAAAGTGAAATTTAGTATGCAAGTTTATATTGGCCCAAAAATAGCATGTATTGAATTTCAATATTATAACGTATCTCGTTCCGATTATACGGCTGTTTATATATTCCCATAGCGCTTGGTATAAGAAAATATACGTTTCTTCTACAACTTGCCGTGTTTCTTAACCGATTGAAGTGAAATTTAGTATGCAAGTTTATATTGGCCCAAAAATAGCGTGTACCGAATTTCAATATTATAACTTATCTCGTTCCGATTATACGGCTGTTTATATATTCCCATGGCGCTTGGTATAACAAAATATACGTTTCTTCTACAGCTTGCCGTGTTTCTTAACCGATTGAAGTGAAATTTAGTATGCAAGTTTATATTGGCCCAAAAATAGCTTGTACCGAATTTCAATATTATAACGTATCGCGTTCCGATTGTACGGCTGTTTATGTATTCCCGTAGTGCTTGGTATAAGAAAATATACATTTCTTCTACAACTTGCCGTGTTTCTTAACCGATTGAAGTAAAATTTAGTATGCTAGTTTATATTGGCCCACAAATAGCGTGTACCAAATTTCAATATTATAACGTATCTCGTTCCGATTATACGGCTGTTTATGTATTCCCATAGTGCTTGGTATAAGAAAATATACGTTTATTCTACAACTTGCCGTGTTTCTTAACCGATTGTAGTGAAATTTAGTATGCAAGTTTATATTGGCCCACAAATAGCATGTACCGAATTTCAATATTATAACGTATCTCGTTCCGATTATACGGCTGTTTATATATTCCCATAGCGCTTGGTATAAGAAAATATACGTTTCTTCTACAACTTGCCGTGTTTCTTAACCGATTGAAGTGAAATTTAGTATGCAAGTTTATATTGGCCCAAAAATAGCGTGTACCGAATTTCAATATGATAACGTATCTCGTTCCGATTATACGGCTGTTTATATATTCCCATAGCCCTTGGTATAAGAAAATATACGTTTCTTCTACAACTTGCCGTGTTTCTTAACCGATTGAAGTGAAATTTAGTATGCAAGTTTATATTGGCCCAAAAATAGCGTGTACCGAATTTCAATATTATAACGTATCTCGTTCCGATTATACGGCTGTTTATGTATTTCCGTAGTGCTTGGTATGAGAAAATAAACGTTTATTCTTCAACTTGCCGTGTTTCTTAACCGCTTGAAGTGAAATTGTTTATGTATTCCCGTAGTGCTTGGTATAAGAAAATATACATTTCTTCTACAACTTGCCGTGTTTCTTAACCGATTAAAGTGAAATTTAGTATGCAAGTTTATATTGGCCCAAAAATAGCGTGTACCAAATTTCAATATTATAACGTATCTCGTTCCGATTATACGGCTGTTTATATATTCCCATAGCGCTTGGTATAAGAAAATATACGTTTCTTCTACAACTTGCCGTGTTTCTTAACCGATTGAAGTGAAATTTAGTATGCAAGCTTATATTGGCCCAAAAATAGCGTGTACCGAATTTCAATATTATAACATATCTCGTTCCGATTATACGGCTGTTTATATATTCCCAAAGCGCTTGGTATAAGAAAATATACGTTTCTTCTACAACTTGCCGTGTTTCTTAACCGATTGAAGTGAAATTTAGTATGCAAGTTCATATTGGCCCACAAATAGCGTGTACCGAATTTCAATATTATAACGTATCTCGTTTCGATTATACGGCTGTTTAGGTATTCCCGTAGTGCTTGGTATAAGAAATTATACGTTTATTCTACAACTTGCCGTGTTTCTTAACCGATTGAAGTGAAATTTAGTATACAAGTTTATATTGGCCCACAAATAGCGTGTACCAAATTTCAATATTATAACGTATCTCGTTCAGATTATACGGCTGTTTATGTATTCCCGTAGTGCTTGGTATAAGAAAATATACGTTTCTTCTACAACTTGCCGTGTTTCTGAACCGATTGAAGTGAAATTTAGTATGCAAGTTTATATTGGCCCAAAAATAGCGTGTACCAAATTTCAATATTATAACTTATCTCGTTCCGATTATACGGCTGTTTATATATTCCCATAGCGCTTGGTATAAGAAAATATACGTTTCTTCTACAACTTGCCGCGTATCTTAACCAATTGAAGTGAAATTTAGTATGCAAGTTTATATTGGCCCAAAAATAGCATGTACCGAATTTCAATAATATAACGTATCTCGTTCCGATTATACGGCTGTTTATATATTCCCATAGCGCTTGGTATAAGAAAATATACGTTTCTTCTACAACTTGCCGTGTTTCTTAACCGATTGAAGTGAAATTTAGTATGCAAGTAATTATTGGCCCAAAAATAGCGTGTACCGAATTTCAATATTATAACGTATCGCGTTCCGATTATACGGCTGTTTATGTATTCCCGTAGTGCTTGGTATGAGAAAATAAACTTTTCTTTTACAACTTGCCGTGTTTCTTAACCGATTGAAGTGAAATTTAGTATGCAAGTTTATATTGGCCCACAAATAGCGTGTACCAAATTTCAATATTATAACGTATTTCGTTCCGATTATACGGCTGTTTATATATTCCCATAGCGCTTGGTATAAGAAAATATACGTTTCTTCTACAACTTGCCGTGTTTCTTAACCGATTGAAATGAAATTTAGTATGCAAGTTTATATTTGCCCAAAAATAGCGTGTACCGAATTTCAATATTATAACGTATCTCGTTCCGATTATACGGCTGTTTATGTATTCCCGTAGTGCTTGGTATGAGAAAATAAACGTTTATTTTACAACTTGCTGTGTTTTTTAACCGATTGAAGTGAAATTTAGTATACAAGTTTATATTGGCCCAAAAATAGCTTGTACCGAATTTCAATATTATAACGTATCTCGTTCCGATTATACGGCTGTTTATATATTCCCATAGCGCTTGGTATAAGAAAATATACGTTTCTTCTACAACTTGCCGTGTTTCTTAACCGATTGAAGTGAAATTTAGTATGCAAGTTTATATTGGCCCACAAATAGCGTGTACCGAATTTCAATATTATAACGTAGCTCGTTCCGATTATACGGCTGTTTATATATTCCCATAGCGCTTGGTTTAAGAAAATATACGTTTCTTCTACAACTTGCCGTGTTTCTTAACCGATTGAAGTGAAATTTAGTATGCAAGTTTATATTGGCCCAAAAATAGCGTGCACCGAATTTCAATATTATAACGTAACTCGTTCCGATTATACGGCTGTTTATGTATTCCCGTAGTGCTTGGTATGAGAAAATAAACGTTTATTCTACAACTTCCCGTGTTTCTTAACCGATTGTAGTCAAATTTAGTATGCAAGTTTATGTTGGCCCACAAATAGCGTGTACCAAATTTCAATATTATAACGTATCTCGTTCCGATTATACGGCTGTTTATGTATTCCCGTAGTGCTTGGTATAAGAAAAGAAACGTTTCTTCTACAACTTGCCGTGTTTCTTAACTGATTAAAGTGAAATTTAGTATGCAAGTTTATATTGGCCCACAAATAGCGTGTACCGAATTTCAATATTATAACGTAACTCGTTCCGATTATACGGCTGTTTATATATTCCCATAGCGCTTGGTATAAGAAAATATACGTTTCTTCTACAACTTGCCGTGTTTCTTAACCGATTGAAGTGAAATTTAGTATGCAAGTTTATATTGGCCCAAAAATAGCGTGTACCGAATTTCAATATTATAACGTAACTCGTTCCGATTATACGGATGTTTATGTATTCTTGTAGTGCTTGGTATGAGAAAATAAACATTTATTCTACAACTTCCTGTGTTTCTTAACCGATTGTAGTAAAATTTGGTGTGCAAGTTTATATTGGCCCACAAATAGCGTGTACCAAATTTCAATATTATAACGTATCTCGTTCCGATTATACGGCTGTTTATGTATTCCCGTAGTGCTTGGTATAAGAAAATATACGTTTATTCTACAACTTGCCGTGTTTCTTAACCGATTTAAGTGAAATTTAGTATGCAAGTTTATATTGGCCCACAAATAGCGTGTACCAAATTTCAATATTATAACGTATCTCGTTCCGATTATACGGCTGTTTATATATTCCCATAGCGCTTGGTATAAGAAAATATACGTTTCTTCTACAACTTGCCGTGTTTCTTAACCGATTGAAGTGAAATTTAGTATGCAAGTTTATATTGGCCCACAAATAGCGTGTACCAAATTTCAATATTATAACGTATCTCGTTCCGATTATACGGCTGTTTATATATTCCCATAGCGCTTGGTATAAGAAAATATACGTTTCTTCTACAACTTGCCGTGTTTCTTAACCGATTGAAGTGAAATTTAGTATGCAAGTTTATATTGGCCCAAAAATAGCGTGTACCGAATTTCAATATTATAACGTATCTCGTTCCGATTATACGGCTGTTTATGTATTCCCGTAGTGCTTGGTATGAGAAAATAAACCTTTATTCTACAACTTGCTGTGTTTCTTAACCGATTGAAGTGAAATTTAGTATGCAAGTTTATATTGGCCCATAAATAGCGTGTACCGAATTTCAATATTATAACGTATCTCGTTCCGATTATACGGCTGTTTATATATTCCCATAGCGCTTGGTATAAGAAAATATACGTTTCTTCTACAACTTGCCGTGTTTCTTAACCGATTGAAGTGAAATTTAGTATGCAAGTTTATATTGGCCCAAAAATAGCGTGTACCGAATTTCAATATTATAACGTATCTCGTTCCGATTATACGGCTGTTTATGTATTCCCATAGCGCTTGGTATAAGAAAATATACGTTTCTTCTACAACTTGCCGTGTTTCTTAACCGATTAAAGTGAAATTTAGTATGCAAGTTTATATTGGCCCAAAATAGCATGTATTGAATTTCAATATTATAACGTATCTCGTTCCGATTATACGGCTGTTTATATATTCCCATAGCGCTTGGTATAAGAAAATATACGTTTCTTCTACAACTTGCCGTGTTTCTTAACCGATTGAAGTGAAATTTAGTATGCAAGTTTATATTGGCCCAAAAATAGCGTGTACCGAATTTCAATATTATAACGTATCTCGTTCCGATTATACGGCTGTTTATATATTCCCATGGCGCTTGGTATAACAAAATATACGTTTCTTCTACAACTTGCCGTGTTTCTCAACCGATTGAAGTGAAATTTAGTATGCAAGTTTATATTGGCCCAAAAATAGCTTGTACCGAATTTCAATATTATAACGTATCGCGTTCCGATTATACGGCTGTTTATGTATTCCCGTAGTGCTTGGTATAAGAAAATATACATTTCTTCTACAACTTGCCGTGTTTCTTAACCGATTGAAGTAAAATTTAGTATGCAAGTTTATATTGGCCCACAAATAGCGTGTACCAAATTTCAATATTATAACGTATCTCGTTCCGATTATACGGCTGTTTATGTATTCCCATAGTGCTTGGTATAAGAAAATATACGTTTATTCTACAACTTGCCGTGTTTCTTAACCGATTGTAGTGAAATTTAGTATGCAAGTTTATATTGGCCCACAAATAGCATGTACCGAATTTCAATATTATAACGTATCTCGTTCCGATTATACGGCTGTTTATATATTCCCATAGCGCTTGGTATAAGAAAATATACGTTTCTTCTACAACTTGCCGTGTTTCTCAACCGATTGAAGTGAAATTTAGTATGCAAGTTTATATTGGCCCAAAAATAGCGTGTACCGAATTTCAATATTATAACGTATCGCGTTCCGATTATACGGCTGTTTATGTATTCCCGTAGTGCTTGGTATGAGAAAATAAACGTTTATTCTTCAACTTGCCGTGTTTCTTAACCGCTTGAAGTGAAATTGTTTATGTATTCCCGTAGTGCTTGGTATAAGAAAATATACATTTCTTCTACAACTTGCCGTGTTTCTTAACCGATTAAAGTGAAATTTAGTATGCAAGTTTATATTGGCCCAAAAATAGCGTGTACCAAATTTCAATATTATAACGTATCTCGTTCCGATTATACGGCTGTTTATATATTCCCATAGTGCTTGGTATAAGAAAATATACTTTTCTTCTACAACTTGCCGTGTTTCTTAACCGATTGAAGTGAAATTTAGTATGCAAGTTTATATTGGCCCAAAAATAGCGTGTACCGAATTTCAATATTATAACATATCTCGTTCCGATTATACGGCTGTTTATATATTCCCATAGCGCTTGGTATAAGAAAATATACGTTTCTTCTACAACTTGCCGTGTTTCTTAACCGATTGAAGTGAAATTTAGTATGCAAGTTTATATTGGCCCACAAATAGCGTGTACCAAATTTCAATATTATAACGTATCTCGTTCCGATTATACGGCTGTTTATATATTCCCATAGCGCTTGGTATATGTAAATATACGTTTCTTCTACAACTTGCCGTGTTTCTTAACCGATTGAAGTGAAATTTAGTATGCAAGTTTATATTGGCCCAAAAATAGCGTGTACCGAATTTCAATATTATAACGTATCTCGTTCCGATTATACGGCTGTTTATGTATTCCCGTAGTGCTTGGTAGGAGAAAATAAACCTTTATTCTACAACTTGCCGTGTTTCTTAACCGATTGAAGTGAAATTTAGTATGCAAGTTTATATTGGCCCACAAATAGCGTGTACCGAATTTCAATATTATAACGTAGCTCGTTCCGATTATACGGCTGTTTATATATTCCCATAGCGCTTGGTTTAAGAAAATATACGTTTCTTCTACAACTTGCCGTGTTTCTTAACCGATTGAAGTGAAATTTAGTATGCAAGTTTATATTGGCCCAAAAATAGCGTGCACCGAATTTCAATATTATAACGTAACTCGTTCCGATTATACGGCTGTTTATGTATTCCCGTAGTGCTTGGTATGAGAAAATAAACGTTTATTCTACAACTTCCCGTGTTTCTTAACCGATTGTAGTCAAATTTAGTATGCAAGTTTATGTTGGCCCACAAATAGCGTGTACCAAATTTCAATATTATAACGTATCTCGTTCCGATTATACGGCTGTTTATGTATTCCCGTAGTGCTTGGTATAAGAAAAGAAACGTTTCTTCTACAACTTGCCGTGTTTCTTAACTGATTAAAGTGAAATTTAGTATGCAAGTTTATATTGGCCCACAAATAGCGTGTACCGAATTTCAATATTATAACGTAACTCGTTCCGATTATACGGCTGTTTATATATTCCCATAGCGCTTGGTATAAGAAAATATACGTTTCTTCTACAACTTGCCGTGTTTCTTAACCGATTGAAGTGAAATTTAGTATGCAAGTTTATATTGGCCCAAAAATAGCGTGTACCGAATTTCAATATTATAACGTAACTCGTTCCGATTATACGGATGTTTATGTATTCTTGTAGTGCTTGGTATGAGAAAATAAACATTTATTCTACAACTTCCTGTGTTTCTTAACCGATTGTAGTAAAATTTGGTGTGCAAGTTTATATTGGCCCACAAATAGCGTGTACCAAATTTCAATATTATAACGTATCTCGTTCCGATTATACGGCTGTTTATGTATTCCCGTAGTGCTTGGTATAAGAAAATATACGTTTATTCTACAACTTGCCGTGTTTCTTAACCGATTTAAGTGAAATTTAGTATGCAAGTTTATATTGGCCCACAAATAGCGTGTACCAAATTTCAATATTATAACGTATCTCGTTCCGATTATACGGCTGTTTATATATTCCCATAGCGCTTGGTATAAGAAAATATACGTTTCTTCTACAACTTGCCGTGTTTCTTAACCGATTGAAGTGAAATTTAGTATGCAAGTTTATATTGGCCCACAAATAGCGTGTACCAAATTTCAATATTATAACGTATCTCGTTCCGATTATACGGCTGTTTATATATTCCCATAGCGCTTGGTATAAGAAAATATACGTTTCTTCTACAACTTGCCGTGTTTCTTAACCGATTGAAGTGAAATTTAGTATGCAAGTTTATATTGGCCCAAAAATAGCGTGTACCGAATTTCAATATTATAACGTATCTCGTTCCGATTATACGGCTGTTTATGTATTCCCGTAGTGCTTGGTATGAGAAAATAAACCTTTATTCTACAACTTGCTGTGTTTCTTAACCGATTGAAGTGAAATTTAGTATGCAAGTTTATATTGGCCCATAAATAGCGTGTACCGAATTTCAATATTATAACGTATCTCGTTCCGATTATACGGCTGTTTATATATTCCCATAGCGCTTGGTATAAGAAAATATACGTTTCTTCTACAACTTGCCGTGTTTCTTAACCGATTGAAGTGAAATTTAGTATGCAAGTTTATATTGGCCCAAAAATAGCGTGTACCGAATTTCAATATTATAACGTATCTCGTTCCGATTATACGGCTGTTTATGTATTCCCATAGCGCTTGGTATAAGAAAATATACGTTTCTTCTACAACTTGCCGTGTTTCTTAACCGATTAAAGTGAAATTTAGTATGCAAGTTTATATTGGCCCAAAATAGCATGTATTGAATTTCAATATTATAACGTATCTCGTTCCGATTATACGGCTGTTTATATATTCCCATAGCGCTTGGTATAAGAAAATATACGTTTCTTCTACAACTTGCCGTGTTTCTTAACCGATTGAAGTGAAATTTAGTATGCAAGTTTATATTGGCCCAAAAATAGCGTGTACCGAATTTCAATATTATAACGTATCTCGTTCCGATTATACGGCTGTTTATATATTCCCATGGCGCTTGGTATAACAAAATATACGTTTCTTCTACAACTTGCCGTGTTTCTCAACCGATTGAAGTGAAATTTAGTATGCAAGTTTATATTGGCCCAAAAATAGCTTGTACCGAATTTCAATATTATAACGTATCGCGTTCCGATTATACGGCTGTTTATGTATTCTTGTAGTGCTTGGTATAAGAAAATATACATTTCTTCTACAACTTGCCGTGTTTCTTAACCGATTGAAGTAAAATTTAGTATGCAAGTTTATATTGGCCCACAAATAGCGTGTACCAAATTTCAATATTATAACGTATCTCGTTCCGATTATACGGCTGTTTATGTATTCCCATAGTGCTTGGTATAAGAAAATATACGTTTATTCTACAACTTGCCGTGTTTCTTAACCGATTGTAGTGAAATTTAGTATGCAAGTTTATATTGGCCCACAAATAGCATGTACCGAATTTCAATATTATAACGTATCTCGTTCCGATTATACGGCTGTTTATATATTCCCATAGCGCTTGGTATAAGAAAATATACGTTTCTTCTACAACTTGCCGTGTTTCTCAACCGATTGAAGTGAAATTTAGTATGCAAGTTTATATTGGCCCAAAAATAGCGTGAACCGAATTTCAATATTATAACGTATCGCGTTCCGATTATACGGCTGTTTATGTATTCCCGTAGTGCTTGGTATGAGAAAATAAACGTTTATTCTTCAACTTGCCGTGTTTCTTAACCGCTTGAAGTGAAATTGTTTATGTATTCCCGTAGTGCTTGGTATAAGAAAATATACATTTCTTCTACAACTTGCCGTGTTTCTTAACCGATTAAAGTGAAATTTAGTATGCAAGTTTATATTGGCCCAAAAATAGCGTGTACCAAATTTCAATATTATAACGTATCTCGTTCCGATTATACGGCTGTTTATATATTCCCATAGTGCTTGGTATAAGAAAATATACGTTTCTTCTACAACTTGCCGTGTTTCTTAACCGATTGAAGTGAAATTTAGTATGCAAGTTTATATTGGCCCAAAAATAGCGTGTACTGAATTTCAATATTATAACATATCTCGTTCCGATTATACGGCTGTTTATATATTCCCATAGCGCTTGGTATAAGAAAATATACGTTTCTTCTACAACTTGCCGTGTTTCTTAACCGATTGAAGTGAAATTTAGTATGCAAGTTTATATTGGCCCACAAATAGCGTGTACCAAATTTCAATATTATAACGTATCTCGTTCCGATTATACGGCTGTTTATATATTCCCATAGCGCTTGGTATATGTAAATATACGTTTCTTCTACAACTTGCCGTGTTTCTTAACCGATTGAAGTGAAATTTAGTATGCAAGTTTATATTGGCCCAAAAATAGCGTGTACCGAATTTCAATATTATAACGTATCTCGTTCCGATTATACGGCTGTTTATGTATTCCCGTAGTGCTTGGTAGGAGAAAATAAACCTTTATTCTACAACTTGCCGTGTTTCTTAACCGATTGAAGTGAAATTTAGTATGCAAGTTTATATTGGCCCATAAATAGCGTGTACCGAATTTCAATATTATAACGTATCTCGTTCCGATTATACGGCTGTTTATATATTCCCATAGCGCTTGGTATAAGAAAATATACGTTTCTTCTACAACTTGCCGTGTTTCTTAACCGATTGAAGTGAAATTTAGTATGCAAGTTTATATTGGCCCACAAATAGCGTGTACCGAATTTCAATATTATAACGTAGCTCGTTCCGATTATACGGCTGTTTATATATTCCCATAGCGCTTGGTTTAAGAAAATATACGTTTCTTCTACAACTTGCCGTGTTTCTTAACCGATTGAAGTGAAATTTAGTATGCAAGTTTATATTGGCCCAAAAATAGCGTGCACCGAATTTCAATATTATAACGTAACTCGTTCCGATTATACGGCTGTTTATGTATTCCCGTAGTGCTTGGTATGAGAAAATAAACGTTTATTCTACAACTTGCTGTGTTTCTTAACCGATTGCAGTCAAATTTAGTATGCAAGTTTATGTTGGCCCACAAATAGCGTGTACCAAATTTCAATATTATAACGTATCTCGTTCCGATTATACGGCTGTTTATGTATTCCCGTAGTGCTTGGTATAAGAAAAGAAACGTTTCTTCTACAACTTGCCGTGTTTCTTAACCGATTAAAGTGAAATTTAGTATGCAAGTTTATATTGGCCCACAAATAGCGTGTACCGAATTTCAATATTATAACGTAACTCGTTCCGATTATACGGCTGTTTATATATTCCCATAGCGCTTGGTATAAGAAAATATACGTTTCTTCTACAACTTGCCGTGTTTCTTAACCGATTGAAGTGAAATTAAGTATGCAAGTTTATATTGGCCCAAAAATAGCGTGTACCGAATTTCAATATTATAACGTAACTCGTTCCGATTATACGGCTGTTTATGTATTCTTGTAGTGCTTGGTATGAGAAAATAAACATTTATTCTACAACTTCCTGTGTTTCTTAACCGATTGTAGTGAAATTTGGTATGCAAGTTTATATTGGCCCACAAATAGCGTGTACCAAATTTCAATATTATAACGTATCTCGTTCCGATTATACGGCTGTTTATGTATTCCCGTAGTGCTTGGTATGAGAAAATAAACGTTTATTCTACAACTTGCTGTGTTTTTTAACCGATTGAAGTGAAATTTAGTATACAAGTTTATATTGGCCCAAAAATAGCTTGTACCGAATTTCAATATTATAACGTATCTCGTTCCGATTATACGGCTGTTTATATATTCCCATAGCGCTTGGTATAAGAAAATATACGTTTCTTCTACAACTTGCCGTGTTTCTTAACCGATTGAAGTGAAATTTAGTATGCAAGTTTATATTGGCCCACAAATAGCGTGTACCGAATTTCAATATTATAACGTAGCTCGTTCCGATTATACGGCTGTTTATATATTCCCATAGCGCTTGGTTTAAGAAAATATACGTTTCTTCTACAACTTGCCGTGTTTCTTAACCGATTGAAGTGAAATTTAGTATGCAAGTTTATATTGGCCCAAAAATAGCGTGCACCGAATTTCAATATTATAACGTAACTCGTTCCGATTATACGGCTGTTTATGTATTCCCGTAGTACTTGGTATGAGAAAATAAACGTTTATTCTACAACTTCCCGTGTTTCTTAACCGATTGTAGTCAAATTTAGTATGCAAGTTTATGTTGGCCCACAAATAGCGTGTACCAAATTTCAATATTATAACGTATCTCGTTCCGATTATACGGCTGTTTATGTATTCCCGTAGTGCTTGGTATAAGAAAAGAAACGTTTCTTCTACAACTTGCCGTGTTTCTTAACTGATTAAAGTGAAATTTAGTATGCAAGTTTATATTGGCCCACAAATAGCGTGTACCGAATTTCAATATTATAACGTAACTCGTTCCGATTATACGGCTGTTTATATATTCCCATAGCGCTTGGTATAAGAAAATATACGTTTCTTCTACAACTTGCCGTGTTTCTTAACCGATTGAAGTGAAATTTAGTATGCAAGTTTATATTGGCCCAAAAATAGCGTGTACCGAATTTCAATATTATAACGTAACTCGTTCCGATTATACGGATGTTTATGTATTCTTGTAGTGCTTGGTATGAGAAAATAAACATTTATTCTACAACTTCCTGTGTTTCTTAACCGATTGTAGTAAAATTTGGTGTGCAAGTTTATATTGGCCCACAAATAGCGTGTACCAAATTTCAATATTATAACGTATCTCGTTCCGATTATACGGCTGTTTATGTATTCCCGTAGTGCTTGGTATAAGAAAATATACGTTTATTCTACAACTTGCCGTGTTTCTTAACCGATTGAAGTGAAATTTAGTATGCAAGTTTATATTGGCCCACAAATAGCGTGTACCAAATTTCAATATTATAACGTATCTCGTTCCGATTATACGGCTGTTTATATATTCCCATAGCGCTTGGTATATGTAAATATACGTTTCTTCTACAACTTGCCGTGTTTCTTAACCGATTGAAGTGAAATTTAGTATGCAAGTTTATATTGGCCCAAAAATAGCGTGTACCGAATTTCAATATTATAACGTATCTCGTTCCGATTATACGGCTGTTTATGTATTCCCGTAGTGCTTGGTAGGAGAAAATAAACCTTTATTCTACAACTTGCCGTGTTTCTTAACCGATTGAAGTGAAATTTAGTATGCAAGTTTATATTGGCCCATAAATAGCGTGTACCGAATTTCAATATTATAACGTATCTCGTTCCGATTATACGGCTGTTTATATATTCCCATAGCGCTTGGTATAAGAAAATATACGTTTCTTCTACAACTTGCCGTGTTTCTTAACCGATTGAAGTGAAATTTAGTATGCAAGTTTATATTGGCCCACAAATAGCGTGTACCGAATTTCAATATTATAACGTAGCTCGTTCCGATTATACGGCTGTTTATATATTCCCATAGCGCTTGGTTTAAGAAAATATACGTTTCTTCTACAACTTGCCGTGTTTCTTAACCGATTGAAGTGAAATTTAGTATGCAAGTTTATATTGGCCCAAAAATAGCGTGCACCGAATTTCAATATTATAACGTAACTCGTTCCGATTATACGGCTGTTTATGTATTCCCGTAGTGCTTGGTATGAGAAAATAAACGTTTATTCTACAACTTGCTGTGTTTCTTAACCGATTGTAGTCAAATTTAGTATGCAAGTTTATGTTGGCCCACAAATAGCGTGTACCAAATTTCAATATTATAACGTATCTCGTTCCGATTATACGGCTGTTTATGTATTCCCGTAGTGCTTGGTATAAGAAAAGAAACGTTTCTTCTACAACTTGCCGTGTTTCTTAACCGATTAAAGTGAAATTTAGTATGCAAGTTTATATTGGCCCACAAATAGCGTGTACCGAATTTCAATATTATAACGTAACTCGTTCCGATTATACGGCTGTTTATATATTCCCATAGCGCTTGGTATAAGAAAATATACGTTTCTTCTACAACTTGCCGTGTTTCTTAACCGATTGAAGTGAAATTAAGTATGCAAGTTTATATTGGCCCAAAAATAGCGTGTACCGAATTTCAATATTATAACGTAACTCGTTCCGATTATACGGCTGTTTATGTATTCTTGTAGTGCTTGGTATGAGAAAATAAACATTTATTCTACAACTTCCTGTGTTTCTTAACCGATTGTAGTGAAATTTGGTATGCAAGTTTATATTGGCCCACAAATAGCGTGTACCAAATTTCAATATTATAACGTATCTCGTTCCGATTATACGGCTGTTTATGTATTCCCGTAGTGCTTGGTATGAGAAAATAAACGTTTATTCTACAACTTGCTGTGTTTTTGAACCGATTGAAGTGAAATTTAGTATACAAGTTTATATTGGCCCAAAAATAGCTTGTACCGAATTTCAATATTATAACGTATCTCGTTCCGATTATACGGCTGTTTATATATTCCCATAGCGCTTGGTATAAGAAAATATACGTTTCTTCTACAACTTGCCGTGTTTCTTAACCGATTGAAGTGAAATTTAGTATGCAAGTTTATATTGGCCCACAAATAGCGTGTACCGAATTTCAATATTATAACGTAGCTCGTTCCGATTATACGGCTGTTTATATATTCCCATAGCGCTTGGTTTAAGAAAATATACGTTTCTTCTACAACTTGCCGTGTTTCTTAACCGATTGAAGTGAAATTTAGTATGCAAGTTTATATTGGCCCAAAAATAGCGTGCACCGAATTTCAATATTATAACGTAACTCGTTCCGATTATACGGCTGTTTATGTATTCCCGTAGTGCTTGGTATGAGAAAATAAACGTTTATTCTACAACTTCCCGTGTTTCTTAACCGATTGTAGTCAAATTTAGTATGCAAGTTTATGTTGGCCCACAAATAGCGTGTACCAAATTTCAATATTATAACGTATCTCGTTCCGATTATACGGCTGTTTATGTATTCCCGTAGTGCTTGGTATAAGAAAAGAAACGTTTCTTCTACAACTTGCCGTGTTTCTTAACTGATTAAAGTGAAATTTAGTATGCAAGTTTATATTGGCCCACAAATAGCGTGTACCGAATTTCAATATTATAACGTAACTCGTTCCGATTATACGGCTGTTTATATATTCCCATAGCGCTTGGTATAAGAAAATATACGTTTCTTCTACAACTTGCCGTGTTTCTTAACCGATTGAAGTGAAATTTAGTATGCAAGTTTATATTGGCCCAAAAATAGCGTGTACCGAATTTCAATATTATAACGTAACTCGTTCCGATTATACGGATGTTTATGTATTCTTGTAGTGCTTGGTATGAGAAAATAAACATTTATTCTACAACTTCCTGTGTTTCTTAACCGATTGTAGTAAAATTTGGTGTGCAAGTTTATATTGGCCCACAAATAGCGTGTACCAAATTTCAATATTATAACGTATCTCGTTCCGATTATACGGCTGTTTATGTATTCCCGTAGTGCTTGGTATAAGAAAATATACGTTTATTCTACAACTTGCCGTGTTTCTTAACCGATTTAAGTGAAATTTAGTATGCAAGTTTATATTGGCCCACAAATAGCGTGTACCAAATTTCAATATGATAACGTATCTCGTTCCGATTATACGGCTGTTTATGTATTCCCATAGCGCTTGGTATAAGAAAAGAAACGTTTCTTCTACAACTTGCCGTGTTTCTTAACCGATTAAAGTGAAATTTAGTATGCAAGTTTATATTGGCCCACAAATAGCGTGTACCGAATTTCAATATTATAACGTAACTCGTTCCGATTATACGGCTGTTTATATATTCCCATAGCGCTTGGTATAAGAAAATATACGTTTCTTCTACAACTTGCCGTGTTTCTTAACCGATTGAAGTGAAATTAAGTATGCAAGTTTATATTGGCCCAAAAATAGCGTGTACCGAATTTCAATATTATAACGTAACTCGTTCCGATTATACGGCTGTTTATGTATTCTTGTAGTGCTTGGTATGAGAAAATAAACATTTATTCTACAACTTCCTGTGTTTCTTAACCGATTGAAGTGAAATTTGGTATGCAAGTTTATATTGGCCCACAAATAGCGTGTACCAAATTTCAATATTATAACGTATCTCGTTCCGATTATACGGCTGTTTATGTATTCCCGTAGTGCTTGGTATGAGAAAATAAACGTTTATTCTACAACTTGCTGTGTTTTTTAACCGATTGAAGTGAAATTTAGTATACAAGTTTATATTGGCCCAAAAATAGCTTGTACCGAATTTCAATATTATAACGTATCTCGTTCCGATTATACGGCTGTTTATATATTCCCATAGCGCTTGGTATAAGAAAATATACGTTTCTTCTACAACTTGCCGTGTTTCTTAACCGATTGAAGTGAAATTTAGTATGCAAGTTTATATTGGCCCACAAATAGCGTGTACCGAATTTCAATATTATAACGTAGCTCGTTCCGATTATACGGCTGTTTATATATTCCCATAGCGCTTGGTTTAAGAAAATATACGTTTCTTCTACAACTTGCCGTGTTTCTTAACCGATTGAAGTGAAATTTAGTATGCAAGTTTATATTGGCCCAAAAATAGCGTGCACCGAATTTCAATATTATAACGTAACTCGTTCCGATTATACGGCTGTTTATGTATTCCCGTAGTGCTTGGTATGAGAAAATAAACGTTTATTCTACAACTTCCCGTGTTTCTTAACCGATTGTAGTCAAATTTAGTATGCAAGTTTATGTTGGCCCACAAATAGCGTGTACCAAATTTCAATATTATAACGTATCTCGTTCCGATTATACGGCTGTTTATGTATTCCCGTAGTGCTTGGTATAAGAAAAGAAACGTTTCTTCTACAACTTGCCGTGTTTCTTAACTGATTAAAGTGAAATTTAGTATGCAAGTTTATATTGGCCCACAAATAGCGTGTACCGAATTTCAATATTATAACGTAACTCGTTCCGATTATACGGCTGTTTATATATTCCCATAGCGCTTGGTATAAGAAAATATACGTTTCTTTTACAACTTGCCGTGTTTCTTAACCGATTGAAGTGAAATTTAGTATGCAAGTTTATATTGGCCCAAAAATAGCGTGTACCGAATTTCAATATTATAACGTAACTCGTTCCGATTATACGGATGTTTATGTATTCTTGTAGTGCTTGGTATGAGAAAATAAACATTTATTCTACAACTTCCTGTGTTTCTTAACCGATTGTAGTAAAATTTGGTGTGCAAGTTTATATTGGCCCACAAATAGCGTGTACCAAATTTCAATATTATAACGTATCTCGTTCCGATTATACGGCTGTTTATGTATTCCCGTAGTGCTTGGTATAAGAAAATATACGTTTCTTCTACAACTTGCCGTGTTTCTTAACCGATTTAAGTGAAATTTAGTATGCAAGTTTATATTGGCCCACAAATAGCGTGTACCAAATTTCAATATGATAACGTATCTCGTTCCGATTATACGGCTGTTTATGTATTCCCATAGCGCTTGGTATAAGAAAATATACGTTTCTTCTACAACTTGCCGTGTTTCTTAACCGATTGAAGTGAAATTTAGTATGCAAGTTTATATTGGCCCAAAAATAGCGTGTACCAAATTTCAATATTATAACGTATCTCGTTCCGATTATACGGCTGTTTATATATTCCCATAGCGCTTGGTATAAGAAAATATACGTTTCTTCTACAACTTGCCGTGTTTCTTAACCGATTGAAGTGAAATTTAGTATGCAAGTTTATATTGGCCCAAAAATAGCGTGTACCGAATTTCAATATGATAACGTATCTCGTTCCGATTATACGGCTGTTTATGTATTCCCATAGCGCTTGGTATAAGAAAATATACGTTTCTTCTACAACTTGCCGTGTTTCTTAACCGATTAAAGTGAAATTTAGTATGCAAGTTTATATTGGCCCAAAAATAGCATGTATTGAATTTCAATATTATAACGTATCTCGTTCCGATTATACGGCTGTTTATATATTCCCATAGCGCTTGGTATAAGAAAATATACGTTTCTTCTTCAACTTGCCGTGTTTCTTAACCGCTTGAAGTGAAATTGTTTATGTATTCCCGTAGTGCTTGGTATAAGAAAATATACATTTCTTCTACAACTTGCCGTGTTTCTTAACCGATTAAAGTGAAATTTAGTATGCAAGTTTATATTGGCCCAAAAATAGCGTGCACCGAATTTCAATATTATAACGTAACTCGTTCCGATTATACGGCTGTTTATATATTCCCATAGCGCTTGGTATAAGAAAATATACGTTTCTTCTACAACTTGCCGTGTTTCTTAACCGATTGAAGTGAAATTTAGTATGCAAGTTTATATTGGCCCAAAAATAGCGTGTACCAAATTTCAATATGATAACGTATCTCGTTCCGATTATACGGCTGTTTATGTATTCCCATAGCGCTTGGTATAAGAAAATATACGTTTCTTCTACAACTTGCCGTGTTTCTTAACCGATTAAAGTGAAATTTAGTATGCAAGTTTATATTGGCCCAAAAATAGCATGTATTGAATTTCAATATTATAACGTATCTCGTTCCGATTATACGGCTGTTTATATATTCCCATAGCGCTTGGTATAAGAAAATATACGTTTCTTCTTCAACTTGCCGTGTTTCTTAACCGCTTGAAGTGAAATTGTTTATGTATTCCCGTAGTGCTTGGTATAAAAAAATATACATTTCGTCTACAACTTGCCGTGTTTCTTAACCGATTAAAGTGAAATTTAGTATGCAAGTTTATATTGGCCCAAAAATAGCGTGTACCAAATTTTAATATTATAACGTATCTCGTTCCGATTATACGGCTGTTTATATATTCCCATAGCGCTTGGTATAAGAAAATATACGTTTCTTCTACAACTTGCCGTGTTTCTTAACCGATTGAAGTGAAATTTAGTATGCAAGTTTATATTGGCCCAAAAATAGCGTGTACCGAATTTCAATATGATAACGTATCTCGTTCCGATTATACGGCTGTTTATGTATTCCCATAGCGCTTGGTATAAGAAAATATACGTTTATTCTACAACTTGCCGTGTTTCTTAACCGATTAAAGTGAAATTTAGTATGCAAGTTTATATTGGCCCAAAAATAGCATGTATTGAATTTCAATATCATAACGTATCTCGTTCCGATTATACGGCTGTTTATATATTCCCATAGCGCTTGGTATAAGAAAATATACGTTTCTTCTTCAACTTGCCGTGTTTCTTAACCGCTTGAAGTGAAATTGTTTATGTATTCCCGTAGTGCTTGGTATAAGAAAATATACATTTCTTCTACAACTTGCCGTGTTTCTTAACCGATTAAAGTGAAATTTAGTATGCAAGTTTATATTGGCCCACAAATAGCGTGTACCGAATTTCAATATTATAACGTAGCTCGTTCCGATTATACGGCTGTTTATATATTCCCATAGCGCTTGGTTTAAGAAAATATACGTTTCTTCTACAACTTGCCGTGTTTCTTAACCGATTGAAGTGAAATTTAGTATGCAAGTTTATATTGGCCCAAAAATAGCGTGCACCGAATTTCAATATTATAACGTAACTCGTTCCGATTATACGGCTGTTTATGTTTTCCCGTAGTGCTTGGTATGAGACAATAAACGTTTATTCTACAACTTCCCGTGTTTCTTAACCGATTGTAGTCAAATTTAGTATGCAAGTTTATGTTGGCCCACAAATAGCGTGTACCAAATTTCAATATTATAACGTATCTCGTTCCGATTATACGGCTGTTTATGTATTCCCGTAGTGCTTGGTATAAGAAAAGAAACGTTTCTTCTACAACTTGCCGTGTTTCTTAACCGATTAAAGTGAAATTTAGTATGCAAGTTTATATTGGCCCACAAATAGCGTGTACCGAATTTCAATATTATAACGTAACTCGTTCCGATTATACGGCTGTTTATATATTCCCATAGCGCTTGGTATAAGAAAATATACGTTTCTTCTACAACTTGCCGTGTTTCTTAACCGATTGAAGTGAAATTTAGTATGCAAGTTTATATTGGCCCAAAAATAGCGTGTACCGAATTTCAATATTATAACGTAACTCGTTCCGATTATACGGCTGTTTATGTATTCTTGTAGTGCTTGGTATGAGAAAATAAACATTTATTCTACAACTTCCTGTGTTTCTTAACCGATTGTAGTGAAATTTGGTATGCAAGTTTATATTGGCCCACAAATAGCGTGTACCAAATTTCAATATTATAACGTATCTCGTTCCGATTATACGGCTGTTTATGTATTCCCGTAGTGCTTGGTATAAGAAAATATACGTTTCTTCTACAACTTGCCGTGTTTCTTAACCGATTTAAGTGAAATTTAGTATGCAAGTTTATATTGGCCCACAAATAGCGTGTACCAAATTTCAATATTATAACGTATCTCGTTCCGATTATACGGCTGTTTATATATTCCCATAGCGCTTGGTACAAGAAAATATACGTTTCTTCTACAACTTGCCGTGTTTCTTAACCGATTGAAGTGAAATTTAGTATGCAAGTTTATATTGGCCCAAAAATAGCGTGTACCAAATTTCAATATTATAACGTATCTCGTTCCGATTATACGGCTGTTTATGTATTCCCATAGCGCTTGGTATAAGAAAATATACGTTTCTTCTACAACTTGCCGTGTTTCTTAACCGATTAAAGTGAAATTTAGTATGCAAGTTTATATTGGCCCAAAAATAGCGTGTACCAAATTTCAATATTATAACGTATCTCGTTCCGATTATACGGCTGTTTATATATTCCAATAGCGCTTGGTATAAGAAAATATACGTTTATTCTTCAACTTGCCGTCAGTGTTGTGCAGGTAAATTACCTCGTATAATTTACGCGCAAATTTACGCGTAAAAAATGTATTTTTTACATGGCAATTAAATTTACATAATGTAAAAAATATGTAAAAAATTAAATAAAGTGACATCTGTTATGAATTACAGCAAATTTTGTATTTAAATTTATGATTTTAGTCAATAAAAAAACCCTTTGGTAAAGTTCTACCTATTATAAAGTAAATTAATCATCGCCTGGCAATGTCTAGGGTGGTGTATTTCGTCTACACATAAATAAAAGGAATATATATATTCCTTTTATTTATGGTCTACATAATATTAATGGCGCTGTTGTAGTATGTTTTTCGTGCATGTTTAAAATATTGTATGTTCGGAAATTCCTATTAGTTTATTACATAATTACATTTATTTACCAACAATTTATGTGGAAATTTTTCCATTTAATTTGGCTATGTAAATATAAATAAATATTTATTGCCATATTTTTCGATTTTCGATAATTGTTATTAACAATTTTTTTTGTGTTTTAATTAATTGTCACATAACAAATTTTAATTCTTTATGATTCCAGAAAAGTCAATATAAACAAAATTTTAATGTTTCGTATATCGTTTTCACATTTTCTGTTTGTTGTTAATTTACAATATTATTAACTGTGGTTATCTAAAATATGTTTAGCAACAAGGCAGGGGTAACCTTGAACGTCGTGATTATTCACTTAAGCCACGCATTTCCAAACACTAAAGTCAAATAAACAAATAACGGATATTACATACTTACATACATATATATAATCCGTTCTCCTCAAGTCGGTAAAAACACATTCATAACAGATAACTGCGAATAATTATTCAAACTTTCTTAATTCTACAAATAGCAAAGAAACAAAGAATGTTTTGAGGTAAATCCTGAAAAATGATAAAATTTGTATAAAGAAATCAAAAACCACAAATTATAATCAAATCTATTATCCGTTTTATTATTGTATTTGTTTCTTGCACATAGCCATAGTACAACACATCAGGATGCATTTAAAAAGTATGATAAATAACATCCAAATAGAAAAGGTGATTGACCTTTTGAAAAAACCAAACACGTGATCGCATGAAATATATTCCAAATTTTTTTTAGTTTTTGGTTTTACTGATACAGGAGATTTCAAATATAAAATATGTATGTGTATGTGTATATGTAGGTGCAATATACAATAGGTATATAGGTTAAAAACTTCTGCATGTACTTTAAAAAAAAGAATTTATAAATTTGAACAAAAACAATTGAGCGAGAATGAGAGAGCGAGCAAAGTTAAGCTCGTAAACAATTTTTTACAATTTGTCAAAAAATTAGTTTAGCGCCAAAAATGAATATGTACACACACACAATAAATATTTGTTTGGTTTGCCCTAAATAAGTGCATTCACAAATTAATTCAATTTGTTCTTCTCTCTCTGTCCTTTTCAATTTCTATAGAAAATGAGGGAAGATAGCAATAGCGGCCAAGATAACTACTTAGGCTTAAATTGTAATTTAACATTTTCTGTTTTTGTACATAAATATTATTTTTAAGGCATCTACAATACATCTACAATCATGAATTATTTGGTTGATGTTTTATAGGTAATATGTAATGATCAAAATATTGGGATAGGTCATAGTCATAAGCGAATCATGTGTCCGAATATTTTGTTTATTTTATTTGTCAACTTTTGAAAACAGTTTTAAAAAACACTTACACGTGTACCGAATTTCAATATTATAACGTATTTCGTTCCGATTATACGGCTGTTTATGTATTCCCGTAGTACTTGGTATAAGAAAATATACGTTTCTTCTACAACTTGCCGTGTTTCTTAACCGATTGAAGTGAAATTTAGTATGCAAGTTTATATTGGCCCACAAATAGCGTGTACCAAATTTCAATATTATAACGTATCTCGTTCCGATTATACGGCTGTTTATATATTCCCATAGCGCTTGGTATAAGAAAATATACGTTTCTTCTACAACTTGCCGTGTTTCTTAACCGATTGAAGTGAAATTTAGTATGCAAGTTTATATTAGCCCAAAAATAGCGTGTACCGAATTTATGTAATGATCAAAATATTGGGATAGGTCATAGTCATAAGCGAATCATGTGTCCGAATATTTTGTTTATTTTATTTGTCAAGGTTGTTTATTTTATTTATCAACAACGTATTGATGGACAGAAATGTTAGGTATAACTACATTTTCAGCATGACTCTTGTTAATCACGGCGAGGACTATAATAACAATATTTGAACGCGGTGACCTCTCGCTTGCTAAACATATTTTACCTAACAACAGTTAATAATATTGTAAATCAACAATAAATGGAAAACGATATACGAAACATTACAATTTTCTTTATGTTGGTATCAACACAATAGAAATGTAAACAAAATCAGCTGATGTATTATTATTTTGACTGCAATAAAGCGTAGAAAGACGAAACCATTTCAACCATATGATTTTACTGTTAGTACATTAAAAACCAAATATGTACATAAAGAAACTGTTTATCCCTTTCTAACTGCACTGTTTAAGTGCAACCCGTCTTTGTTCTTCACAGGATAACAAAAATATAAAATTTATTTGGATTTTTTGATTTGTGAAGATCAAGTTCAAGTCGAAATAAAACACAATACTACTAAAGTAGAAGCATCTACAATACCAAAAACAAATATGATAGTATGCAGAGAACAACATTAATGTGAAACGTTGCCAGTTTTAATATATGTACATAGTACATATTTTTCATTTGGTTATTTGATTTTAGTGTTTGAAAAATTGGAAATGCATTTCTTAATCGAATAATCACAAGGCCGCTTGATTTGATCCTCGTACCTTCTATTTAGGAAGTAATTCATCTCATCGTGAATTAACAATTCATTTCTAATATTTCTTTAAAACTTTAAGTGATATGTGGCACAATCAGAGCCTTTGCACTTTTGCAGACATATGTACGTATTAGTATAATTATTATGTATTTGTTATTTATGATGTGACTGTGGATTATTGATTGTTGCTGATGGCTGTGGATTATTGTTATTCTTAAAAATAATTGATTAATCATTAGTGTTGCATACATTGATATATTAAACTCTTTAAACAATTACAAATTATTCCTGGATCATCTCATCTTACATATGTCGTTAACTCATTTTTTTACATTTATTATAGTCAGAGACTACAATCAAGTCTCGATGAAGTTTGGTTATTGAATTGTTATTTGTTAGTAACAATTATATATTGTTAATATTTTTTTATTATAAATAAATGTTAGGTGTTTTACACGTCATAAATATTATGGGTATTCTAGAAGTTGCTTATTTACGAAAATTCTCTCTGAAGAGTTCAAAAGAGAATTCTCGCAGGTTTCAATAAATGTGAGAAAGTTACAATATACTATACATATACGAATTTTATTTTCTTTCGTCATAAAGCATAAGTAGAACGGTCATTCACCTTTTGTAACTGCTTACGTTTTATATTATTTGTTACCTTTTTCTATCCAACAAAATGTTCCTTGGCTACTAAATTTAAACGTAATAGTTTCTGTTTATGCATACCATTACCAATATTATTACTGAAACTTCTTCAATCATGAATTGTTTGGTTTATCTTGTATATTACAAATGTAATTTGCGATCATGTGTCCGAGTATTTCTTTCTTTTATTATTTGTTAAGGTTGTTAAAGTTTCCTAATTTTTTCTTCCTGATGTTTCGGTTATTCATTTTTCGGTTGAGCATTTTGGTTATTTTTATTTGAGCATTTTTGGTTATTTTTATTTTAGAATAAAAATTTATAATGAAAAATCTAAATTTTAAAAATGTATTCAAGAAAGCTCATGCAACATCGTTTTCATTAAGAGAAAAGTTATGCTTTACTACATATTTGAACGTGATGACATATTTAGCCTTGTAAAACATATTTTACGTATCAACGGTTAGTCGGTTAGTAATATTGTAAATTAACAACAAACTGAAAACGAGGTACGAAACATTACAATTTTATTTTTATTGTTTAATAAACATCTGGATGAAAAAATATAATCCGTTCATAATTTTATCAACACAATTAAAATGTAAACAAAATCAGCTGATGTATTATTATTTTTGACTGCAGGAAGCCGTAGAAAGAGCAAAGAAGTAACTTATAAAACTACATACGTACATTTTTTACTTCTAGCATAACTAATATTTATTTATAACAAGGACATTGATAATATAATTTATATTTTATTTGTTAATAACAATGTTGTAATTTATAATTATTTAATAAACTGCAAAGTGCAAAGTATCTAGATTAGGCTAATGTTAGAAATAATTTAATAAAAAATTCTGGTGAGAATAATGAAGTACGATGCTTTTTATATATTGTATAAAATGATTAAGCAAAAACTTTTACCTAAACAATTTCGAATTGATTTACAATATGTCAAATCGAATTTTACGAAAAAATCAATTGATTACAGCCAGACAAATTAAATTCTTAATAATTAAATAATAATTGTGTGTATCGACTAAATATCAAATATATTTACCATATTTGAATAATATAATTTTATTCAAATAGATGTCACTAAATAAATTTTTTTTTACATTTTTTTACATTTTACATTTTTTTACTATTTTTTACTATTATTTACATCAAATATGTAAAAAATAGTTTTTTACGCGTAAATGCACAACACTGCTTGCCGTGTTTCTTAACCGCTTGAAGTGAAATTGTTTATGTATTCCCGTAGTGCTTGGTATAAGAAAATATACATTTCTTCTACAACTTGCCGTGTTTCTTAACCGATTAAAGTGAAATTTAGTATGCAAGTTTATATTGGCCCACAAATAGCGTGTACCGAATTTCAATATTATAACGTAGCTCGTTCCGATTATACGGCTGTTTATATATTCCCATAGCGCTTGGTTTAAGAAAATATACGTTTCTTCTACAACTTGCCGTGTTTCTTAACCGATTGAAGTGAAATTTAGTATGCAAGTTTATATTGGCCCAAAAATAGCGTGCACCGAATTTCAATATTATAACGTAACTCGTTCCGATTATACGGCTGTTTATGTTTTCCCGTAGTGCTTGGTATGAGAAAATAAACGTTTATTCTACAACTTCCCGTGTTTCTTAACCGATTGTAGTCAAATTTAGTATGCAAGTTTATGTTGGCCCACAAATAGCGTGTACCAAATTTCAATATTATAACGTATCTCGTTCCGATTATACGGCTGTTTATGTATTCCCGTAGTGCTTGGTATAAGAAAAGAAACGTTTCTTCTACAACTTGCCGTGTTTCTTAACCGATTAAAGTGAAATTTAGTATGCAAGTTTATATTGGCCCACAAATAGCGTGTACCGAATTTCAATAATATAACGTATCTCGTTCCGATTATACGGCTGTTTATGTCTTCCCATAGCGCTTGGTATAAGAAAATATACATTTCTTCTACAACTTGCCGTGTTTCTTAACCGATTAAAGTGAAATTTAGTATGCAAGTTTATATTGGCCCAAAAATAGCGTGTACCAAATTTCAATATTATAACGTATCTCGTTCCGATTATACGGCTGTTTATATATTCCCATAGCGCTTGGTATAAGAAAATATACGTTTCTTCTACAACTTGCCGTGTTTCTTAACCGATTGAAGTCAAATTTAGTATGCAAGTTTATATTGGCCCAAAAATAGCGTGTACCAAATTTCAATATTATAACATATCTCGTTCCGATTATACGGCTGTTTATATATTCCCATAGCGCTTGGTATGAGAAAATATACGTTTCTTCTACAACTTGCCGTGTTTCTTAACCGATTGAAGTGAAATTTAGTATGCAAGTTTATATTGGCCCACAAATAGCGTGTACCAAATTTCAATATTATAACGTATCTCGTTCCGATTATACGGCTGTTTATATATTCCCATAGCGCTTGGTATAAGTAAATATACGTTTCTTCTACAACTTGCCGTGTTTCTTAACCGATTGAAGTGAAATTTAGTATGCAAGTTTATATTGGCCCAAAAATAGCGTGTACCGAATTTCAATAATATAACGTATCTCGTTCCGATTATACGGCTGTTTATGTATTCCCATAGCGCTTGGTATAAGAAAATATACGTTTCTTCTACAACTTGCCGTGTTTCTTAACAGATTAAAGTAAAATTTAGTATGCAAGTTTATATTGGCCCAAAAATAGCATGTATTAAATTTCAATATTATAACGTATCTCGTTCCGATTATACGGCTGTTTATATATTCCCATAGCGCTTGGTATAAGAAAATATACGTTTCTTCTACAACTTGCCGTGTTTCTTAACCGATTGAAGTGAAATTTAGTATGCAAGTTTATATTGGCCCAAAAATAGCGTGTACCGAATTTCAATATTATAACGTATCTCGTTCCGATTATACGGCTGTTTATATATTCCCATGGCGCTTGGTATAACAAAATATACGTTTCTTCTACAACTTGCCGTGTTTCTTAACCGATTGAAGTGAAATTTAGTATGCAAGTTTATATTGGCCCAAAAATAGCGTGTACCGAATTTCAATATTATAACGTATCGCGTTCCGATTATACGGCTGTTTATGTATTCCCGTAGTGCTTGGTATAAGAAAATATACATTTCTTCTACAACTTGCCGTGTTTCTTAACCGATTGAAGTAAAATTTAGTATGCAAGTTTATATTGGCCCACAAATAGCGTGTACCAAATTTCAATATTATAACGTATCTCGTTCCGATTATACGGCTGTTTATGTATTCCCGTAGTGCTTGGTATAAGAAAATATACGTTTATTCTACAACTTGCCGTGTTTCTTAACCGATTGTAGTGAAATTTAGTATGCAAGTTTATATTGGCCCACAAATAGCATGTACCGAATTTCAATATTATAACGTATCTCGTTCCGATTATACGGCTCTTTATATATTCCCATAGCGCTTGGTATAAGAAAATATACGTTTCTTCTACAACTTGCCGTGTTTCTTAACCGATTGAAGTGAAATTTAGTATGCAAGTTTATATTGGCCCAAAAATAGCGTGTACCGAATTTCAATATTATAACGTATCTCGTTCCGATTATACGGCTGTTTATATATTCCCATAGCGCTTGGTATAAGAAAATATACGTTTCTTCTACAACTTGCCGTGTTTCTTAACCGATTGAAGTGAAATTTAGTATGCAAGTTTATATTGGCCCAAAAATAGCGTGTACCGAATTTCAATATTATAACGTATCTCGTTCCGATTATACGGCTGTTTATGTATTTCCGTAGTGCTTGGTATGAGAAAATAAACGTTTATTCTTCAACTTGCCGTGTTTCTTAACCGCTTGAAGTGAAATTGTTTATGTATTCCCGTAGTGCTTGGTATAAGAAAATATACATTTCTTCTACAACTTGCCGTGTTTCTTAACCGATTAAAGTGAAATTTAGTATGCAAGTTTATATTGGCCCAAAAATAGCGTGTACCAAATTTCAATATTATAACGTATCTCGTTCCGATTATACGGCTGTTTATATATTCCCATAGCGCTTGGTATAAGAAAATATACGTTTCTTCTACAACTTGCCGTGTTTCTTAACCGATTGAAGTGAAATTTAGTATGCAAGTTTATATTGGCCCAAAAATAGCGTGTACCGAATTTCAATATTACAACATATCTCGTTCCGATTATACGGCTGTTTATATATTCCCATAGCGCTTGGTATAAGAAAATATACGTTTCTTCTACAACTTGCCGTGTTTCTTAACCGATTGAAATGAAATTTAGTATGCAAGTTTATATTGGCCCACAAATAGCGTGTACCAAATTTCAATATTATAACGTATCTCGTTCCGATTATACGGCTGTTTATGTATTCCAGTAGTGCTTGGTATAAGAAAATATACGTTTCTTTTACAACTTGCCGTGTTTCTTAACCGATTGAAGTGAAATTTAGTATGCAAGTTTATATTGGCCCAAAAATAGCGTGTACCAAATTTCAATATTATAACGTATCTCGTTCCGATTATACGGCTGTTTATATATTCCCATAGCGCTTGGTATAAGAAAATATACGTTTCTTCTACAACTTGCCGTGTTTCTTAACCGATTGAAGTGAAATTTAGTATGCAAGTTTATATTGGCCCAAAAATAGCGTGTACCGAATTTCAATATTATAACGTATCTCGTTCCGATTATACGGCTGTTTATATATTCCCATAGCGCTTAGTATAAGAAAATATATGTTTCTTCTACAACTTGCCGTGTTTCTTAACCGATTGAAGTGAAATTTAGTATGCAAGTTTATATTGGCCCACAAATAGCGTGTACCGAATTTCAATATTATAACGTATCTCGTTTCGATTATACGGCTGTTTAGGTATTCCCGTAGTGCTTGGTATAAGAAATTATACGTTTATTCTACAACTTGCCGTGTTTCTTAACCGATTGAAGTGAAATTTAGTATACAAGTTTATATTGGCCCACAAATAGCGTGTACCAAATTTCAATATTATAACGTATCTCGTTCAGATTATACGGCTGTTTATGTATTCCCGTAGTGCTTGGTATAAGAAAATATACGTTTCTTCTACAACTTGCCGTGTTTCTGAACCGATTAAAGTGAAATTTAGTATGCAAGTTTATATTGGCCCAAAAATAGCGTGTACCAAATTTCAATATTATAACTTATCTCGTTCCGATTATACGGCTGTTTATATATTCCCATAGCGCTTGGTATAAGAAAATATACGTTTCTTCTACAACTTGCCGCGTATCTTAACCAATTGAAGTGAAATTGAGTATGCAAGTTTATATTGGCCCACAAATAGCGTGTACCAAATTTCAATATTATAACGTATCTCGTTCCGATTATACGGCTGTTTATATATTCCCATAGCGCTTGGTATAAGTAAATATACGTTTCTTCTACAACTTGCCGTGTTTCTTAACCGATTGAAGTGAAATTTAGTATGCAAGTTTATATTGGCCCAAAAATAGCGTGTACCGAATTTCAATATTATAACGTATCTCGTTCCGATTATACGGCTGTTTATGTATTCCCGTAGTGCTTGGTAGGAGAAAATAAACCTTTATTCTACAACTTGCTGTGTTTCTTAACCGATTGAAGTGAAATTTAGTATGCAAGTTTATATTGGCTCATAAATAGCGTGTACCGAATTTCAATATTATAACGTATCTCGTTCCGATTATACGGCTGTTTATATATTCCCATAGCGCTTGGTATAAGAAAATATACGTTTCTTCTACAACTTGCCGTGTTTCTTAACCGATTGAAGTGAAATTTAGTATGCAAGTTTATATTGGCCCAAAAATAGCGTGTACCGAATTTCAATAATATAACGTATCTCGTTCCGATTATACGGCTGTTTATGTATTCCCATAGCGCTTGGTATAAGAAAATATACGTTTCTTCTACAACTTGCCGTGTTTCTTAACCGATTAAAGTGAAATTTAGTATGCAAGTTTATATTGGCCCAAAAATAGCATGTATTGAATTTCAATATTATAACGTATCTCGTTCCGATTATACGGCTGTTTATATATTCCCATAGCGCTTGGTATAAGAAAATATACGTTTCTTCTACAACTTGCCGTGTTTCTTAACCGATTGAAGTGAAATTTAGTATGCAAGTTTATATTGGCCCAAAAATAGCGTGTACCGAATTTCAATATTATAACGTATCTCGTTCCGATTATACGGCTGTTTATATATTCCCATGGCGCTTGGTATAACAAAATATACGTTTCTTCTACAACTTGCCGTGTTTCTTAACCGATTGAAGTGAAATTTAGTATGCAAGTTTATATTGGCCCAAAAATAGCGTGTACCGAATTTCAATATTATAACGTATCGCGTTCCGATTATACGGCTGTTTATGTATTCCCGTAGTGCTTGGTATAAGAAAATATACATTTCTTCTACAACTTGCCGTGTTTCTTAACCGATTGAAGTAAAATTTAGTATGCAAGTTTATATTGGCCCACAAATAGCGTGTACCAAATTTCAATATTATAACGTATCTCGTTCCGATTATACGGCTGTTTATGTATTCCCGTAGTGCTTGGTATAAGAAAATATACGTTTATTCTACAACTTGCCGTGTTTCTTAACCGATTGTAGTGAAATTTAGTATGCAAGTTTATATTGGCCCACAAATAGCATGTACCGAATTTCAATATTATAACGTATCTCGTTCCGATTATACGGCTGTTTATATATTCCCATAGCGCTTGGTATAAGAAAATATACGTTTCTTCTACAACTTGCCGTGTTTCTTAACCGATTGAAGTGAAATTTAGTATGCAAGTTTATATTGGCCCACAAATAGCGTGTACCGAATTTCAATATTATAACGTATCTCGTTCCGATTATACGGCTGTTTATATATTCCCATAGCGCTTGGTATAAGAAAATATACGTTTCTTCTACAACTTGCCGTGTTTCTTAACCGATTGAAGTGAAATTTAGTATGCAAGTTTATATTGGCCCAAAAATAGCGTGTACCGAATTTCAATATTATAACGTATCTCGTTCCGATTATACGGCTGTTTATGTATTTCCGTAGTGCTTGGTATGAGAAAATAAACGTTTATTCTTCAACTTGCCGTGTTTCTTAACCGCTTGAAGTGAAATTGTTTATGTATTCCCGTAGTGCTTGGTATAAGAAAATATACATTTCTTCTACAACTTGCCGTGTTTCAAAACCGATTAAAGTGAAATTTAGTATGCAAGTTTATATTGGCCCAAAAATAGCGTGGACCAAATTTCAATATTATAACGTATCTCGTTCCGATTATACGGCTGTTTATATATTCCCATAGCGCTTGGTATAAGAAAATATACGTTTCTTCTACAACTTGCCGTGTTTCTTAACCGATTGAAGTGAAATTTAGTATGCAAGTTTATATTGGCCCAAAAATAGCGTGTACCGAATTTCAATATTATAACATATCTCGTTCCGATTATACGGCTGTTTATATATTCCCATAGCGCTTGGTATAAGAAAATATACGTTTCTTCTACAACTTGCCGTGTTTCTTAACCGATTGAAATGAAATTTAGTATGCAAGTTTATATTGGCCCACAAATAGCGTGTACCAAATTTCAATATTATAACGTATCTCGTTCCGATTATACGGCTGTTTATGTATTCCCGTAGTGCTTGGTATAAGAAAATATACGTTTCTTCTACAACTTGCCGTGTTTCTTAACCGATTGAAGTGAAATTTAGTATGCAAGTTTATATTGGCCCAAAAATAGCGTGTACCAAATTTCAATATTATAACATATCTCGTTCCGATTATACGGCTGTTTATATATTCCCATAGCGCTTGGTATAAGAAAATATACGTTTCTTCTACAACTTGCCGTGTTTCTTAACCGATTGAAGTGAAATTTAGTATGCAAGTTTATATTGGCCCACAAATAGCGTGTACCGAATTTCAATATTATAACGTATCTCGTTCCGATTATACGGCTGTTTATATATTCCCATAGCGCTTAGTATAAGAAAATATATGTTTCTTCTACAACTTGCCGTGTTTCTTAACCGATTGAAGTGAAATTTAGTATGCAAGTTTATATTGGCCCACAAATAGCGTGTACCGAATTTCAATATTATAACGTATCTCGTTTCGATTATACGGCTGTTTAGGTATTCCCGTAGTGCTTGGTATAAGAAATTATACGTTTATTCTACAACTTGCCGTGTTTCTTAACCGATTGAAGTGAAATTTAGTATACAAGTTTATATTGGCCCACAAATAGCGTGTACCAAATTTCAATATTATAACGTATCTCGTTCAGATTATACGGCTGTTTATGTATTCCCGTAGTGCTTGGTATAAGAAAATATACGTTTCTTCTACAACTTGCCGTGTTTCTGAACCGATTAAAGTGAAATTTAGTATGCAAGTTTATATTGGCCCAAAAATAGCGTGTACCAAATTTCAATATTATAACTTATCTCGTTCCGATTATACGGCTGTTTATATATTCCCATAGCGCTTGGTATAAGAAAATATACGTTTCTTCTACAACTTGCCGCGTATCTTAACCAATTGAAGTGAAATTTAGTATGCAAGTTTATATTGGCCCAAAAATAGCATGTACCGAATTTCAATATTATAACGTATCTCGTTCCGATTATACGGCTGTTTATATATTCCCATAGCGCTTGGTATAAGAAAATATACGTTTCTTCTACAACTTGCCGTGTTTCTTAACCGATTGAAGTGAAATTTAGTATGCAAGTAATTATTGGCCCAAAAATAGCGTGTACCGAATTTCAATATTATAACGTATCGCGTTCCGATTATACGGCTGTTTATGTATTCCCGTAGTGCTTGGTATGAGAAAATATACTTTTCTTTTACAACTTGCCGTGTTTCTTAACCGATTAAAGTGAAATTTAGTATGCAAGTTTATATTGGCCCACAAATAGCGTGTACCAAATTTCAATATTATAACGTGTTTCGTTCCGATTATACGGCTGTTTATATATTCCCATAGCGCTTGGTATAAGAAAATATACGTTTCTTCTACAACTTGCCGTGTTTCTTAACCGATTGAAATGAAATTTAGTATGCAAGTTTATATTTGCCCAAAAATAGCGTGTACCGAATTTCAATATTATAACGTATCTCGTTCCGATTATACGGCTGTTTATGTATTCCCGTAGTGCTTGGTATGAGAAAATAAACGTTTATTCTACAACTTGCTGTGTTTTTAAACCAATTGAAGTGAAATTTAGTATACAAGTTTATATTGGCCCAAAAATAGCGTGTACCGAATTTCAATATTATAACGTATCTCGTTCCGATTATACGGCTGTTTATATATTCCCATAGCGCTTGGTATAAGAAAATATACGTTTCTTCTACAACTTGCCGTGTTTCTGAACCGATTAAAGTGAAATTTAGTATGCAAGTTTATATTGGCCCAAAAATAGCGTGTACCAAATTTCAATATTATAACTTATCTCGTTCCGATTATACGGCTGTTTATATATTCCCATAGCGCTTGGTATAAGAAAATATACGTTTCTTTTACAACTTGCCGCGTATCTTAACCAATTGAAGTGAAATTTAGTATGCAAGTTTATATTGGCCCAAAAATAGCATGTACCGAATTTCAATATTATAACGTATCTCGTTCCGATTATACGGCTGTTTATATATTCCCATAGCGCTTGGTATAAGAAAATATACGTTTCTTCTACAACTTGCCGTCTTTCTTAACCGATTGAAGTGAAATTTAGTATGCAAGTAATTATTGGCCCAAAAATAGCGTGTACCGAATTTCAATATTATAACGTATCGCGTTCCGATTATACGGCTGTTTATGTATTCCCGTAGTGCTTGGTATGAGAAAATATACTTTTCTTTTACAACTTGCCGTGTTTCTTAACCGATTGAAGTGAAATTTAGTATGCAAGTTTATATTGGCCCACAAATAGCGTGTACCAAATTTCAATATTATAACGTGTTTCGTTCCGATTATACGGCTGTTTATATATTCCCATAGCGCTTGGTATAAGAAAATATACATTTCTTCTACAACTTGCCGTGTTTCTTAACCGATTGAAATGAAATTTAGTATGCAAGTTTATATTTGCCCAAAAATAGCGTGTACCGAATTTCAATATTATAACGTATCTCGTTCCGATTATACGGCTGTTTATGTATTCCCGTAGTGCTTGGTATGAGAAAATAAACGTTTATTCTACAACTTGCTGTGTTTTTAAACCGATTGAAGTGAAATTTAGTATACAAGTTTATATTGGCCCAAAAATAGCTTGTACCGAATTTCAATATTATAACGTATCTCGTTCCGATTATACGGCTGTTTATATATTCCCATAGCGCTTGGTATAAGAAAATATACGTTTCTTCTACAACTTGCCGTGTTTCTTAACCGATTGAAGTGAAATTTAGTATGCAAGTTTATATTGGCCCACAAATAGCGTGTACCGAATTTCAATATTATAACGTAGCTCGTTCCGATTATACGGCTGTTTATATATTCCCATAGCGCTTGGTTTAAGAAAATATACGTTTCTTCTACAACTTGCCGTGTTTCTTAACCGATTGAAGTGAAATTTAGTATGCAAGTTTATATTGGCCCAAAAATAGCGTGCACCGAATTTCAATATTTTAACGTAACTCGTTCCGATTATACGGCTGTTTATGTATTCCCGTAGTGCTTGGTATGAGAAAATAAACGTTTATTCTACAACTTCCCGTGTTTCTTAACCGATTGTAGTCAAATTTAGTATGCAAGTTTATGTTGGCCCACAAATAGCGTGTACCAAATTTCAATATTATAACGTATCTCGTTCCGATTATACGGCTGTTTATGTATTCCCGTAGTGCTTGGTATAAGAAAAGAAACGTTTCTTCTACAACTTGCCGTGTTTCTTAACCGATTAAAGTGAAATTTAGTATGCAAGTTTATATTGGCCCACAAATAGCGTGTACCGAATTTCAATATTATAACGTAACTCGTTCCGATTATACGGCTGTTTATATATTCCCATAGCGCTTGGTATAAGAAAATATACGTTTCTTCTACAACTTGCCGTGTTTCTTAACCGATTGAAGTGAAATTTAGTATGCAAGTTTATATTGGCCCAAAAATAGCGTGTACCGAATTTCAATATTATAACGTAACTCGTTCCGATTATACGGCTGTTTATGTATTCTTGTAGTGCTTGGTATGAGAAAATAAACATTTATTCTACAACTTCCTGTGTTTTTAAACCGATTGTAGTGAAATTTGGTATGCAAGTTTATATTGGCCCACAAATAGCGTGTACCAAATTTCAATATTATAACGTATCTCGTTCCGATTATACGGCTGTTTATGTATTCCCGTAGTGCTTGGTATAAGAAAATATACGTTTCTTCTACAACTTGCCGTGTTTCTTAACTGATTTAAGTGAAATTTAGTATGCAAGTTTATATTGGCCCACAAATAGCGTGTACCGAATTTCAATATTATAACGTATCTCGTTCCGATTATACGGCTGTTTATATATTCCCATAGCGCTTGGTATAAGAAAATATACGTTTCTTCTACAACTTGCCGTGTTTCTTAACCGATTAAAGTGAAATTTAGTATGCAAGTTTATATTGGCCCAAAAATAGCATGTACCGAATTTCAATATTATAACGTATCTCGTTCCGATTATACGGCTGTTTATATATTCCCATAGCGCTTGGTATAAGAAAATATACGTTTCTTCTACAACTTGCCGTGTTTCTTAACCGATTAAAGTGAAATTTAGTATGCAAGTTTATATTGGCCCAAAAATAGCGTGTACCGAATTTCAATATTATAACGTATCTCGTTCCGATTATACGGCTGTTTATATATTCCCATAGCGCTTGGTATAAGAAAATATACGTTTCTTCTACAACTTGCCGTGTTTCTTAACCGATTGAAGTGAAATTTAGTATGCAAGTTTATATTGGCCCAAAAATAGCGTGTACCGAATTTCAATATTATAACGTATCTCGTTCCGATTATACGGCTGTTTATGTATTCCCGTAGTGCTTGGTATGAGAAAATAAACGTTTATTCTACAACTTGCTGTGTTTTTAAACCGATTGAAGTGAAATTTAGTATGCAAGTTTATATTGGCCCATAAATAGCGTGTACCGAATTTCAATATTATAACGTATCTCGTTCCGATTATACGGCTGTTTATATATTCCCATAGTGCTTGGTATAAGAAAATATACGTTTCTTCTACAACTTGCCGTGTTTCTTAACCGATTGAAGTGAAATTTAGTATGCAAGTTTATATTGGCCCAAAAATAGCGTGTACCGAATTTCAATATTATAACTTATCTCGTTCCGGTTATACGGCTGTTTATGTATTCCCATAGCGCTTGGTATGAGAAAATAAACGTTTATTCTTCAACTTGCCGTGTTTCTTAACCGATTGAAGTGAAATTTAGTATGCAAGTTTATATTGGCCCAAAAATAGCGTGTACCGAATTTCAATATTATAACGTATATAGTTCCGATTATACGGCTCTTTATGTATTCCCGTAGTGCTTGGTATAAGAAAATAAACGTTTATTCTACAACTTGCCGTGTTTCTTAACCGATTGAAGTGAAATTTAGTATGCAAGTTTATATTGGCCCACAAATAGCGTGTACCAAATTTCAATATTATAACGTATCTCGTTCCGATTATATGGCTGTTTATATATTCCCGTAGTACCTGGTATAAGAAAATATACGTTTCTTCTACAACTTGCCGTGTTTCTTAACCGATTGTAGTGAAATTTAGTATGCAAGTTTATATTGGCCCACAAATAGCGTGTACCAAATTTCAATATTATAACGTATCTCGTTCCGATTATACGGCTGTTTATATATTCCCGTAGTGCTTGGTATAATAAAATATACGTTTCTTCTACAACTTGCCGTGTTTCTTAACCGATTAAAGTGAAATTTAGTATGAAAGTTTATATTGGCCGACAAATAGCGTGTACCGAATTTCAATATTATAAATTATCTCGTTCCGATTATACGGCTGTTTATATATTCCCATAGCGCTTGGTATAAGAAAATATACGTTTCTTCTACAACTTGCCGTGTTTCTTAACCGATTGAAGTGAAATTTAGTATGCAAGTTTATATTGGCCCAAAAATAGCGTGTACCGAATTTCAATATTATAACGTATCTCGTTCCGATTATACGGCTGTTTATATATTCCCATAGCGCTTGGTATAAGAAAATATACGTTTCTTCTACAACTTGCCGTGTTTCTTAACCGATTGAAGTGAAATTTAGTATGCAAGTTTATATTGGCCCAAAAATAGCGTGTACCGAATTTCAATATTATAACGTATCTCGTTCCGATTATACGGCTGTTTATATATTCCCATAGCGCTTGGTATAAGAAAATATACGTTTCTTCTACAACTTGCCGTGTTTCTTAACCGATTGAAGTGAAATTTAGTATGCAAGTTTATATTGGCCCACAAATAGCGTGTACCAAATTTCAATATTATAATGTTTCTCGTTCCGATTATATGGCTGTTTATGTATTCCCGTAGTGCTTGGTATAAGAAAATATACGTTTCTTCTACAACTTGCCGTGTTTCTTAACCGATTAAAGTGAAATTTAGTATGCAAGTTTATATTGGCCCAAAAATAGCGTGTACCAAATTTCAATATTATAACGTATCTCGTTCCGATTATACGGCTGTTTATATATTCCCATAGCGCTTGGTATAAGAAAATATACGTTTCTTCTACAACTTGCCGTGTTTCTTAACCGATTGAAGTGAAATTGAGTATGCAAGTTTATATTGGTCCAAAAATAGCGTGTACCGAATTTCAATATTATAACGTATCTCGTTCCGATTATACGGCTGTTTATATATTCCCATAGCGCTTGGTATAAGAAAATATACGTTTCTTCTACAACTTGCCGTGTTTCTTAACCGATTGAAGTGAAATTTAGTATGCAAGTTTATATTGGCCCAAAAATAGCGTGTACCAAATTTCAATATTATAACGTATCTCGTTTCGATTATACAGCTGTTTAGGTATTCCCGTAGTGCTTGGTATAAGAAATTATACGTTTATTCTACAACTTGCCGTGTTTCTTAACTGATTGAAGTGAAATTTAGTATACAAGTTTATATTGGCCCACAAATAGCGTGTACCAAATTTCAATATTATAACGTATCTCGTTCAGATTATACGGCTGTTTATGTATTCCCGTAGTGCTTGGTATAAGAAAATATACGTTTCTTCTACAACTTGCCGCGTACCTTAACTAATTGAAATGAAATTTAGTATGCAAGTTTATATTGGCCTAAAAATAGCATGTACCGAAGTTCAATATTATAACGTATCTCGTTCCGATTATACGGCTGTTTATATATTCCCATAGCGCTTGGTATAAGAAAATATACGTTTCTTCTACAACTTGCCGTATTTCTTAACCGATTGAAGTGAAATTTAGTATGCAAGTTTATATTGGCCCAAAAATAGCGTGTACCGAATTTCAATATTATAACGTATTGCGTTCCGATTATACGGCTGTTTATGTATTCCCGTAGTGCTTGGTATAAGAAAATATACGTTTCTTCTACAACTTGCCGTGTTTCTTAACCGATTGAAGTGAAATTTAGTATGCAAGTTTATATTGGCCCACAAATAGCGTGTACCAAATTTCAATATTATAACGTATTTCGTTCCGATTATACGGCTGTTTATATATTCCCATAGCGCTTGGTATAAGAAAATATACGTTTCTTCTACAACTTGCCGTGTTTCTTAACCGATTGAAATGAAATTTAGTATGCAAGTTTATATTGGCCCAAAAATAGCGTGTACCGAATTTCAATATTATAACGTATCTCGTTCCGATTATACGGCTGTTTATGTATTCCCGTAGTGCTTGGTATGAGAAAATAAACGTTTATTCTACAACTTGCTGTGTTTTTAAACCGATTGAAGTGAAATTCAGTATGCAAGTTTATATTGGCCCAAAAATAGCGTGTACCGAATTTCAATATTATAACGTATCTCGTTCCGATTATACGGCTGTTTATATATTCCCATAGCGCTTGGTATAAGAAAATATACTATTCTTCTACAAATTGCCGTGTTTCTTAACCGATTGAAGTGAAATTTAGTATGCAAGTTTATATTGGCCCAAAAATAGCATGTACCGAATTTCGATATTATAACGTATCTCGTTCCGATTATACGGCTGTTTATATATTCCCATAGCGCTTGGTATAAGAAAATATACGTTTCTTCTACAACTTGCCGTGTTTCTTAACCGATTGAAGTGAAATTTAGTATGCAAGTTTATATTGGCCCACAAATAGCGTGTACCAAATTTCAATATTATAACGTATCTCGTTCCGAATATACGGCTGTTTATGTATTCCCGTAGTGCTTGGTATAAGAAAATATACGTTTCTTCTACAACTTGCCGTGTTTCTTAACCGATTAAAGTGAAATTTAGTATGCAAGTTTATATTGGCCCAAAAATAGCGTGTACCGAATTTCAATATTATAACGTATCGCGTTCCGGTTATACGGCTGTTTATGTATTCCCGTAGTGCTTGGTATGAGAAAATATACTTTTCTTCTACAACTTGCCGTGTTTCTTAACCGATTGAAGTGAAATTTAGTATGCAAGTTTATATTGGCCCACAAATAGCGTGTACCAAAATTCAATATTATAACGTATTTCGTTCCGATTATACGGCTGTTTATATATTCACATAGCGCTTGGTATAAGAAAATATACGTTTCTTCTACAACTTGCCGTGTTTCTTAACCGATTGAAATGAAATTTAGTATGCAAGTTTATATTTGTCCAAAAATAGCGTGTACCGAATTTCAATATTATAACGTATCTCGTTCCGATTATACGGCTGTTTATGTATTCCCGTAGTGCTTGGTATGAGAAAATAAACGTTTATTCTACAACTTGCTGTGTTTTTAAACCGATTGAAGTGAAATTTAGTATGCAAGTTTATATTGGCCCAAAAATAGCGTGTACTGAATTTCAATATTATAACGTATCTCGTTCCGATTATACGGCTGTTTATATATTCCCATAGCGCTTGGTATAAGAAAATATACGTTTCTTCTACAACTTGCCGTGTTTCTTAACCGATTGAAGTGAAATTTAGTATGCAAGTTTATATTGGCCCACAAATAGCGTGTACCGAATTTCAATATTATAACGTATCTCGTTCCGATTATACGGCTGTTTATATATTCCCGTAGCGCTTGGTTTAAGAAAATATACGTTTCTTCTACAACTTGCCGTGTTTATTAACCGATTGAAGTGAAATTTAGTATGCAAGTTTATATTGGCCCAAAAATAGCGTGTACCGAATTTCAATATTATAACGTATCTCGTTCCGATTATACGGCTGTTTATGTATTCCCGTAGTGCTTGGTATGAGAAAATAAACGTTTATTCTACAACTTCCCGTGTTTCTTAACCGATTAAAGTGAAATTTAGTATGCAAGTTTATGTTGGCCCACAAATAGCGTGTACCAAATTTCAATATTATAACGTATCTCGTTCCGATTATACGGCTGTTTATGTATTCCCGTAGTGCTTGGTATAAGAAAATATACGTTTCTTCTACAACTTGCCGTGTTTCTTAACCGATTAAAGTGAAATTTAGTATGCAAGTTTATATTGGCCCACAAATAGCGTGTACCGAATTTCAATATTATAACGTAACTCGTTCCGATTATACGGCTGTTTATATATTCCCATAGCGCTTGGTATAAGAAAATATACGTTTCTTCTACAACTTGCCGTGTTTCTTAACCGATTGAAGTGAAATTTAGTATGCAAGTTTATATTGGCCCAAAAATAGCGTGTACCGAATTTCAATATTATAACGTAACTCGTTCCGATTATACGGCTGTTTATGTATTCCCGTAGTGCTTGGTATGAGAAAATAAACTTTTATTCTACAACTTCCTGTGTTTCTTAACCGATTGTAGTGAAATTTGGTATGCAAGTTTATATTGGCCCAAAAATAGCGTGTACCGAATTTCAATATTATAACGTATCTCGTTCCGATTATACGGCTGTTTATATATTCCCATGGCGCTTGGTATAACAAAATATACGTTTCTTCTACAACTTGCCGTGTTTCTTAACCGATTGAAGTGAAATTTAGTATGCAAGTTTATATTGGCCCAAAAATAGCGTGTACCAAATTTCAATATTATAACGTATCTCGTTCCGATTATACGGCTGTTTATGTATTCCCGTAGTGCTTGGTATAAGAAAATATACGTTTCTTCTACAACTTGCCGTGTTTCTTAACCGATTGAAGTGAAATTTAGTATGCAAGTTTATATTGGCCCACAAATAGCGTGTACCGAATTTCAATATTATAACGTATCTCGTTCCGATTATACGGCTGTTTATATATTCCCATAGCGCTTGGTATAAGAAAATATACGTTTCTTCTACAACTTGCCGTGTTTCTTAACCGATTAAAGTGAAATTTAGTATGCAAGTTTATATTGGCCCAAAAATAGCATGTACCGAATTTCAATATTATAACGTATCTCGTTCCGATTATACGGCTGTTTATATATTCCCATAGCGCTTGGTATAAGAAAATATACGTTTCTTCTACAACTTGCCGTGTTTCTTAACCGATTGAAGTGAAATTTAGTATGCAAGTTTATATTGGCCCAAAAATAGCGTGTACCGAATTTCAATATTATAACGTATCTCGTTCCGATTATACGGCTGTTTATATATTCCCATAGCGCTTGGTATAAGAAAATATACGTTTCTTCTACAACTTGCCGTGTTTCTTAACCGATTGAAGTGAAATTTAGTATACAAGTTTATATTGGCCCAAAAATAGCGTGTACCGAATTTCAATATTATAACGTATCTCGTTCCGATTATACGGCTGTTTATGTATTCCCGTAGTGCTTGGTATGAGAAAATAAACGTTTATTCTACAACTTGCTGTGTTTTTAAACCGATTGAAGTGAAATTTAGTATGCAAGTTTATATTGGCCCATAAATAGCGTGTACCGAATTTCAATATTATAACGTATCTCGTTCCGATTATACGGCTGTTTATATATTCCCATAGTGCTTGGTATAAGAAAATATACGTTTCTTCTACAACTTGCCGTGTTTCTTAACCGATTGAAATGAAATTTAGTATGCAAGTTTATATTGGCCCAAAAATAGCGTGTACCGAATTTCAATATTATAACGTATCTCGTTCCGATTATACGGCTGTTTATGTATTCCCATAGCGCTTGGTATGAGAAAATAAACGTTTATTCTTCAACTTGCCGTGTTTCTTAACCGATTGAAGTGAAATTTAGTATGCAAGTTTATATTGGCCCAAAAATAGCGTGTACCGAATTTCAATATTATAACGTATCTCGTTCCGATTATACGGCTGTTTATATATTCCCATAGCGCTTGGTATAAGAAAATATACGTTTCTTCTACAACTTGCCGTGTTTCTTAACCGAATTAAGTGAAATTTAGTATGCAAGTTTATATTGGCCCAAAAATAGCATGTGCCGAATTTCAATATTATAACGTATCTCGTTCCAATTATACGGCTGTTTATATATTCCCATAGCGCTTGGTATAAGAAAATATACGTTTCTTCTACAACTTGCCGTGTTTCTTAACCGATTGAAGTGAAATTTAGTATGCAAGTTTATATTGGCCCAAAAATAGCGTGTACCGAATTTCAATATTATAACGTATCTCGTTCCGATTATACGGCTGTTTATATATTCCCATAGCGCTTGGTATAAGAAAATATACGTTCCTTCTACAACTTGCCGTGTTTCTTAACCGATTGAAGTGAAATTTAGTATGCAAGTTTATATTGGCCCAAAAATAGCGTGTACCGAATTTCAATATTATAACATATCTCGTTCCGATTATACGGCTGTTTATATATTCCCATAGCGCTTGGTATAAGAAAATATACGTTTCTTCTACAACTTGCCGTGTTTCTTAACCGATTGAAGTGAAATTTAGTATGCAAGTTTATATTGGCCCAAAAATAGCGTGTACCGAATTTCAATAGTATAACGTATCTCGTTCCGATTATACGGCTGTTTATGTATTCCCGTAGTGCTTGGTATAAGAAAATAAACGTTTATTCTACAACTTGCCGTGTTTCTTAACCGATTGAAGTGAAATTTAGTATGCAAGTTTATATTGGCCCACAAATAGCGTGTACCGAATTTCAATATTATAACGTATCTCGTTCCGATTATACGGCTGTTTATATATTCCCGTAGTGCCTGGTATAAGAAAATATACGTTTCTTCTACAACTTGCCGTGTTTCTTAACCGATTGAAGTGAAATTTAGTATGCAATTTTATATTGGTCCATAAATAGCGTGTACCAAATTTCAATATTATAACGTATCTCGTTCCGATTATACGGCTGTTTATGTATTCCCGTAGTGCTTGGTATAATAAAATATACGTTTCTTCTACAACTTGCCGTGTTTCAAAACCGATTGAAGTGAAATTTAGTATGAAAGTTTATGTTGGCCCACAAATAGCGTGTACCGAATTTCAATATTATAAATTATCTCGTTCCGATTATACGGCTGTTTATATATTCCCATAGCGCTTGGTATAAGAAAATATACGTTTCTTCTACAACTTGCCGTGTTTCTTAACCGATTGTAGTGAAATTTAGTATGCAAGTTTATATTGGCCCACAAATAGCGTGTACCGAATTTCAATATTATAACGTATCTCGTTCCGATTATACGGCTGTTTATATATTCCCATAGCGCTTGGTATAAGAAAATATACGTTTCTTCTACAACTTGCCGTGTTTCTTAACCGATTGTAGTGAAATTTAGTATGCAAGTTTATATTGGCCCACAAATAGCGTGTACCGAATTTCAATATTATAACGTATCTCGTTCCGATTATACGGCTGTTTATATATTCCCATAGCGCTTGGTATAAGAAAATATACGTTTCTTCTACAACTTGCCGTGTTTCTTAACCGATTGAAGTGAAATTTAGTATGCAAGTTTATATTGGCCCAAAAATAGCGTGTACCGAATTTCAATATTATAACGTATCTCGTTCCGATTATACGGCTGTTTATATATTCCCATAGCGCTTGGTATAAGAAAATATACGTTTCTTCTACAACTTGCCGTGTTTCTTAACCGATTTAAGTGAAATTTAGTATGCAAGTTTATATTGGCCCAAAAATAGCGTGTACCGAATTTCAATATTATAACGTATCTCGTTCCGATTATACGGCTGTTTATATATTCCCATAGCGCTTGGTATAAGAAAATATACGTTTCTTCTACAACTTGCCGTGTTTCTTAACCGATTGAAGTGAAATTTAGTATGCAAGTTTATATTGGCCCAAAAATAGCGTGTACCGAATTTCAATATTATAACGTATCTCGTTCCGATTATACGGCTGTTTATGTATTCCCGTAGTGCTTGGTATAATAAAATATACGTTTCTTCTACAACTTGCCGTGTTTCTTAACCGATTAAAGTGAAATTTAGTATGCAAGTTTATATTGGCCCACAAATAGCGTGTACCGAATTTCAATATTATAACGTATCTCGTTCCGATTATACGGCTGTTTATATATTCCCATAGCGCTTGGTATAAGAAAATACACGTTCCTTCTACAACTTGCCGTGTTTCTTAACCGATTGTAGTGAAATTTAGTATGCAAGTTTATATTGGCCCAAAAATAGCGTGTACCAAATTTCAATATTATAGCGTATCTCGTTCCGATTATACGGCTGTTTATATATTCCCATAGCGCTTGGTATAAGAAAATATACGTTTCTTCTACAACTTGCCGTGTTTCTTAACCGATTGAAGTGAAATTTAGTATGCAAGTTTATATTGGCCCAAAAATAGCGTGTACCGAATTTCAATATTATAACGTATCTCGTTTCGATTATACGGCTGTTTATGTATTTCCGTAGTGCTTGGTATAAGAAATTATACGTTTATTCTACAACTTGCCGTGTTTCTTAACCGATTGAAGTTAAATTTAGTATGCAAGTTTATGTTGGCCCACAAATAGCGTGTACAAAATTTCAATATTATAACGTATCTCGTTCCGATTATACGGCTGTTTATGTTTTCCCGTAGTGCTTGGTATAAGAAAATATACGTTCCTTCTACAACTTGCCGTGTTTCTGAACCGATTAAAGTGAAATTTAGTATGCAAGTTTATATTGGCCCAAAAATAGCGTGTACTGAATTTCAATATTATAACGTATCTTGTTCCGATTATACGGCTGTTTATGTATTCCCGTAGTGCTTGGTATGAGAAAATAAACGTTTATTCTACAACTTGCTGTGTTTCTTAACCGATTGTAGTGAAATTTAGTATGCAAGTTTATATTGGCCCATAAATAGCGTGTACCGAATTTCAATATTATAACGTATCTCGTTCCGATTATACGGCTGTTTATATATTCCCATAGCGCTTGGTATAAGAAAATATACGTTTCTTCTACAACTTGCCGTGTTTCTTAACCGATTGAAGTGAAATTTAGTATGCAAGTTTATATTGGCCCAAAAATAGCGTGTACCGAATTTCAATATTATAACGTATCTCGTTCCGATTATACGGCTGTTTATGTATTCCCATAGCGCTTGGTATAAGAAAATATACGTTTCTTCTACAACTTGCCGTGTTTCTTAACCGATTAAAGTGAAATTTAGTATGCAAGTTTATATTGGCCCAAAAATAGCATGTATTGAATTTCAATATTATAACGTATCTCGTTCCGATTATACGGCTGTTTATATATTCCCATAGCGCTTGGTATAAGAAAATATACGTTTCTTCTACAACTTGCCGTGTTTCTTAACCGATTGAAGTGAAATTTAGTATGCAAGTTTATATTGGCCCAAAAATAGCATGTACCGAATTTCAATATTATAACGTATCTCGTTCCGATTATACGGCTGTTTATATATTCCCATAGCGCTTGGTATAAGAAAATATACGTTTCTTCTACAACTTGCCGTGTTTCTTAACCGATTGAAGTGAAATTTAGTATGCAAGTTTATATTGGCCCAAAAATAGCGTGTACCGAATTTCAATATTATAACGTATCTCGTTCCGATTATACGGCTGTTTATATATTCCCATAGCGCTTGGTATAAGAAAATATACGTTTCTTCTACAACTTGCCGTGTTTCTTAACCGATTTAAGTGAAATTTAGTATGCAAGTTTATATTGGCCCAAAAATAGCGTGCACCGAATTTCAATATTATAACGTATCTCGTTCCGATTATACGGCTGTTTATATATTCCCATAGCGCTTGGTATAAGAAAATATACGTTTCTTCTACAACTGCCGTGTTTCTTAACCGATTGAAGTGAAATTTAGTATGCAAGTTTATATTGGCCCAAAAATAGCGTGTACCGAATTTCAATATTATAACCAGGGACAGGATAACGTTTCCATTCGTTACGTTATTTGATAACGTTATGAAAAGCTGGTTTTCGTTAAAATAACGTTATAAAATAACGGGTATCTGCAAACGTAAGGTATTATAACGTTACGTAACAGTACGTAACCGCTAAAGAAAACGTTATTTACAAAAAAAAAATATTTTTATAATGGAAAAATAAAATTCAACTTTGGGTTTACATTGTAAAATAAATAATTCACTTTATTAAAATAAAATATATAGTTAGGTACATAATTCATTTCATTGCATTGGTATCAAATTTGGTATTCATTGGTAACAAAAAACCTATAAAACTAATTGAAATTTTTATTTAATCTTATCATTAAAATATCTTCAAGTGTTTGTGGTGCTAAATTTTCCCGCAAGCTACTTAAAATAAATCGGAGGGACGAAAATGCTCGTTCAACTGTTACTTGAGTAGGCGGAACACCAAAAATAATTTTTGCCAGTTGGTATAGAACTGGTTTATCAGTCTTTTCTTTGTACCAATATTCCAAAATGGAGCTTTTATAACCAATCCGAGGAATATTATCAAATTCTTCCAATAATGAAGCAATATTTATATTTTCCTTAGATTGACTCACTACGGAACCGGCATTAAAAGAAATTTCGGTTAACATATTTTGGAACTCATCCTCTTCGTCGTCATCGATATATTGTTCGTTAAGTTTTTCTCGTGGATTTATTAGAGCAGAACACTGTGATTTTTCGCCTTTTATTTCTTGTAATTTATCCCAAATTTCTTTTAAGTGCTGTTTAGCTTCTGTACGGTTTTTAATCGATAAAGTTGATTGATACCTTGGATCCAGAAAAATTGCTGACTTGATGGTTATATTGTCTATAAAACTGTTTTCACGTTCTTCCATGTTTTTATTAACTATTTTCGCGAATGTTGAACTTAGTTTAGCTGTATTCAATTTGCATTTCAGCCATTCTCCATAAAAATCCGTCAAAGTTAGTTGCTGTAATTGCAGAACATTCGTTGCACGTGCTGCTGGTTCTAAAGCTTCTTTGATCTCTTTAGCCTTGTCCCAATGGATCGGCTGAAGATGAAGCTCATTATTTGTATTAGCAACGTTAATGAAAGAACCTTTATATTTGAGTAGCACGTTCAACATATTGTACGTTGACGACCATCTGGTTATGCAGTCCAATGAAGGAATAACCAAATTATTATCTTTAAGAATAACGGTCGCAGTTGGCTTTCTTAGTTTTTTCACCAAAGACCTTACTTTATTTAAACAAGCGTCCTGCGTTTTGAGACTATCGTTGACCGCCAATTGCAGTGTATGCGCTGCACATTTAATGCTTCGCATATGGGTGTTATTGTTAGTTATAATAATATTTTCAACAATATTCTCTAAAATATTGGGGGATTCTTCTGAGTCTGACCCCAAATGGATCTCATCAACATCATCCTCATCATTTCCGTCTAAATCTGGATCATTATTTTCACTTGCAGCTTCATGAAGAAGCCGAATTGCTTTCAATACATTTGATCCATTATCCGTAGTTACAGAATAAATTTGTTGTGGGTAAATATTATATTTAGATAAAACATCAAGCACCTTTGACGACAAATATTCACCCGTATGTCTGCTATTTAACTCTAACATTGCTAATGTCCGTACAATAATCGAAGAGTTTTCAATAAATTGGATGTTAATTCCCAAAATTGATCGATTTAATCTTGTTGCACAGTCTAATTTAAGTGAGATCAAACGTCCTTTCACTTGTTTACAAATTTTAATTTTAATTGAGTCTGCCTCGGATCTCATAGACATTTTTATATTTTTGACGTTAATGCACAATTTTGGAACGTTGCTTTCGTTCACGGATTTCAATATTGGATCAAGAATTTTACGAAAACCTGTATCTTCTATTGCAGCTAACGGCCTGCCATTGACAGTAACAATTTCTATACAAGCGTTGTGGATATCAGCTGTTGAAAGTTTTACCTTAAGAAAATCGGACCTTGGTGTGATGTAGTAGTTTAAAAGATTCGATTCTTTTTTTGTTTTCGGCTGACTTGGCCCACAATTCAACTCGCTAACTTCAGGATTCGTCTTTTTTTTAATTATTATTTCGTTGAATAAGTTAACATGGTGAACTTTAAGGTGTTTCAGCAAATTCCCAGCGTGATTGCCCTTCACACTTTTTTTACATTCGGACTCACATACATTGCACACATTTTTATCGTCTATCGCGTTATATTTAAAATAGTTCCTCACGTTATTGGTTGGATGTCGCGGCATGATAATACCGGCAAGAAAGACTCTCCTCTAATCGTTGTGTGTCATAACTAAACGGTATACAATACAAATTCACAATCAATGTTTTTGTTTGAACATTTTTTTTTGGTTATAAAATCTACTCACGTTTTAAAATAATAACACCCTTTCACAGTAGAAGCAATAAATTCAATTGTAATTTATTTTTTTTCTATTTTTTATATGAAAATACCAGTTAATAAATTTACTTAATTTTATTAATTATTTAATGTTTGCGGCCTTTTTTACTACAAAAAAAAAAAATTTGCAGCTAATGTGTCAAATTCAGTTTAAATATTTCATAAATACAATCACAGACGGCGCAAATACTAAATGAAAGGCAAAACTAAACAAAGTTGGCAGCACTAACCGTTTTATAACTTTATAGTTCAGTGTGATTATTGTGGTGTTGCTTTGGTAAATTTTTTCCAAATTTACAATAATTGCATTGTATAAATTGAAAAAAAAAATTTACACAATGTAAATTTATTTAATTTAAATAACCTAAAATACCGATACAATAGTTTGTTACGGAATGTTATTAGATTGGGTATTGGGTATAATAACGTTACGTAGCGATACAAAATTAATGTTACGTTATTGAGGAAAAACTCAATTTTAATCGTTATTATAACGTTATCGGGTACGGTTACGTTAGGGTTCCGGTCCCTGAATAACGTATTTCGTTCCGATTATACGGCTGTTTATATATTCCCATAGCGCTTGGTATAAGAAAATATACGTTTCTTCTACAACTTGCCGTGTTTCTTAACCGATTGAAGTGAAATTTAGTATGCAAGTTTATATTGGCCCACAAATAGCGTGTACCAAATTTCAATATTATAACGTATCTCGTTCCGATTATACGGCTGTTTATGTATTCCCGTAGTGCTTGGTATAAGAAAATATACGTTTCTTCTACAACTTGCCGTGTTTCTTAACCGATTAAAGTGAAATTTAGTATGCAAGTTTATATTGGCCCAAAAATAGCGTGTACCGAATTTCAATATTATAACGTATCTCGTTCCGATTATACGGCTGTTTATATATTCCCATAGCGCTTGGTATAAGAAAATATACGTTTCTTCTACAACTTGCCGTGTTTCTTAACCGATTGTAGTGAAATTTAGTATGCAAGTTTATATTGGCCCAAAAATAGCGTGTACCGAATTTCAATATTATAACGTATCTCGTTCCGATTATACGGCTGTTTATATATTCCCATAGCGCTTGGTATAAGAAAATATACGTTTATTCTACAACTTGCCGTGTTTCTTAACCGATTGAAGTGAAATTTAGTATGCAAGTTTATATTGGCCCAAAAATAGCATGTACCGAATTTCAATATTATAACGTATCTCGTTCCGATTATACGGCTGTTTATATATTCCCATAGCGCTTGGTATAAGAAAATATACGTTTCTTCTACAACTTGCCGTGTTTCTTAACCGATTGAAGTGAAATTTAGTATGCAAGTTTATATTGGCCCAAAAATAGCGTGTACCGAATTTCAATATTATAACGTATCTCGTTTCGATTATACGGCTGTTTATATATTCCCATAGCGCTTGGTATAAGAAAATATACGTTTCTTCTACAACTTGCCGTGTTTCTTAACCGATTGAAGTGAAATTTAGTATGCAAGTTTATATTGGCCCAAAAATAGCGTGTACCGAATTTCAATATTATAACGTATCTCGTTCCGATTATACGGCTGTTTATGTATTCCCATAGCGCTTGGTATAAGAAAATATACGTTTCTTCTACAACTTGCCGTGTTTCTTAACCGATTAAAGTGAAATTTAGTATGCAAGTTTATATTGGCCCAAAAATAGCGTGTACCGAATTTCAATATTATAACTTATCTCGTTTCGATTATACGGCTGTTTATGTATTTCCGTAGTGCTTGGTATAAGAAATTATACGTTTATTCTACAACTTGCCGTGTTTCTTAACCGATTGAAGTTAAATTTAGTATGCAAGTTTATGTTGGCCCACAAATAGCGTGTACCAAATTTCAATATTATAACGTATCTCGTTCCGATTATACGGCTGTTTATGTATTCCCGTAGTGCTTGGTATAAGAAAATATACGTTTCTTCTACAACTTGCCGTGTTTCTGAACCGATTAAAGTGAAATTTAGTATGCAAGTTTATATTGGCCCAAAAACAGCATGTACCGAATTTCAATATTATAACGTATCTCGTTCCGATTATACGGCTGTTTATATATTCCCATAGCGCTTGGTATAAGAAAATATACGTTTCTTCTACAACTTGCCGTGTTTCTTAACCGATTGAAGTGAAATTTAGTATGCTAGTTTATATTGGCCCAAAAATATCGTGTACCGAATTTCAATATTATAACGTATCTCGTTTCGATTATACGGCTGTTTATGTATTCCCGTAGTGCTTGGTATAAGAAATTATACGTTTCTTCTACAACTTGCCGTGTTTCTTAACCGATTAAAGTTAAATTTAGTATGCAAGTTTATATTAGCCCACAAATAGCGTGTACCAAATTTCAATATTATAACGTATCTCGTTCCGATTATACGGCTGTTTATGTATTCCCGTAGTGCTTGGTATAAGAAAATATACGTTTCTTCTACAACTTGCCGTGTTTCTTAACCGATTGTAGTGAAATTTAGTATACAAGTTTATATTGGCCCACAAATAGCGTGTACCAAATTTCAATATTATAACGTAACTCGTTGCGATTATACGGCTATTCATGTATTCCCGTAGTGCTTGGTATAAGAAAATAAACGTTTCTTCTACAACTTGCCGTGTTTCTTAACCGATTGAAGTGAAATTTAGTATGCAAGTTTATATTGGCCCACAAATAGCGTGTACCAAATTTCAATATTATAACGTATCTCGTTCCGATTATACGGCTGTTTATGTATTCCCATAGCGCTTGGTATAAGAAAATATACGTTTCTTCTACAACTTGCCGTGTTTCTTAACCGATTGAAGTGAAATTTAGTATGCAAGTTTATATTGGGCCAAAAATAGCGTGTACCGAATTTCAATATTATAACGTATCTCGTTCCGATTATACGGCTGTTTATGTATTCCCATAGCGCTTGGTATAAGAAAATATACGTTTCTTCTACAACTTGCCGTGTTTCTTAACCGATTAAAGTGAAATTTAGTATGCAAGTTTATATTGGCCCAAAAATAGCGTGTACCGAATTTCAATATTATAACATATCGCGTTCCGATTATACGGCTGTTTATGTATTCCCGTAGTGCTTGGTATTAGAAAATATACGTTTCTTCTACAACTTGCCGTGTTTCTTAACCGATTGAAGTAAAATTTAGTATGCAAGTTTATATTGGCCCACAAATAGCGTGTACCAAATTGCAATATTATAACGTATCTCGTTCCGATTATACGGCTGTTTATATATTCCCATAGCGCTGGGTATAAGAAAATATACGTTTCTTCTACAACTTGCCGTGTTTCTTAACCGATTGAAGTGAAATTTAGTATGCAAGTTTATATTGGCCCAAAAATAGCGTGTACCGAATTTCAATATTATAACATATCGCGTTCCGATTATACGGCTGTTTATGTATTCCCGTAGTGCTTGGTATTAGAAAATATACATTTCTTCTACAACTTGCCGTGTTTCTTAACCGATTGAAGTAAAATTTAGTATGCAAGTTTATATTGGCCCACAAATAGCGTGTACCGAATTTCAATATTATAACGTATCTCGTTCCGATTATACGGCGGTTTATATATTCCCATAGCGCTTGGTATAAGAAAATATACGTTTCTTCTACAACTTGCCGTGTTTCTTAACCGATTGAAGTGAAATTTAGTATGCAAGTTTATATTGGCCCAAAAATAGCGTGTACCGAATTTCAATATTATAACGTATCTCGTTTCGATTATACGGCTGTTTATGTATTCACGTAGTGCTTGGTATAAGAAATTATACGTTTATTCTACAACTTGCCGTGTTTCTTAACCGATTGAAGTTAAATTTAGTATGCAAGTTTATATTGGCCCAGAAATAGCGTGTACCAAATTTCAATATTATAACGTATCTCGTTCCGATTATACGGCTGTTTATATATTCCCATAGCGCTTGGTATAAGAAAATATACGTTTCTTCTACAACTTGCCGTGTTTCTTAATCGATTGAAATGAAATTTGGTATGCAAGTTTATATTGGTCCAAAAATAGCGTGTACCGAATTTCAATATTATAACGTATCTCGTTCCGATTATACGGCTGTTTATATATTCCCATAGCGCTTGGTATAAGAAATTATACGTTTATTCTACAACTTGCCGTGTTTCTTAACCGATTGAAGTTAAATTTAGTATGCAAATTTATATTGGCCCACAAATAGCGTGTACCAAATTTCAATATTATAACGTATCTCGTTCCGATTATACGGCTGTTTATATATTCCCATAGCGCTTGGTATAAGAAAATATACGTTTCTTCTACAACTTGCCGTGTTTCTTAATCGATTGAAATGAAATTTAGTATGCAAGTTTACATTGGTCCAAAAATAGCGTGTACCGAATTTCAATATTATAACGTATCTCGTTCCGATTATACGGCTGTTTATATATTCCCATAGCGCTTGGTATAAGAAAATATACGTTTCTTCTACAACTTGCCGTGTTTCTTAACCGATTGAAGTGAAATTTAGTATGCAAGTTTATATTGGCCCAAAAATAGCGTGTACAGAATTTCAATATTATAACGTATCTCGTTTCGATTATACGGCTGTTTATGTATTCACGTAGTGCTTGGTATAAGAAATTATACGTTTATTCTACAACTTGCCGTGTTTCTTAACCGATTGAAGTTAAATTTAGTATGCAAGTTTATATTGGCCCAGAAATAGCGTGTACCAAATTTCAATATTATAACGTATCTCGTTCTGATTATACGGCTGTTTATGTATTCCCGTAGTGCTTGGTATAAGAAATTATACGTTTATTCTACAACTTGCCGTGTTTCCTAACCGATTGAAGTTAAATTTAGTATGCAAATTTATATTGGCCCACAAATAGCGTGTACTAAATTTCAATATTATAACGTATCTCGTTCCGATTATACGGCTGTTTATATATTCCCATAGCGCTTGGTATAAGAAAATATACGTTTCTTCTACAACTTGCCGTGTTTCTTAATCGATTGAAATGAAATTTAGTATGCAAGTTTATATTGGTCCAAAATAGCGTGTACCGAATTTCAATATTATAACGTATCTCGTTCCGATTATACGGCTGTTTATATATTCCCATAGCGCTTGGTATAAGAAATTATACGTTTTTCTACAACTTGCCGTGTTTCTTAACCGATTGAAGTTAAATTTAGTATGCAAATTTATATTGGCCCACAAATAGCGTGTACCAAATTTCAATATTATAACGTATCTCGTTCCGATTATACGGCTGTTTATATATTCCCATAGCGCTTGGTATAAGAAAATATACGTTTCTTCTACAACTTGCCGTGTTTCTTAATCGATTGAAATGAAATTTAGTATGCAAGTTTATATTGGTCCAAAAATAGCGTGTACCGAATTTCAATATTATAACGTATCTCGTTCCGATTATACGGCTGTTTATATATTCCCATAGCGCTTGGTATAAGAAAATATACGTTTCTTCTACAACTTGCCGTGTTTCTTAACCGATTAAAGTGAAATTTAGTATGCAAGTTTATATTGGCCCAAAAATAGCATGTACCGAATTTCAATATTATAACATATCGCGTTCCGATTATACGGCTGTTTATGTATTCCCGTAGTGCTTGGTATTAGAAAATATACATTTCTTCTACAACTTGCCGTGTTTCTTAACCGATTGAAGTAAAATTTAGTATGCAAGTTTATATTGGCCCACAAATAGCGTGTACCAAATTTCAATATTATAACGTATCTCGTTCCGATTATACGGCGGTTTATATATTCCCATAGCGCTTGGTATAAGAAAATATACGTTTCTTCTATAACTTGTCGTGTTTCTTAACCGATTGAAGTGAAATTTAGTATGCAAGTTTATATTGGCCCAAAAATTGCGTGTACCGAATTTCAATATTATAACGTATCTCGTTTCGATTATACGGCTGTTTATGTATTCACGTAGTGCTTGGTATAAGAAATTATACGTTTATTCTACAACTTGCCGTGTTTCTTAACCGATTGAAGTTAAATTTAGTATGCAAGTTTATATTGGCCCAGAAATAGCGTGTACCGAATTTCAATATTATAACGTATCTCGTTCTGATTATACGGCTGTTTATGTATTCCCGTAGTGCTTGGTATAAGAAATTATACGTTTATTCTACAACTTGCCGTGTTTCTTAACCGATTGAAGTTAAATTTAGTATGCAAATTTATATTGGCCCACAAATAGCGTGTACCAAATTTCAATATTATAACGTATCTCGTTCCGATTATACGGCGGTTTATATATTCCCATAGCGCTTGGTATAAGAAAATATACGTTTCTTCTACAACTTGCCGTGTTTCTTAACCGATTGAAGTGAAATTTAGTATGCAAGTTTATATTGGCCCAAAAATAGCGTGTACCGAATTTCAATATTATAACGTATCTCGTTTCGAACTTGCCGTGTTTCTTAATCGATTGAAATGAAATTTAGTATGCAAGTTTATATTGGTCCAAAAATAGCGTGTACCGAATTTCAATATTATAACGTATCTCGTTCCGATTATACGGCTGTTTATATATTCCCATAGCGCTTGGTATAAGAAATTATACGTTTATTCTACAACTTGCCGTGTTTCTTAACCGATTGAAGTTAAATTTAGTATGCAAATTTATATTGGCCCACAAATAGCGTGTACCAAATTTCAATATTATAACGTATCTCGTTCCGATTATACGGCTGTTTATATATTCCCATAGCGCTTGGTATAAGAAAATATACGTTTCTTCTACAACTTGCCGTGTTTCTTAATCGATTGAAATGAAATTTAGTATGCAAGTTTACATTGGTCCAAAAATAGCGTGTACCGAATTTCAATATTATAACGTATCTCGTTCCGATTATACGGCTGTTTATATATTCCCATAGCGCTTGGTATAAGAAAATATACGTTTCTTCTACAACTTGCCGTGTTTTTAAACCGATTGAAGTGAAATTTAGTATGCAAGTTTATATTGGCCCAAAAATAGCGTGTACAGAATTTCAATATTATAACGTATCTCGTTTCGATTATACGGCTGTTTATGTATTCACGTAGTGCTTGGTATAAGAAATTATACGTTTATTCTACAACTTGCCGTGTTTCTTAACCGATTGAAGTTAAATTTAGTATGCAAGTTTATATTGGCCCAGAAATAGCGTGTACCAAATTTCAATATTATAACGTATCTCGTTCTGATTATACGGCTGTTTATGTATTCCCGTAGTGCTTGGTATAAGAAATTATACGTTTATTCTACAACTTGCCGTGTTTCCTAACCGATTGAAGTTAAATTTAGTATGCAAATTTATATTGGCCCACAAATAGCGTGTACTAAATTTCAATATTATAACGTATCTCGTTCCGATTATACGGCTGTTTATATATTCCCATAGCGCTTGGTATAAGAAAATATACGTTTCTTCTACAACTTGCCGTGTTTCTTAATCGATTGAAATGAAATTTAGTATGCAAGTTTATATTGGTCCAAAATAGCGTGTACCGAATTTCAATATTATAACGTATCTCGTTCCGATTATACGGCTGTTTATATATTCCCATAGCGCTTGGTATAAGAAATTATACGTTTTTCTACAACTTGCCGTGTTTCTTAACCGATTGAAGTTAAATTTAGTATGCAAATTTATATTGGCCCACAAATAGCGTGTACCAAATTTCAATATTATAACGTATCTCGTTCCGATTATACGGCTGTTTATATATTCCCATAGCGCTTGGTATAAGAAAATATACGTTTCTTCTACAACTTGCCGTGTTTCTTAATCGATTGAAATGAAATTTAGTATGCAAGTTTATATTGGTCCAAAAATAGCGTGTACCGAATTTCAATATTATAACGTATCTCGTTCCGATTATACGGCTGTTTATATATTCCCATAGCGCTTGGTATAAGAAAATATACGTTTCTTCTACAACTTGCCGTGTTTCTTAACCGATTGAAGTGAAATTTAGTATGCAAGTTTATATTGGCCCCAAAATAGCGTGTACCGAATTTCAATATTATAACGTATCTCGTTTCGATTATACGGCTGTTTATGTATTCCCGTAGTGCTTGGTATAAGAAATTATACGTTTATTCTACAACTTGCCGTGTTTCTTAACCGATTGAAGTTAAATTTAGTATGCAAGTTTATATTGGCCCAAAAATAGCATGTATTGAATTTCAATATTATAACGTATCTCGTTCCGATTATACGGCTGTTTATATATTCCCATAGCGCTTGGTATAAGAAAATATACGTTTCTTCTACAACTTGCCGTGTTTCTTAACCGATTGAAGTGAAATTTAGTATGCAAGTTTATATTGGCCCAAAAATAGCGTGTACCGAATTTCAATATTATAACATATCGCGTTCCGATTATACGGCTGTTTATGTATTCCCGTAGTGCTTGGTATTAGAAAATATACATTTCTTCTACAACTTGCCGTGTTTCTTAACCGATTGAAGTAAAATTTAGTATGCAAGTTTATATTGGCCCACAAATAGCGTGTACCAAATTTCAATATTATAACGTATCTCGTTCCGATTATACGGCGGTTTATATATTCCCATAGCGCTTTGTATAAGAAAATATACGTTTCTTCTACAACTTGCCGTGTTTCTTAACCGATTGAAGTGAAATTTAGTATGCAAGTTTATATTGGCCCAAAAATTGCGTGTACCGAATTTCAATATTATAACGTATCTCGTTTCGATTATACGGCTGTTTATGTATTCACGTAGTGCTTGGTATAAGAAATTATACGTTTATTCTACAACTTGCCGTGTTTCTTAACCGATTGAAGTTAAATTTAGTATGCAAGTTTATATTGGCCCAGAAATAGCGTGTACCGAATTTCAATATTATAACGTATCTCGTTCTGATTATACGGCTGTTTATGTATTCCCGTAGTGCTTGGTATAAGAAATTATACGTTTATTTTACAACTTGCCGTGTTTCTTAACCGATTGAAGTTAAATTTAGTATGCAAATTTATATTGGCCCACAAATAGCGTGTACCAAATTTCAATATTATAACGTATCTCGTTTCGATTATACGGCTGTTTATATATTCCCATAGCGCTTGGTATAAGAAAATATACGTTTCTTCTACAACTTGCCGTGTTTCTTAATCGATTGAAATGAAATTTAGTATGCAAGTTTATATTGGTCCAAAAATAGCGTGTACCGAATTTCAATATTATAACGTATCTCGTTCCGATTATACGGCTGTTTATATATTCCCATAGCGCTTGGTATAAGAAAATATACGTTTCTTCTACAACTTGCCGTGTTTCTTAACCGATTGAAATGAAATTTAGTATGCAAGTTTATATTGGCCCCAAAATAGCGTGTACCGAATTTCAATATTATAACGTATCTCGTTTCGATTATACGGCTGTTTATGTATTCCCGTAGTGCTTGGTATAAGAAATTATACGTTTATTCTACAACTTGCCGTGTTTCTTAACCGATTAAAGTGAAATTTAGTATGCAAGTTTATATTGGCCCAAAAATAGCATGTATTGAATTTCAATATTATAACGTATCTCGTTCCGATTATACGGCTGTTTATATATTCCCATAGCGCTTGGTATAAGAAAATATACGTTTCTTCTACAACTTGCCGTGTTTCTTAACCGATTGAAGTGAAATTTAGTATGCAAGTTTATATTGGCCCAAAAATAGCGTGTACCGAATTTCAATATTATAACATATCGCGTTCCGATTATACGGCTGTTTATGTATTCCCGTAGTGCTTGGTATTAGAAAATATACATTTCTTCTACAACTTGCCGTGTTTCTTAACCGATTGAAATGAAATTTAGTATGCAAGTTTATATTGGCCCACAAATAGCGTGTACCAAATTTCAATATTATAACGTATCTCGTTCCGATTATACGGCGGTTTATATATTCCCATAGCGCTTGGTATAAAAAAATATACGTTTCTTCTACAACTTGCCGTGTTTCTTAACCGATTGAAGTGAAATTTAGTATGCAAGTTTATATTGGCCCAAAAATAGCGTGTACCGAATTTCAATATTATAACGTATCTCGTTTCGATTATACGGCTGTTTATGTATTCACGTAGTGCTTGGTATAAGAAATTATACGTTTATTTTACAACTTGCCGTGTTTCTTAACCGATTGAAGTTAAATTTAGTATGCAAGTTTATATTGGCCCAGAAATAGCGTGTACCAAATTTCAATATTATAACGTATCTCGTTCTGATTATACGGCTGTTTATGTATTCCCGTAGTGCTTGGTATAAGAAATTATACGTTTATTCTACAACTTGCCGTGTTTCTTAACCGATTGAAGTTAAATTTAGTATGCAAATTTATATTGGCCCACAAATAGCGTGTACCAAATTTCAATATTATAACGTATCTCGTTCCGATTATACGGCTATTTATATATTCCCATAGCGCTTGGTATAAGAAAATATACGTTTCTTCTACAACTTGCCGTGTTTCTTAATCGATTGAAATGAAATTTAGTATGCAAGTTTATATTGGTCCAAAAATAGCGTGTACCGAATTTCAATATTATAACGTATCTCGTTCCGATTATACGGCTGTTTATATATTCCTATAGCGCTTGGTATAAGAAAATATACGTTTCTTCTACAACTTGCCGTGTTTCTTAACCGATTGAAGTAAAATTTAGTATGCAAGTTTATATTGGCCCACAAATAGCGTGTACCAAATTTCAATATTATAACGTATCTCGTTCCGATTATACGGCGGTTTATATATTCCCATAGCGCTTGGTATAAGAAAATATACGTTTCTTCTACAACTTGCCGTGTTTTTAAACCGATTGAAGTGAAATTTAGTATGCAAGTTTATATTGGCCCAAAAATAGCGTGTACCGAATTTCAATATTATAACGTATCTCGTTTCGATTATACGGCTGTTTATGTATTCACGTAGTGCTTGGTATAAGAAATTATACGTTTATTCTACAACTTGCCGTGTTTCTTAACCGATTGAAGTTAAATTTAGTACGCAAGTTTATATTGGCCCAGAAATAGCGTGTACCAAATTTCAATATTATAACGTATCTCGTTCTGATTATACGGCTGTTTATGTATTCCCGTAGTGCTTGGTATAAGAAATTATACGTTTATTCTACAACTTGCCGTGTTTCTTAACCGATTGAAGTTAAATTTAGTATGCAAATTTATATTGGCCCACAAATAGCGTGTACCAAATTTCAATATTATAACGTATCTCGTTCCGATTATACGGCTGTTTATGTATTCCCGTAGTGCTTGGTATAAGAAAATATACGTTTCTTCTACAACTTGCCGTGTTTCTGAACCGATTAAAGTGAAATTTAGTATGCAAATTTATATTGGCCCAAAAATAGCGTGTACCGAATTTCAATATTATAACTTATCTTGTTCCGATTATACGGCTGTTTATGTATTCCCGTAGTGCTTGGTATGAGAAAATAAACGTTTATTCTACAACTTGCTGTGTTTCTTAACCGATTGAAGTGAAATTTAGTATGCAAGTTTATATTGGCCTATAAATAGCGTGTACCGAATTTCAATATTATAACGTATCTCGTTCCGATTATACGGCTGTTTATATATTCCCATAGCGCTTGTTACGACGGGTAGACGTCTCCACCTGAAGCGAAAGAATTTGGGGCTTGCGAGAATTCCAACCGCTCATTGTGAATGCCATGACCACCATGGTGTTGTGTATACATATGCTTTATATTTTTTTTGCTTTGCAATTTAATATTCTCACCGACGGCTATGTAAAGATATTTTATTTTCCCCTGCATTTGCTTTGTTTTCTATGTTGTCATGTACAGGCATCAAAACCTGCTAAAATTCTCTTTAGAAAGCCAAATGTATTGTATACTATTGCTGTAAAATTATCTAAACCACTGATTGTATTAGTGAAACGTCATCGTGTATAGATACGGTTGTGATTACAGTGTAGAAAACATAAACATTCGCATACTACGAAACTAAAAGAGAGTAAAATATAAACCAATAAAAACGAATCATGTGCAACAGTCATTTTATTTAAATATTTTAATTTCAGCTTATTTTAAAGAAAACCCAATATTTAATTTAAAAAAATTTAACAGTTTTTAACCTTATATTTCGACTTGTTGGTCAACTTCTGAGGCATTAAAAAACTATTTTTGTAATTAAAAAATCTTAGAAACTATTTTTGACAATTATTTAATTTTTAAACTATAAACAATGTATACAGAAAGAATTTTTCTTTTAAATTTTTTTGTAACGATTTTTTTTATCATTCTCATATTATTTTATTGCCGTCTTACTTTGGTAACTGGAATATTAATTGGTATAGAAATCAAAATGCAAATTATGCTCAAAATAAAAACCGAAAATAATTTGCCATTTTTTCGGCACGTAATTTTTCCAACTCGTGCGGTTTTAATTTCCTTCTCCGTTTATATTTTCGTGGCTCCGTCTATAAATATAAAATAGAATACACATTGATATGACAAATATTATAATTAATTCTCCACCGTTCTCCATTTACTTACAATCGATTGTCTCTTCACGGCCGTATTCATGTCACTGTGTTGAATCAAATGTTGAATTAAATCTAGTGACATTACAAATAACTCTTGACAAACTTGGCAGTAATAAGGTGTATGGGAATTTCCCCTTTTGGTGTCAGGGCTCGAATGATGTGATCGTAATGTTTTCGCAATACAACTCGCAGATTAAAGGCTCGAGGGCACACTGAACAAACGAAAGGTTTTCACCTGTATGAATCCTTTCATATTTTCGTAATGTCCCACCATCAGCAAAAGCTTTCCAACAATAACGGCACCCGTAAGGTTTTTCACCCGTATGAACACGTATATGAATTTGTTGTGAACTACGCGAACCAAATATTTTGCCACACTCGCGACAAGGGAATTGTCGCCCTGTAACATTCGTATGCGAATGACGATGATTCATGAGGGAGCGTCCATCGGGAAATTATTCTCCGCACATATCACACGTAACAGTTTTATTTCGATGCGAAACCAAATGCCGAACAGGGGGCCTATTCTCGAATTCCACATCCATTTTCCACATGTGGACATCTGTCAAAGTTCACACAAAAACGTTCGAAAAATGTAATTCACATGCGGCATGGTCATTTTCCTATATGGGGAATTTTTTCCACCTGCTTATACCCATTCGGAAATATTCCCTTAGTACCGAAAAAATTCAATTTTTATGAATTTTGACAGATGTCCACATGTGGAAAATGGATGTGGAATTCGAGAATAGGCCCCCAGGAATGATTTTTTTCGCTGAAATGTTCCCATAAATGTTTCGATAGGGTTCGACTATCGCGACACAATTTACCATAAAGGCGGTACGAATGTTGAGTTAATTCGTTTGCGTGCACGATACGTATATGAAATTTAATAATTGATTCCTCTAGAAATGACTCACCGCATAACATACATTTCAATGGGTGGCATCGTGCATGCACTTCGGCATGGGCTAACAAATCTAAAGCTTCGGCAAATGATTCACCACATACATTGCAACAATGACCACCACCACCGGCCAATTCACCATCAGTCATTTCCTTTTTAACATGCTCCCGCGAATCTCCGCCATGGACCTAAAACAAACAAAGTAAAACGTAAGTTAAATTGCATAATCGTTTTGGGATTCAGCCGCACTATAATTTTCCGCATCATTATCGTCCGAAGTTAGAAGGTTTATGTCCTGCACATACTCATATTTGATGGTTGTGGCAGCTTCTACATATTGTTGCTCCATTTTTAGTTTTTTTTGGTGAAAAACGATTTTCCGATTTGTAACGTTTTGATTCGTACTTTCGTTTTAACTTAACAGTAATTTCTTTTTCTAATTGATCGAAAGAAAAACATAAGATATTAATATGTTGCGCTGTTTTTAAACTGTGAATTAATCCGAAATAGTTACACAGATTAATATTTAAAAGTTGTGTTGATACCTAAAAATTAAAAAAGGAAACTATAACAGCACATATAAAAGTTTAAATCACGTAAACTAATATAAATTACTTTAAAAATCATTTAAACTTACTTTAATTTCTTATTGTGTTTCAACTTCACGATTTTTTAGTTTTGATCATAACCACCTGAATCAATTTTAGCAGGTTATGGTTTTGATTTTGACATTTCGTAAAATTGAGTTTTGTTGTAGAAGAAGAGCAAAAAACAGAGAGTAAAATGCTCAATTGTTAGTTGATATTAAGTAGTGTGTGATATCAACTGGAATTAGTAGTGGTAAGAAACAAAAAAAATTGAATTTTTTTTATATGGTTTTTCGTAGTGACTACTACGGCTAAAGGTTGATATGTATAAGTATGTGTCTGCGTATCAGCAAAACCAGCAGGCTTTCTAAAGAGAATTTTAGCAGGTTTTGACAGGCATACATTTTTTTTTGCGAGTTGGTGTGTGTACCCGTGTTGGATAGTGTGAGATGGAATGTTTATGATGCTAAAATGTTCAATCTCGAATATTTCATTTTTGTATCATTGGCTTGGGTTAGCGCGTGATATTTGCTCTGGGTGGGGATAAAACCAAATCGGTGTATTAGACATGATTTCGATGCTGCCGAACGGATGAGTATGTACATGTGTTCGTCGTCGTTGTTTGTCTTACTCGTTGTATTTGTGCACATATAAAAAAAAAAAAAGAGAACATAAACATGAATAAAGATCTTACAATAATGAAAAAAAAAAAAAATAATAAAACTGATTGTGTGTGTCCACAGATGCAGCGAGTGGGACAGACAACGACGCGAGAGAGAAAATAGGAGGGGGAAATTTTTCTGATTTCTTGGATGTAAAATATTTTGTTTGATAAAAAAAAAGTTAGTCTAGTTTTGATTTTGTGCTAAGTTGGGTCTCGTTTTAAATTTGGATAGAGACTGTTCGTGTGTTCGCATACATAAAAAATAAAAAAAAACGATAAAATGTAATTTTTAATTTTTTTAAAATAATACGAAAACTAGATAAAATAACCTAATTTAAAATTAAATATTATAACTATAATCTTATTATAAGTATTGTGCAAGAATTATTATAAAATAATATAATAATATTGTATTCTGTGCGCGCGCATTTGTTACGCCGGATCAGAAAAAAAAAAAGACAAAAAAAATTTTGGCATGGCGTCGAATTGTGTCTAATGAAATACTGTGTCTGATAAAAATTGTCAAAAGAAAATTTTTTTTTGTTAAAATATAAATAAATAAACATTGAGTCAAAAATTTGATAATAGTTTAAAGTAATAAATGTTTAGTAGTTTCTAAATAGATAAGAAAACTTTGTGTGCATAAATTATTTCAAAAAAAAAAAAAAAAAAAAAAAAGAACTAAAGGAAAAATATTGTTATAAAATAAATAAATAAAAAATAAAAAAAAACAAAATTATTTATTGTGGATGAGTGCGAAAAGGAGAGAACCCAATCAAATATACACGAAAATACACAGTGGTGCATTTTGGCTTTCCTTGTATAATTTTACTGAAAATTCCTTAAATCGAGCAAATAATAAATACGTGTGTCAGCACCGGTGTGAAATCTTCTGTTTTGCGAGAATTTCGTTGGTTTTGTGTGGTGCGTTGGTGTATTGAGGCAGATCATTCCCGCCGGTTTGGGCAGGGCAACTATTGAGAGGGGGATCCTGCGTCGGCGCTGGTTGCGGTGTGGTCGGACGGGCCAATACAGGGTAAGAACAAAGAAAGGTACGTTAGTAAGGGAAAACAAACTGTAAATTTTGAATTGTAACAGTTGTTTTTCCTCCATTTATTTTCTATATAGTGTATATTTATCCTGTGCGGGCATACTCGCGATTCGTGGGGGTGCACCGATTGGGTGTAAGCCTCACCCAGAGCAATTATCTCGCCCATTTCCTTTTTTTTTCTCTCCGTCGTTTTGGAAGGCTGGCGTTTTGAGTTTTCGCGGCTTTTCTATTTATTTCACTGCAGTTCGGTTGTCCGTTGTTTTTTTTGGGTGTGGTTCGACCACATAGCGGTCCACTTTTTCATTTCAGGTATTTTAGTGTTATTTTGTTTTTTTTGATTTTTTTTAACCGTGATTAGTGAAAGTGAAATTTTTGATATAACGTAGAATCAGTGTTAACGTAATTTATCTTATCGAAATTTTTCAGTTTTTGCTTTTACCGTAACCAACATTTGTGTTTGCTTTGAATTTTTTTACGGTCGAGTGCTAAGCGCATCATGTGCGCGTGAATAAATATTTGATCGGATGATGTGGGGTGTGGTCATGTAAAGGGTCGGCCCTTTTCCACCCTTTTCCGTGCGTGCCGTTCGTTCCTCCAGGACAGGCTGTGCTGGAGGGCGGCACGCCACATGAGTTGATCGCGTCGGGGTGACGGTCTCGTTCCGGGGGATTGTCGCTGGGATTGTCATGCGGGCGTCCCTCCTTCATAAATGGCATCGGTGGCCGTCGCGACTGGGAAACAGCATCCCAGTAGGCGGGCCGATGAGGGGAGGCCCGTGTGGCAGTCACGGCGGTAGTCGCCTGGGATTGAGACTGTCACTCCGGATCGATCACTCCCGGTTTATCATTTTCTTTTTGCCACTGAGGCCGTGGCAACTTAATTTTTAATTTCCATTTGTCCCTCCAATTTTATTTTCATGCGGTTATTCAAGCATGAGTTTATGTCTGAGAATCCCCACGCCGCACCGTGAGCTCTAGCCAGCTACTATACCACATCAGACCGCTATTCTCATGTCTGTTAACGTAATCCCTTCTGGGGATTTCGTTACACGCTTGGTATAAGAAAATATACGTTTCTTCTACAACTTGCCGTGTTTCTTAACCGATTGAAGTGAAATTTAGTGTGCAAGTTTATATTGGCCCAAAAATAGCATGTACCGAATTTCAATATTATAACGTATCTCGTTCCGATTATACGGCTGTTTATATATTCCCATAGCGCTTGGTATAAGAAAATATACGTTTCTTCTACAACTTGCCGTGTTTCTTAACCGATTGAAGTGAAATTTAGTATGCAAGTTTATATTGGCCCAAAAATAGCGTGTACCGAATTTCAATATTATAACGTATCGCGTTCCGATTATACGGCTGTTTATGTATTCCCGTAGTGCTTGGTATTAGAAAATATACATTTCTTCTACAACTTGCCGTGTTTCTTAATCGATTGAAATGAAATTTAGTATGCAAGTTTATATTGCCCACAAATAGCGTGTACCAAATTTCAATATTATAACGTATCTCGTTCCGATTATACGGCGGTTTATATATTCCCATAGCGCTTGGTATAAGAAAATATACGTTTCTTCTACAACTTGCCGTGTTTCTTAACCGATTGAAGTGAAATTTAGTATGCAAGTTTATATTGGCCCAAAAATAGCGTGTACCAAATTTCAATATTATAACGTATCTCGTTTCGATTATACGGCTGTTTATGTATTCACGTAGTGCTTGGTATAAGAAATTATACGTTTCTTCTACAACTTGCCGTGTTTCTTAACCGATTGAAGTTAAATTTAGTATGCAAGTTTATATTGGCCCAGAAATAGCGTGTACCAAATTTCAATATTATAACGTATCTCGTTCTGATTATACGGCTGTTTATGTTTTCCCGTAGTGCTTGGTATAAGAAATTATACGTTTATTCTACAACTTGCCGTGTTTCTTAACCGATTGAAGTTAAATTTAGTATGCAAATTTATATTGGCCCACAAATAGCGTGTACCAAATTTCAATATTATAACGTATCTCGTTCCGATTATACGGCTGTTTATATATTCCCATAGCGCTTGGTATAAGAAAATATACGTTTCTTCTACAACTTGCCGTGTTTCGTAATCGATTGAAATGAAATTTAGTATGCAAGTTTATATTGGTCCAAAAATAGCGTGTACCGAATTTCAATATTATAACGTATCTCGTTCCGATTATACGGCTGTTTATATATTCCCATAGCGCTTGGTATAAGAAAATATACGTTTCTTCTACAACTTGCCGTGTTTCTTAACCGATTGAAGTAAAATTTAGTATGCAAGTTTATATTGGCCCACAAATAGCGTGTACCAAATTTCAATATTATAACGTATCTCGTTCCGATTATACGGCGGTTTATATATTCCCATAGCGCTTGGTATAAGAAAATAAACGTTTCTTCTACAACTTGCCGTGTTTTTAAACCGATTGAAGTGAAATTTAGTATGCAAGTTTATATTGGCCCAAAAATAGCGTGTACCGAATTTCAATATTATAACGTATCTCGTTTCGATTATACGGCTGTTTATGTATTCACGTAGTGCTTGGTATAAGAAATTATACGTTTATTCTACAACTTGCCGTGTTTCTTAACCGATTGAAGTTAAATTTAGTACGCAAGTTTATATTGGCCCAGAAATAGCGTGTACCAAATTTCAATATTATAACGTATCTCGTTCTGATTATACGGCTGTTTATGTATTCCCGTAGTGCTTGGTATAAGAAATTATACGTTTATTCTACAACTTGCCGTGTTTCTTAACCGATTGAAGTTAAATTTAGTATGCAAATTTATATTGGCCCACAAATAGCGTGTACCAAATTTCAATATTATAACGTATCTCGTTCCGATTATACGGCTGTTTATGTATTCCCGTAGTGCTTGGTATAAGAAAATATACGTTTCTTCTACAACTTGCCGTGTTTCTGAACCGATTAAAGTGAAATTTAGTATGCAAATTTATATTGGCCCAAAAATAGCGTGTACCGAATTTCAATATTATAACGTATCTTGTTCCGATTATACGGCTGTTTATGTATTCCCGTAGTGCTTGGTATGAGAAAATAAACGTTTATTCTACAACTTGCCGTGTTTCTTAACCGATTGAAGTGAAATTTAGTATGCAAGTTTATATTGGCCTATAAATAGCGTGTACCGAATTTCAATATTATAACGTATCTCGTTCCGATTATACGGCTGTTTATATATTCCCATAGCGCTTGTTACGACGGGTAGACGTCTCCACCTGAAGCGAAAGAATTTGGGGCTTGCGAGAATTCCAACCGCTCATTGTGAATGCCATGACCACCATGGTGTTGTGTATACATATGCTTTATATTTTTTTTGCTTTGCAATTTAATATTCTCACCGACGGCTATGTAAAGATATTTTATTTTCCCCTGCATTTGCTTTGTTTTCTATGTTGTCATGTACAGGCATACATTTTTTTTTGCGAGTTGGTGTGTGTACCCGTGTTGGATAGTGTGAGATGGAATGTTTATGATGCTAAAATGTTCAATCTCGAATATTTCATTTTTGTATCATTGGCTTGGGTTAGCGCGTGATATTTGCTCTGGGTGGGGATAAAACCAAATCGGTGTATTAGACATGATTTCGATGCTGCCGAACGGATGAGTATGTACATGTGTTCGTCGTCGTTGTTTGTCTTACTCGTTGTATTTGTGCACATATAAAAAAAAAAAAAGAGAACATAAACATGAATAAAGATCTTACAATAATGAAAAAAAAAAAATAATAAAACTGATTGTGTGTGTGCACAGATGCAGCGAGTGGGACAGACAACGACGCGAGAGAGAAAATAGGAGGGGGAAATTTTTCTGATTTCTTGGATGTAAAATATTTTGTTTGATAAAAAAAAAGTTAGTCTAGTTTTGATTTTGTGCTAAGTTGGGTCTCGTTTTAAATTTGGATAGAGACTGTTCGTGTGTTCGCATACATAAAAAATAAAAAAAAACGATAAAATGTAATTTTTAATTTTTTTAAAATAATACGAAAACTAGATAAAATAACCTAATTTAAAATTAAATATTATAACTATAATCTTATTATAAGTATTGTGCAAGAATTATTATAAAATAATATAATAATATTGTATTCTGTGCGCGCGCATTTGTTACGCCGGATCAGAAAAAAAAAAAAGACAAAAAAAATTTTGGCATGGCGTCGAATTGTGTCTAATGAAATACTGTGTCTGATAAAAATTGTCAAAAGAAAATTTTTTTTTGTTAAAATATAAATAAATAAACATTGAGTCAAAAATTTGATAATAGTTTAAAGTAATAAATGTTTAGTAGTTTCTAAATAGATAAGAAAACTTTGTGTGCATAAATTATTTCAAAAAAAAAAAAAAAAAAAAAAAAGAACTAAAGGAAAAATATTGTTATAAAATAAATAAATAAAAAATAAAAAAAAACAAAATTATTTATTGTGGATGAGTGCGAAAAGGAGAGAACCCAATCAAATATACACGAAAATACACAGTGGTGCATTTTGGCTTTCCTTGTATAATTTCACTGAAAATTCCTTAAATCGAGCAAATAATAAATACGTGTGTCAGCACCGGTGTGAAATCTTCTGTTTTGCGAGAATTTCGTTGGTTTTGTGTGGTGCGTTGGTGTATTGAGGCAGATCATTCCCGCCGGTTTGGGCAGGGCAACTATTGAGAGGGGGATCCTGCGTCGGCGCTGGTTGCGGTGTGGTCGGACGGGCCAATACAGGGTAAGAACAAAGAAAGGTGCGTTAGTAAGGGAAAACAAACTGTAAATTTTGAATTGTAACAGTTGTTTTTCCTCCATTTATTTTCTATATAGTGTATATTTATCCTGTGCGGGCATACTCGCGATTCGTGGGGGTGCACCGATTGGGTGTAAGCCTCACCCAGAGCAATTATCTCGCCCATTTCCTTTTTTTTTCTCTCCGTCGTTTTGGAAGGCTGGCGTTTTGAGTTTTCGCGGCTTTTCTATTTATTTCACTGCAGTTCGGTTGTCCGTTGTTTTTTTTTGGGTGTGGTTCGACCACATAGCGGTCCACTTTTTCATTTCAGGTATTTTAGTGTTATTTTGTTTTTTTTGATTTTTTTTAACCGTGATTAGTGAAAGTGAAATTTTTGATATAACGTAGAATCAGTGTTAACGTAATTTATCTTATCGAAATTTTTCAGTTTTTGCTTTTACCGTAACCAACATTTGTGTTTGCTTTGAATTTTTTTACGGTCGAGTGCTAAGCGCATCATGTGCGCGTGAATAAATATTTGATCGGATGATGTGGGGTGTGGTCATGTGAAGGGTCGGCCCTTTTCCACCCTTTTCCGTGCGTGCCGTTCGTTCCTCCAGGACAGGCTGTGCTGGAGGGCGGCACGCCACATGAGTTGATCGCGTCGGGGTGACGGTCTCGTTCCGGGGGATTGTCGCTGGGATTGTCATGCGGGCGTCCCTCCTTCATAAATGGCATCGGTGGCCGTCGCGACTGGGAAACAGCATCCCAGTAGGCGGGCCGATGAGGGGAGGCCCGTGTGGCAGTCACGGCGGTAGTCGCCTGGGATTGAGACTGTCACTCCGGATCGATCACTCCCGGTTTATCATTTTCTTTTTGCCACTGAGGCCGTGGCAACTTAATTTTTAATTTCCATTTGTCCCTCCAATTTTATTTTCATGCGGTTATTCAAGCATGAGTTTATGTCTGAGAATCCCCACGCCGCACCGTGAGCTCTAGCCAGCTACTATACCACATCAGACCGCTATTCTCATGTCTGTTAACGTAATCCCTTCTGGGGATTTCGTTACACGCTTGGTATAAGAAAATATACGTTTCTTCTACAACTTGCCGTGTTTCTTAACCGATTGAAGTGAAATTTAGTGTGCAAGTTTATATTGGCCCAAAAATAGCATGTACCGAATTTCAATATTATAACGTATCTCGTTCCGATTATACGGCTGTTTATGTATTCCCATAGCGCTTGGTATAAGAAAATATACGTTTCTTCTACAACTTGCCGTGTTTCTTAACCGATTGAAGTGAAATTTAGTATGCAAGTTTATATTGGCCCAAAAATAGCATGTATTGAATTTCAATATTATAACGTATCTCGTTCCGAATATACGGCTGTTTATATATTCCCATAGCGCTTGGTATAAGAAAATATACGTTTCTTCTACAACTTGCCGTGTTTCTTAACCGATTGAAGTGAAATTTAGTATGCAAGTTTATATTGGCCCAAAAATAGCATGTACCGAATTTCAATATTATAACGTATCTCGTTCCGATTATACGGCTGTTTATATATTCCCATAGCGCTTGGTATAAGAAAATATACGTTTCTTCTACAACTTGCCGTGTTTCTTAACCGATTGAAGTGAAATTTAGTATGCAAGTTTATATTGGCCCAAAAATAGCGTGTACCGAATTTCAATATTATAACGTATCTCGTTTCGATTATACGGCTGTTTATGTATTTCCGTAGTGCTTGGTATAAGAAATTATACGTTTATTCTACAACTTGCCGTGTTTTTAAACCGATTGAAGTGAAATTTAGTATGCAAGTTTATATTGGCCCAAAAATAGCGTGTACCGAATTTCAATATTATAACGTATCTCGTTCCGATTATACGGCTGTTTATATATTCCCATAGCGCTTGGTATAAGAAAATATACGTTTCTTCTACAACTTGCCGTGTTTCTTAACCGATTGAAGTGAAATTTAATATGCAAGTTTATATTGGCCCACAAATAGCGTGTACCAAATTTCAATATTATAACGTATCTCGTTCCGATTATACGGCTGTTTATGTATTCCCGTAGTGCTTGGTATAAGAAAATATACGTTTCTTCTACAACTTGCCGTGTTTCTTAACCGATTAAAGTGAAATTTAGTATGCAAGTTTATATTGGCCCAAAAATAGCGTGTACCGAATTTTAATATTATAACGTATCTCGTTCCGATTATACGGCTGTTTATATATTCCCATAGCGCTTGGTACAAGAAAATATACGTTTCTTCTACAACTTGCCGTGTTTCTTAACCGATTGAAGTGAAATTTAGTATGCAAGTTTATATTGGCCCAAAAATAGCGTGTACCGAATTTCAATATTATAACGTATCTCGTTCCGATTATACGGCTGTTTATATATTCCCATAGCGCTTGGTATAAGAAAATATACGTTTCTTCTACAATTTGCCGTGTTTCTTAATCGATTGAAGTGAAATTTAGTATGCAAGTTTATATTGGCCCAAAAATAGCGTGTACTGAATTTCAATATTATAACGTATCTCGTTTCGATTATACGGCTGTTTATGTATTTCCGTAGTGCTTGGTATAAGAAATTATACGTTTATTCTACAACTTGCCGTGTTTCTTAACCGATTGAAGTTAAATTTAGTATGCAAGTTTATATTGGCCCCAAAATAGCGTGTACCGAATTTCAATATTATAACGTATCTCGTTTCGATTATACGGCTGTTTATGTATTCCCGTAGTGCTTGGTATAAGAAATTATACGTTTATTCTACAACTTGCCGTGTTTCTTAACCGATTAAAGTGAAATTTAGTATGCAAGTTTATATTGGCCCAAAAATAGCATGTATTGAATTTCAATATTATAACGTATCTCGTTCCGATTATACGGCTGTTTATATATTCCCATAGCGCTTGGTATAAGAAAATATACGTTTCTTTTACAACTTGCCGTGTTTCTGAACCGATTAAAGTGAAATTTAGTATGCAAGTTTATATTAGCCCAAAAATAGCGTGTACCGAATTTCAATATTATAACGTATCTCGTTCCGATTATACGGCTGTTTATGTATTCCCGTAGTGCTTGGTATGAGAAAATAAACGTTTATTCTACAACTTGCTGTGTTTCTTAACCGATTGAAGTGAAATTTAGTATGCAAGTTTATATTGGCCCATAAATAGCGTGTACCGAATTTCAATATTATAACGTATCTCGTTCCGATTATACGGCTGTTTATATATTCCCATAGCGCTTGGTATAAGAAAATATACGTTTCTTCTACAACTTGCCGTGTTTCTTAACCGATTGAAGTGAAATTTAGTATGCAAGTTTATATTGGCCCAAAAATAGCGTGTACCGAATTTCAATATTATAACGTATCTCGTTCCGATTATACGGCTGTTTATGTATTCCCATAGCGCTTGGTATAAGAAAATATACGTTTATTCTACAACTTGCCGTGTTTCTGAACCGATTAAAGTGAAATTTAGTATGCAAGTTTATATTGGCCCACAAATAGCATGTATTGAATTTCAATATTATAACGTATCTCGTTCCGATTATACGGCTGTTTATATATTCCCATAGCGCTTGGTATAAGAAAATATACGTTTCTTCTACAACTTGCCGTGTTTCTTAACCGATTGAAGTGAAATTTAGTATGCAAGTTTATATTGGCCCAAAAATAGCATGTACCGAATTTCAATATTATAACGTATCTCGTTCCGATTATACGGCTGTTTATATATTCCCATAGCGCTTGGTATAAGAAAATATACGTTTCTTCTACAACTTGCCGTGTTTCTTAACCGATTGAAGTGAAATTTAGTATGCAAGTTTATATTGGCCCAAAAATAGCGTGTACCGAATTTCAATATTATAACATATCGCGTTCCGATTATACGGCTGTTTATGTATTCCCGTAGTGCTTGGTATAAGAAAATATACATTTCTTCTACAACTTGCCGTGTTTCTTAACCGATTAAAGTAAAATTTAGTATGCAAGTTTATATTGGCCCACAAATAGCGTGTACCGAATTTCAATATTATAACGTATCTCGTTCCGATTATACGGCTGTTTATATATTCCCATAGCGCTTGGTATAAGAAAATATACGTTTCTTCTACAACTTGCCGTGTTTCTTAACCGATTGAAGTGAAATTTAGTATGCAAGTTTATATTGGCCCACAAATAGCGTGTACCGAATTTCAATATTATAACGTATCTCGTTCCGATTATACGGCTGTTTATGTATTCCCATAGCGCTTGGTATAAGAAATTATACGTTTCTTCTACAACTTGCCGTGTTTCTTAACCGATTACAGTTAAATTTAGTATGCAAGTTTATATTGGCCCACAAATAGCGTGTACCAAATTTCAATATTATAACGTATCTCGTTCCGATTATACGGCTGTTTATGTATTCCCGTAGTGCTTGGTATAAGAAAATATACGTTTCTTCTACAACTTGCCGTGTTTCTGAACCGATTGTAGTGAAATTTAGTATGCAAGTTTATATTGGCCCACAAATAGCGTGTACCGAATTTCAATATTATAACATAACTCGTTGCGATTATACGGCTATTCATGTATTCCCGTAGTGCTTGGTATAAGAAAATAAACGTTTATTCTACAACTTGCCGTGTTTCTTAACCGATTGAAGTGAAATTTAGTATGCAAGTTTATATTGGCCCAAAAATAGCGTGTACCGAATTTCAATATTATAACGTATCTCGTTCCGATTATACAGCTGTTTATATATTCCCATAGCGCTTGGTATAAGAAAATATACGTTTCTTCTACAACTTGCCGTGTTTCTTAACCGATTGAAGTGAAATTTAGTATGCAAGTTTATATTGGCCCAAAAATAGCGTGTACCGAATTTCAATATTATAACGTATCTCGTTCCGATTATACGGCTGTTTATATATTCCCATAGCGCTTGGTAGCCGATTATACGGCTGTTTATATATTCACATAGCGGTCCACTTTTTCATTTCAGGTATTTTAGTGTTATTTTGTTTTTTTTGATTTTTTTTTAACCGTGATTAGTGAAAGTGAAATTTTTGATATAACGTAAAATCAGTGTTAACGTAATTTATCTTATCGAAATTTTTCAGTTTTTGCTTTTACCGTAACCAACATTTGTGTTTGCTTTGAATTTTTTTACGGTCGAGTGCTAAGCGCATCATGTGCGCGTGAATAAATATTTGATCGGATGATGTGGGGTGTGGTCATGTGAAGGGTCGGCCCTTTTCCACCCTTTTCCGTGCGTGCCGTTCGTTCCTCCAGGACAGGCTGTGCTGGAGGGCGGCACGCCACATGAGTTGATCGCGTCGGGGTGACTGTCTCGTTCCGGGGGATTGTCGCTGGGATTGTCATGCGGGCGTCCCTCCTTCATAAATGGCATCGGTGGCCGTCGCGACTGGGAAACAGCATCCCAGTAGGCGGGCCGATGAGGGGAGGCCCGTGTGGCAGTCACGGCGGTAGTCGCCTGGGATTGAGACTGTCACTCCGGATCGATCACTCCCGGTTTATCATTTTCTTTTTGCCACTGAGGCCGTGGCAACTTAATTTTTAATTTCCATTTGTCCCTCCAATTTTATTTTCATGCGGTTATTCAAGCATGAGTTTATGTCTGAGAATCCCCACGCCGCACCGTGAGCTCTAGCCAGCTACTATACCACATCAGACCGCTATTCTCATGTCTGTTAACGTAATCCCTTCTGGGGATTTCGTTACACGCTTGGTATAAGAAAATATACGTTTCTTCTACAACTTGCCGTGTTTCTTAACCGATTGAAGTGAAATTTAGTGTGCAAGTTTATATTGGCCCAAAAATAGCATGTACCGAATTTCAATATTATAACGTATCTCGTTCCGATTATACGGCTGTTTATATATTCCCATAGCGCTTGGTATAAGAAAATATACGTTTCTTCTACAACTTGCCGTGTTTCTTAACCGATTGAAGTGAAATTTAGTATGCAAGTTTATATTGGCCCAAAAATAGCGTGTACCGAATTTCAATATTATAACGTATCGCGTTCCGATTATACGGCTGTTTATGTATTCCCGTAGTGCTTGGTATTAGAAAATATACATTTCTTCTACAACTTGCCGTGTTTCTTAATCGATTGAAATGAAATTTAGTATGCAAGTTTATATTGGCCCACAAATAGCGTGTACCAAATTTCAATATTATAACGTATCTCGTTCCGATTATACGGCGGTTTATATATTCCCATAGCGCTTGGTATAAGAAAATATACGTTTCTTCTACAACTTGCCGTGTTTCTTAACCGATTGAAGTGAAATTTAGTATGCAAGTTTATATTGGCCCAAAAATAGCGTGTACCGAATTTCAATATTATAACGTATCTCGTTTCGATTATACGGCTGTTTATGTATTTACGTAGTGCTTGGTATAAGAAATTATACGTTTATTTTACAACTTGCCGTGTTTCTTAACCGATTGAAGTTAAATTTAGTATGCAAGTTTATATTGGCCCAGAAATAGCGTGTACCAAATTTCAATATTATAACGTATCTCGTTCTGATTATACGGCTGTTTATGTATTCCCGTAGTGCTTGGTATAAGAAATTATACGTTTATTCTACAACTTGCCGTGTTTCTTAACCGATTGAAGTTAAATTTAGTATGCAAATTTATATTGGCCCACAAATAGCGTGTACCAAATTTCAATATTATAACGTATCTCGTTCCGATTATACGGCTGTTTATATATTCCCATAGCGCTTGGTATAAGAAAATATACGTTTCTTCTACAACTTGCCGTGTTTCTTAATCGATTGAAATGAAATTTAGTATGCAAGTTTATATTGGTCCAAAAATAGCGTGTACCGAATTTCAATATTATAACGTATCTCGTTCCGATTATACGGCTGTTTATATATTCCCATAGCGCTTGGTATAAGAAAATATACGTTTCTTCTACAACTTGCCGTGTTTCTTAACCGATTGAAGTAAAATTTAGTATGCAAGTTTATATTGGCCCACAAATAGCGTGTACCAAATTTCAATATTATAACGTATCTCGTTCCGATTATACGGCGGTTTATATATTCCCATAGCGCTTGGTATAAGAAAATATACGTTTCTTCTACAACTTGCCGTGTTTTTAAACCGATTGAAGTGAAATTTAGTATGCAAGTTTATATTGGCCCAAAAATAGCGTGTACCGAATTTCAATATTATAACGTATCTCGTTTCGATTATACGGCTGTTTATGTATTCACGTAGTGCTTGGTATAAGAAATTATACGTTTATTCTACAACTTGCCGTGTTTCTTAACCGATTGAAGTTAAATTTAGTACGCAAGTTTATATTGGCCCAGAAATAGCGTGTACCAAATTTCAATATTATAACGTATCTCGTTCTGATTATACGGCTGTTTATGTATTCCCGTAGTGCTTGGTATAAGAAAATATACGTTTCTTCTACAACTTGCCGTGTTTCTGAACCGATTAAAGTGAAATTTAGTATGCAAATTTATATTGGCCCAAAAATAGCGTGTACCGAATTTCAATATTATAACGTATCTTGTTCCGATTATACGGCTGTTTATGTATTCCCGTAGTGCTTGGTATGAGAAAATAAACGTTTATTCTACAACTTGCTGTGTTTCTTAACCGATTGAAGTGAAATTTAGTATGCAAGTTTATATTGGCCTATAAATAGCGTGTACCGAATTTCAATATTATAACGTATCTCGTTCCGATTATACGGCTGTTTATATATTCCCATAGCGCTTGTTACGACGGGTAGACGTCTCCACCTGAAGCGAAAGAATTTGGGGCTTGCGAGAATTCCAACCGCTCATTGTGAATGCCATGACCACCATGGTGTTGTGTATACATATGCTTTATATTTTTTTTGCTTTGCAATTTAATATTCTCACCGACGGCTATGTAAAGATATTTTATTTTCCTCTGCATTTGCTTTGTTTTCTATGTTGTCATGTACAGGCATACATTTTTTTTTGCGAGTTGGTGTGTGTACCCGTGTTGGATAGTGTGAGATGGAATGTTTATGATGCTAAAATGTTCAATCTCGAATATTTCATTTTTGTATCATTGGCTTGGGTTAGCGCGTGATATTTGCTCTGGGTGGGGATAAAACCAAATCGGTGTATTAGACATGATTTCGATGCTGCCGAACGGATGAGTATGTACATGTGTTCGTCGTCGTTGTTTGTCTTACTCGTTGTATTTGTGCACATATAAAAAAAAAAAGAGAACATAAACATGAATAAAGATCTTACAATAATGAAAAAAAAAAAAAAATAATAAAACTGATTGTGTGTGTGCACAGATGCAGCGAGTGGGACAGACAACGATGCGAGAGGGAAAATAGGAGGGGGAAATTTTTCTGATTTCTTGGATGTAAAATATTTTGTTTGATAAAAAAAAAGTTAGTCTAGTTTTGATTTTGTGCTAAGTTGGGTCTCGTTTTAAATTTGGATAGAGACTGTTCGTGTGTTCGCATACATAAAAAATAAAAAAAAACGATAAAATGTAATTTTTAATTTTTTTAAAATAATACGAAAACTAGATAAAATAACCTAATTTAAAATTAAATATTATAACTATAATCTTATTATAAGTATTGTGCAAGAATTATTATAAAATAATATAATAATATTGTATTCTGTGCGCGCGCATTTGTTACGCCGGATCAGAAAAAAAAAAAGACAAAAAAAATTTTGGCATGGCGTCGAATTGTGTCTAATGAAATACTGTGTCTGATAAAAATTGTCAAAAGAAAATTTTTTTTTGTTAAAATATAAATAAATAAACATTGAGTCAAAAATTTGATAATAGTTTAAAGTAATAAATGTTTAGTAGTTTCTAAATAGATAAGAAAACTTTGTGTGCATAAATTATTTCAAAAAAAAAAAAAAAAAGAACTAAAGGAAAAATATTGTTATAAAATAAATAAATAAAAAATAAAAAAAAACAAAATTATTTATTGTGGATGAGTGCGAAAAGGAGAGAACCCAATCAAATATACACGAAAATACACAGTGGTGCATTTTGGCTTTCCTTGTATAATTTCACTGAAAATTCCTTAAATCGAGCAAATAATAAATACGTGTGTCAGCACCGGTGTGAAATCTTCTGTTTTGCGAGAATTTCGTTGGTTTTGTGTGGTGCGTTGGTGTATTGAGGCAGATCATTCCCGCCGGTTTGGGCAGGGCAACTATTGAGAGGGGGATCCTGCGTCGGCGCTGGTTGCGGTGTGGTCGGACGGGCCAATACAGGGTAAGAACAAAGAAAGGTACGTTAGTAAGGGAAAACAAACTGTAAATTTTGAATTGTAACAGTTGTTTTTCCTCCATTTATTTTCTATATAGTGTATATTTATCCTGTGCGGGCATACTCGCGATTCGTGGGGGTGCACCGATTGGGTGTAAGCCTCACCCAGAGCAATTATCTCGCCCATTTCCTTTTTTTTTCTCTCCGTCGTTTTGGAAGGCTGGCGTTTTGAGTTTTCGCGGCTTTTCTATTTATTTCACTGCAGTTCGGTTGTCCGTTGTTTTTTTTGGGTGTGGTTCGACCACATAGCGGTCCACTTTTTCATTTCAGGTATTTTAGTGTTATTTTGTTTTTTTTGATTTTTTTTAACCGTGATTAGTGAAAGTGAAATTTTTGATATAACGTAGAATCAGTGTTAACGTAATTTATCTTATCGAAATTTTTCAGTTTTTGCTTTTACCGTAACCAACATTTGTGTTTGCTTTGAATTTTTTTACGGTCGAGTGCTAAGCGCATCATGTGCGCGTGAATAAATATTTGATCGGATGATGTGGGGTGTGGTCATGTGAAGGGTCGGCCCTTTTCCACCCTTTTCCGTGCGTGCCGTTCGTTCCTCCAGGACAGGCTGTGCTGGAGGGCGGCACGCCACATGAGTTGATCGCGTCGGGGTGACTGTCTCGTTCCGGGGGATTGTCGCTGGGATTGTCATGCGGGCGTCCCTCCTTCATAAATGGCATCGGTGGCCGTCGCGACTGGGAAACAGCATCCCAGTAGGCGGACCGATGAGGGGAGGCCCGTGTGGCAGTCACGGCGGTAGTCGCCTGGGATTGAGACTGTCACTCCGGATCGATCACTCCCGGTTTATCATTTTCTTTTTGCCACTGAGGCCGTGGCAACTTAATTTTTAATTTCCATTTGTCCCTCCAATTTTATTTTCATGCGGTTATTCAAGCATGAGTTTATGTCTGAGAATCCCCACGCCGCACCGTGAGCTCTAGCCAGCTACTATACCACATCAGACCGCTATTCTCATGTCTGTTAACGTAATCCCTTCTGGGGATTTCGTTACACGCTTGGTATAAGAAAATATACGTTTCTTCTACAACTTGCCGTGTTTCTTAACCGATTGAAGTGAAATTTAGTATGCAAGTTTATATTGGCCCAAAAATAGCATGTATTGAATTTCAATATTATAACGTATCTCGTTCCGATTATACGGCTGTTTATATATTCCCATAGCGCTTGGTATAAGAAAATATACGTTTCTTCTACAACTTGCCGTGTTTCTTAACCGATTGAAGTGAAATTTAGTATGCAAGTTTATATTGGCCCAAAAATAGCATGTACCGAATTTCAATATTATAACGTATCTCGTTCCGATTATACGGCTGTTTATATATTCCCATAGCGCTTAGTATAAAAAAATATACGTTTCTTCTACAACTTGCCGTGTTTCTTAACCGATTGAAGTGAAATTTAGTATGCAAGTTTATATTGGCCCAAAAATAGCGTGTACCGAATTTCAATATTATAACGTATCTCGTTTCGATTATACGGCTGTTTATGTATTTCCGTAGTGCTTGGTATAAGAAATTATACGTTTATTCTACAACTTGCCGTGTTTTTAAACCGATTGAAGTGAAATTTAGTATGCAAGTTTATATTGGCCCAAAAATAGCGTGTACCGAATTTCAATATTATAACGTATCTCGTTCCGATTATACGGCTGTTTATATATTCCCATAGCGCTTGGTATAAGAAAATATACGTTTCTTCTACAACTTGCCGTGTTTCTTAACCGATTGAAGTGAAATTTAATATGCAAGTTTATATTGGCCCACAAATAGCGTGTACCAAATTTCAATATTATAACGTATCTCGTTCCGATTATACGGCTGTTTATGTATTCCCGTAGTGCTTGGTATAAGAAAATATACGTTTCTTCTACAACTTGCCGTGTTTCTTAACCGATTGAAGTGAAATTTAGTATGCAAGTTTATATTGGCCCAAAAATAGCGTGTACCGAATTTTAATATTATAACGTATCTCGTTCCGATTATACGGCTGTTTATATATTCCCATAGCGCTTGGTATAAGAAAATATACGTTTCTTCTACAACTTGCCGTGTTTCTTAACCGATTGAAGTGAAATTTAGTATGCAAGTTTATATTGGCCCAAAAATAGCGTGTACCGAATTTCAATATTATAACGTATCTCGTTCCGATTATACGGCTGTTTATATATTCCCATAGCGCTTGGTATAAGAAAATATACGTTTCTTCTACAATTTGCCGTGTTTCTTAACCGATTGAAGTGAAATTTAGTATGCAAGTTTATATTGGCCCAAAAATAGCGTGTACTGAATTTCAATATTATAACGTATCTCGTTTCGATTATACGGCTGTTTATGTATTTCCGTAGTGCTTGGTATAAGAAATTATACGTTTATTCTACAACTTGCCGTGTTTCTTAACTGATTGAAGTTAAATTTAGTATGCAAGTTTATATTGGCCCCAAAATAGCGTGTACCGAATTTCAATATTATAACGTATCTCGTTTCGATTATACGGCTGTTTATGTATTCCCGTAGTGCTTGGTATAAGAAATTATACGTTTATTCTACAACTTGCCGTGTTTCTTAACCGATTAAAGTGAAATTTAGTATGCAAGTTTATATTGGCCCAAAAATAGCATGTATTGAATTTCAATATTATAACGTATCTCGTTCCGATTATACGGCTGTTTATATATTCCCATAGCGCTTGGTATAAGAAAATATACGTTTCTTCTACAACTTGCCGTCTTTCTGAACCGATTAAAGTGAAATTTAGTATGCAAGTTTATATTGGCCCAAAAATAGCGTGTACCGAATTTCAATATTATAACGTATCTTGTTCCGATTATACGGCTGTTTATGTATTCCCGTAGTGCTTGGTATGAGAAAATAAACGTTTATTCTACAACTTGCTGTGTTTCTTAACCGATTGAAGTGAAATTTAGTATGCCAGTTTATATTGGCCCATAAATAGCGTGTACCGAATTTCAATATTATAACGTATCTCGTTCCGATTATACGGCTGTTTATATATTCCCATAGCGCTTGGTATAAGAAAATATACGTTTCTTCTACAACTTGCCGTGTTTCTTAACCGATTGAAGTGAAATTTAGTATGCAAGTTTATATTGGCCCAAAAATAGCGTGTACCGAATTTCAATATTATAACGTATCTCGTTCCGATTATACGGCTGTTTATGTATTCCCATAGCGCTTGGTATAAGAAAATATACGTTTCTTCTACAACTTGCCGTGTTTCTGAACCGATTAAAGTGAAATTTAGTATGCAAGTTTATATTGGCCCACAAATAGCATGTATTGAATTTCAATATTATAACGTATCTCGTTCCGATTATACGGCTGTTTATATATTCCCATAGCGCTTGGTATAAGAAAATATACGTTTCTTCTACAACTTGCCGTGTTTCTTAACCGATTGAAGTGAAATTTAGTATGCAAGTTTATATTGGCCCAAAAATAGCATGTACCGAATTTCAATATTATAACGTATCTCGTTCCGATTATACGGCTGTTTATATATTCCCGTAGTGCTTGGTATGAGAAAATAAACGTTTATTCTACAACTTGCTGTGTTTCTTAACCGATTGAAGTGAAATTTAGTATGCAAGTTTATATTGGCCCATAAATAGCGTGTACCGAATTTCAATATTATAACGTATCTCGTTCCGATTATCCGGCTGTTTATATATTCCCATAGCGCTTGGTATAAGAAAATATACGTTTCTTCTACAACTTGCCGTGTTTCTTAACCGATTGAAGTGAAATTTAGTATGCAAGTTTATATTGGCCCAAAAATAGCGTGTACCGAATTTCAATATTATAACGTATCTCGTTCCGATTATACGGCTGTTTATGTATTCCCATAGCGCTTGGTATAAGAAAATATACGTTTCTTCTACAACTTGCCGTGTTTCTGAACCGATTAAAGTGAAATTTAGTATGCAAGTTTATATTGGCCCACAAATAGCATGTATTGAATTTCAATATTATAACGTATCTCGTTCCGATTATACGGCTGTTTATATATTCCCATAGCGCTTGGTATAAGAAAATATACGTTTCTTCTACAACTTGCCGTGTTTCTTAACCGATTGAAGTGAAATTTAGTATGCAAGTTTATATTGGCCCAAAAATAGCATGTACCGAATTTCAATATTATAACGTATCTCGTTCCGATTATACGGCTGTTTATATATTCCCATAGCGCTTGGTATAAGAAAATATACGTTTCTTCTACAACTTGCCGTGTTTCTTAACCGATTGAAGTGAAATTTAGTATGCAAGTTTATATTGGCCCAAAAATAGCGTGTACCGAATTTCAATATTATAACATATCGCGTTCCGATTATACGGCTGTTTATGTATTCCCGTAGTGCTTGGTATAAGAAAATATACATTTCTTCTACAACTTGCCGTGTTTCTTAACCGATTAAAGTAAAATTTAGTATGCAAGTTTATATTGGCCCACAAATAGCGTGTACCGAATTTCAATATTATAACGTATCTCGTTCCGATTATACGGCTGTTTATATATTCCCATAGCGCTTGGTATAAGAAAATATACGTTTCTTCTACAACTTGCCGTGTTTCTTAACCGATTGAAGTGAAATTTAGTATGCAAGTTTATATTGGCCCAAAAATAGCGTGTACCGAATTTCAATATTATAACGTATCTCGTTCCGATTATACGGCTGTTTATGTATTCCCATAGCGCTTGGTATAAGAAATTATACGTTTATTCTACAACTTGCCGTGTTTCTTAACCGATTAAAGTTAAATTTAGTATGCAAGTTTATATTGGCCCACAAATAGCGTGTACCAAATTTCAATATTATAACGTATCTCGTTCCGATTATACGGCTGTTTATGTATTCCCGTAGTGCTTGGTATAAGAAAATATACGTTTCTTCTACAACTTGCCGTGTTTCTGAACCGATTGTAGTGAAATTTAGTATGCAAGTTTATATTGGCCCACAAATAGCGTGTACCGAATTTCAATATTATAACATAACTCGTTGCGATTATACGGCTATTCATGTATTCCCGTAGTGCTTGGTATAAGAAAATAAACGTTTATTCTACAACTTGCCGTGTTTCTTAACCGATTGAAGTGAAATTTAGTATGCAAGTTTATATTGGCCCAAAAATAGCGTGTACCGAATTTCAATATTATAACGTATCTCGTTCCGATTATACAGCTGTTTATATATTCCCATAGCGCTTGGTATAAGAAAATATACGTTTCTTCTACAACTTGCCGTGTTCTTAACCGATTGAAGTGAAATTTAGTATGCAAGTTTATATTGGCCCAAAAATAGCGTGTACCGAATTTCAATATTATAACGTATCTCGTTCCGATTATACGGCTGTTTATATATTCCCATAGCGCTTGGTAGCCGATTATACGGCTGTTTATATATTCACATAGCGGTCCACTTTTTCATTTCAGGTATTTTAGTGTTATTTTGTTTTTTTTTGATTTTTTTTAACCGTGATTAGTGAAAGTGAAATTTTTGATATAACGTAAAATCAGTGTTAACGTAATTTATCTTATCGAAATTTTTCAGTTTTTGCTTTTACCGTAACCAACATTTGTGTTTGCTTTGAATTTTTTTACGGTCGAGTGCTAAGCGCATCATGTGCGCGTGAATAAATATTTGATCGGATGATGTGGGGTGTGGTCATGTGAAGGGTCGGCCCTTTTCCACCCTTTTCCGTGCGTGCCGTTCGTTCCTCCAGGACAGGCTGTGCTGGAGGGCGGCACGCCACATGAGTTGATCGCGTCGGGGTGACGGTCTCGTTCCGGGGGATTGTCGCTGGGATTGTCATGCGGGCGTCCCTCCTTCATAAATGGCATCGGTGGCCGTCGCGACTGGGAAACAGCATCCCAGTAGGCGGGCCTATGAGGGGAGGCCCGTGTGGCAGTCACGGCGGTAGTCGCCTGGGATTGAGACTGTCACTCCGGATCGATCACTCCCGGTTTATCATTTTCTTTTTGCCACTGAGGCCGTGGCAACTTAATTTTTAATTTCCATTTGTCCCTCCAATTTTATTTTCATGCGGTTATTCAAGCATGAGTTTATGTCTGAGAATCCCCACGCCGCACCGTGAGCTCTAGCCAGCTACTATACCACATCAGACCGCTATTCTCATGTCTGTTAACGTAATCCCTTCTGGGGATTTCGTTACACGCTTGGTATAAGAAAATATACGTTTCTTCTACAACTTGCCGTGTTTCTTAACCGATTGAAGTGAAATTTAGTATGCAAGTTTATATTGGCCCAAAAATAGCATGTACCGAATTTCAATATTATAACGTATCTCGTTCCGATTATACGGCTGTTTATATATTCCCATAGCGCTTGGTATAAGAAAATATACGTTTCTTCTACAACTTGCCGTGTTTCTTAACCGATTGAAGTGAAATTTAGTATGCAAGTTTATATTGGCCCACAAATAGCGTGTACCGAATTTCAATATTATAATGTATCTCGTTTCGATTATACGGCTGTTTATGTATTTCCGTAGTGTTTGGTATAAGAAATTATACGTTTATTCTACAATTTGCCGTGTTTCTTAACCGATTGAAGTTAAATTTAGTATGCAAGTTTATATTGGCCCAAAAATAGCGTGTACTGAATTTCAATATTATAACGTATCTCGTTTCGATTATACGGCTGTTTATGTATTTCCGTAGTGCTTGGTATAAGAAATTATACGTTTATTCTACAACTTGCCGTGTTTCTTAACCGATTGAAGTTAAATTTAGTATGCAAGTTTATATTGGCCCCAAAATAGCGTGTACCGAATTTCAATATTATAACGTATCTCGTTCCGATTATACGGCTGTTTATATATTCCCATAGCGCTTGGTATAAGAAAATATACGTTTCTTCTACAACTTGCCGTGTTTCTTAACCGATTGAAGTGAAATTTAATATGCAAGTTTATATTGGCCCACAAATAGCGTGTACCAAATTTCAATATTATAACGTATCTCGTTCCGATTATACGGCTGTTTATGTATTCCCGTAGTGCTTGGTATAAGAAAATATACGTTTCTTCTACAACTTGCCGTGTTTCTTAACCGATTAAAGTGAAATTTAGTATGCAAGTTTATATTGGCCCAAAAATAGCGTGTACCGAATTTTAATATTATAACGTATCTCGTTCCGATTATACGGCTGTTTATATATTCCCATAGCGCTTGGTATAAGAAAATATACGTTTCTTCTACAACTTGCCGTGTTTCTTAACCGATTGAAGTGAAATTTAGTATGCAAGTTTATATTGGCCCAAAAATAGCGTGTACCGAATTTCAATATTATAACGTATCTCGTTCCGATTATACGGCTGTTTATATATTCCCATAGCGCTTGGTATAAGAAAATATACGTTTCTTCTACAATTTGCCGTGTTTCTTAACCGATTGAAGTGAAATTTAGTATGCAAGTTTATATTGGCCCAAAAATAGCGTGTACTGAATTTCAATATTATAACGTATCTCGTTTCGATTATACGGCTGTTTATGTATTTCCGTAGTGCTTGGTATAAGAAATTATACGTTTATTCTACAACTTGCCGTGTTTCTTAACCGATTGAAGTTAAATTTAGTATGCAAGTTTATATTGGCCCCAAAATAGCGTGTACCGAATTTCAATATTATAACTTATCTCGTTTCGATTATACGGCTGTTTATGTATTCCCGTAGTGCTTGGTATAAGAAATTATACGTTTATTCTACAACTTGCCGTGTTTCTTAACCGATTAAAGTGAAATTTAGTATGCAAGTTTATATTGGCCCAAAAATAGCATGTATTGAATTTCAATATTATAACGTATCTCGTTCCGATTATACGGCTGTTTATATATTCCCATAGCGCTTGGTATAAGAAAATATACGTTTCTTCTACAACTTGCCGTGTTTCTGAACCGATTAAAGTGAAATTTAGTATGCAAGTTTATATTGGCCCAAAAATAGCGTGTACCGAATTTCAATATTATAACGTATCTTGTTCCGATTATACGGCTGTTTATGTATTCCCGTAGTGCTTGGTATGAGAAAATAAACGTTTATTCTACAACTTGCTGTGTTTCTTAACCGATTGAAGTGAAATTTAGTATGCAAGTTTATATTGGCCCATAAATAGCGTCTACCGAATTTCAATATTATAACGTATCTCGTTCCGATTATACGGCTGTTTATATATTCCCATAGCGCTTGGTATAAGAAAATATACGTTTCTTCTACAACTTGCCGTGTTTCCTAATCGATTGAAATGAAATTTAGTATGCAAGTTTATATTGGCCCAAAAATAGCGTGTACCGAATTTCAATATTATAACGTATCTCGTTCCGATTATACGGCTGTTTATATATTCCCATAGCGCTTGGTATAAGAAAATATACGTTTCTTTTACAACTTGCCGTGTTTCTTAACCGATTGAAGTGAAATTTAGTATGCAAGTTTATATTGGCCCACAAATAGCGTGTACCGAATTTCAATATTATAACGTATCTCGTTCCGATTATACGGCTGTTTATATATTCCCATAGCGCTCGGTATAAGAAAATATACGTTTCTTCTACAACTTGCCGTGTTTCTTAACCGATTGAAGTGAAATTTAGTATGCAAGTTTATATTGGCCCAAAAATAGCGTGTACCGAATTTCAATATTATAACGTATCGCGTTCCGATTATACGGCTGTTTATGTATTCCCGTAGTGCTTGGTATTAGAAAATATACATTTCTTCTACAACTTGCCGTGTTTCTTAACCGATTGAAGTAAAATTTAGTATGCAAGTTTATATTGGCCCACAAATAGCGTGTACCAAATTTCAATATTATAACGTATCTCGTTCCGATTATACGGCTGTTTATATATTCCCATAGCGCTTGGTATAAGAAAATATACGTTTCTTCTACAACTTGCCGTGTTTCTTAACCGATTGAAGTGAAATTTAGTATGCAAGTTTATATTGGCCCAAAAATAGCGCGTACCGAATTTCAATATTATAACGTATCTCCTTTCGATTATACGGCTGTTTATGTATTCCCGTAGTGCTTGGTATAAGAAATTATACGTTTATTCTACAACTTGCCGTGTTTCTTAACCGATTGAAGTTAAATTTAGTATGCAAGTTTATATTGGCCCACAAATTGCGTGTACCAAATTTCAATATTATAACGTATCTCGTTCCGATTATACGGCTGTTTATGTATTCTCGTAGTGCTTGGTATAAGAAAATATACGTTTCTTCTACAACTTGCCGTGTTTCTGAACCGATTGTAGTGAAATTTAGTATGCAAGTTTATATTGGCCCACAAATAGCGTGTACCGAATTTCAATATTATAACGTAACTCGTTGCGATTATACGGCTATTCATGTATTTCCGTAGTGCTTGGTATGAGAAAATAAACGTTTATTCTACAACTTGCCGTGTTTCTTAACCGATTGAAGTGAAATTTAGTATGCAAGTTTATATTGGCCCAAAAATAGCGTGTACCGAATTTCAATATTATAACGTATCTCGTTCCGATTATACGGCTGTTTATATATTCCCATAGCGCTTGGTATAAGAAAATATACGTTTCTTCTACAACTTGGCGTGTTTCCTAATCGATTGAAATGAAATTTAGTATGCAAGTTTATATTGGCCCAAAAATAGCGTGTACCGAATTTCAATATTATAACGTATCTCGTTCCGATTATACGGCTGTTTATATATTCCCATAGCGCTTGGTATAAGAAAATATACGTTTCTTCTACAACTTGCCGTGTTTCTTAACCGATTGTAGTGAAATTTAGTATGCAAGTTTATATTGGCCCAAAAATAGCGTGTACCGAATTTCAATATTATAACGTATCTCGTTCCGATTATACGGCTGTTTATATATTCCCATAGCGCTTGGTATAAGAAAATATACGTTTCTTCTACAACTTGCCGTGTTTCTTAACCGATTGAAGTGAAATTTAGTATGCAAGTTTATATTGGCCCACAAATAGCGTGTACCGAATTTCAATATTATAACGTATCTCGTTCCGATTATACGGCTGTTTATATATTCCCATAGCGCTTGGTATAAGAAAATATACGTTTCTTCTACAACTTGCCGTGTTTCTTAACCGATTGAAGTGAAATTTAGTATGCAAGTTTATATTGGCCCAAAAATAGCGTGTACCGAATTTCAATATTATAACGTATCTCGTTCCGATTATACGGCTGTTTATGTATTCCCGTAGTGCTTGGTATGAGAAAATAAACCTTTATTTTTCAACTTGCCGTGTTTCTTAACCGATTGAAGTGAAATTTAGTATGCAAGTTTATATTGGCCCATAAATAGCGTGTACCGAATTTCAATATTATAACGTATCTCGTTCCGATTATACGGCTGTTTATATATTCCCATAGCGCTTGGTATAAGAAAATATACGTTTCTTCTACAACTTGCCGTGTTTCTTAACCGATTGAAGTGAAATTTAGTATGCAAGTTTATATTGGCCCACAAATAGCGTGTACCGAATTTCAATATTATAACGTATCTCGTTCCGATTATACGGCTGTTTATATATTCCCATAGCGCTTGGTATAAGAAAATATACGTTTCTTCTACAACTTGCCGTGTTTCTTAACCGATTAAAGTGAAATTTAGTATGCAAGTTTATATTGGCCCAAAAATAGCATGTACCGAATTTCAATATTATAACGTATCTCGTTCCGATTATACGGCTGTTTATATATTCCCATAGCGCTTGGTATAAGAAAATATACGTTTCTTCTACAACTTGCCGTGTTTCTTAACCGATTGAAGTGAAATTTAGTATGCAAGTTTATATTGGCCCAAAAATAGCGTGTACCGAATTTCAATATTATAACGTATCTCGTTCCGATTATACGGCTGTTTATATATTCCCATAGCGCTTGGTATAAGAAAATATACGTTTCTTCTACAACTTGCCGTGTTTCTTAACCGATTGAAGTGAAATTTAGTATGCAAGTTTATATTGGCCCAAAAATAGCATGTACCGAATTTCAATATTATAACGTATCTCGTTCCGATTATACGGCTGTTTATATATTCCCATAGCGCTTGGTATAAGAAAATATACGTTTCTTCTACAACTTGCCGTGTTTCTTAACCGATTGAAGTGAAATTTAGTATGCAAGTTTATATTGGCCCAAAAATAGCGTGTACCGAATTTCAATATTATAACATATCGCGTTCCGATTATACGGCTGTTTATGTATTCCCGTAGTGCTTGGTATTAGAAAATATACATTTCTTCTACAACTTGCCGTGTTTCTTAACCGATTGAAGTAAAATTTAGTATGCAAGTTTATATTGGCCCACAAATAGCGTGTACCAAATTTCAATATTATAACGTATCTCGTTCCGATTATACGGCTGTTTATATATTCCCATAGCGCTTGGTATAAGAAAATATACGTTTTTACTACAACTTGCCGTGTTTCTTAACCGATTGAAGTGAAATTTAGTATGCAAGTTTATATTGTCCCAAAAATAGCGCGTACCGAATTTCAATATTATAACGTATCTCGTTTCGATTATACGGCTGTTTATGTATTCCCGTAGTGCTTGGTATAAGAAATTATACGTTTCTTCTACAACTTGCCGTGTTTCTTAACCGATTGAAGTTAAATTTAGTATGCAAGTTTATATTGGCCCACAAATTGCGTGTACCAAATTTCAATATTATAACATATCTCGTTCCGATTATACGGCTGTTTATGTATTCCCGTAGTGCTTGGTATAAGAAAATATACGTTTCTTCTACAACTTGCCGTGTTTCTTAACCGATTGTAGTGAAATTTAGTATGCAAGTTTATATTGGCCCACAAATAGCGTGTACCGAATTTCAATATTATAACGTGACTCGTTGCGATTATACGGCTATTCAAGTATTCCCGTAGTGCTTGGTATGAGAAAATAAACGTTTCTTCTACAACTTGCCGTGTTTCTTAACCGATTGAAGTGAAATTTAGTATGCAAGTTTATATTGGCCCAAAAATAGCGTGTACCGAATTTCAATATTATAACGTATCTCGTTCCGATTATACGGCTGTTTATATATTCCCATAGCGCTTGGTATAAGAAAATATATGTTTCTTCTACAACTTGCCGTGTTTCTTAATCGATTGAAATGAAATTTAGTATGCAAGTTTATATTGGCCCAAAAATAGCGTGTACCGAATTTCAATATTATAACGTATCTCGTTCCGATTATACGGCTGTTTACGTATTCCCGTAGTGCTTGGTATGAGAAAATAAACCTTTATTTTTCAACTTGCCGTGTTTCTTAACCGATTGAAGTGAAATTTAGTATGCAAGTTTATATTGGCCCACAAATTGCGTGTACCAAATTTCAATATTATAACGTATCTCGTTCCGATTATACGGCTGTTTATGTATTCCCGTAGTGCTTGGTATAAGAAAATATACGTTTCTTCTACAACTTGCCGTGTTTCTGAACCGATTGTAGTGAAATTTAGTATGCAAGTTTATATTGGCCCACAAATAGCGTGTACCGAATTTCAATATTATAACGTATCTCGTTCCGATTATACGGCTGTTTATTTATTCCCGTAGTGCTTGGTATAAGAAAATATACGTTTCTTCTACAACTTGCCGTGTTTCTGAACCAATTGTAGTGAAATTTAGTATGCAAGTTTATATTGGCCCACAAATAGCGTGTACCGAATTTCAATATTATAACGTAACTCGTTGCGATTATACGGCTATTCATGTATTTCCGTAGTGCTTGGTATGATAAAATAAACGTTTATTCTACAACTTGCCGTGTTTCTTAACCGATTGAAGTGAAATTTAGTATGCAAGTTTATATTGGCCCACAAATAGCGTGTACCGAATTTCAATATTATAACGTATCTCGTTCCGATTATACGGCTGTTTATATATTCCCATAGCGCTTGGTATAAGAAAATATACGTTTCTTCTACAACTTGCCGTGTTTCTTAACCGATTGAAGTGAAATTTAGTATGCAAGTTTATATTGGCCCAAAAATAGCGTGTACCGAATTTCAATATTATAACATATCGCGTTCCGATTATACGGCTGTTTATGTATTCCCGTAGTGCTTGATATGAGAAAATAAACCTTTATTTTTCAACTTGCCGTGTTTCTTAACCGATTGAAGTGAAATTTAGTATGCAAGTTTATATTGGCCCATAAATAGCGTGTACCGAATTTCAATATTATAACGTATCTCGTTCCGATTATACGGCTGTTTATATATTCCCATAGCGCTTGGTATAAGAAAATATACGTTTCTTCTACAACTTGCCGTGTTTCTTAACCGATTGAAGTGAAATTTAGTATGCAAGTTTATATTGGCCCACAAATAGCGTGTACCGAATTTCAATATTATAACGTATCTCGTTCCGATTATACGGCTGTTTATATATTCCCATAGCGCTTGGTATAAGAAAATATACGTTTCTTCTACAACTTGCCGTGTTTCTTAACCGATTGAAGTGAAATTTAGTATGCAAGTTTATATTGGCCCAAAAATAGCGCGTACCGAATTTCAATATTATAACTTATCTCGTTTCGATTATACGGCTGTTTATGTATTCCCGTAGTGCTTGGTATAAGAAATTATACGTTTCTTCTACAACTTGCCGTGTTTCTTAACCGATTGAAGTTAAATTTAGTATGCAAGTTTATATTGGCCCACAAATTGCGTGTACCAAATTTCAATATTATAACGTATCTCGTTCCGATTATACGGCTGTTTATGTATTCCCGTAGTGCTTGGTATAAGAAAATATACGTTTCTTCTACAACTTGCCGTGTTTCTGAACCGATTGTAGTGAAATTTAGTATGCAAGTTTATATTGGCCCACAAATAGCGTGTACCGAATTTCAATATTATAACGTGACTCGTTGCGATTATACGGCTATTCATGTATTCCCGTAGTGCTTGGTATGAGAAAATAAACGTTTCTTCTACAACTTGCCGTGTTTCTTAACCGATTGAAGTGAAATTTAGTATGCAAGTTTATGTTGGCCCAAAAATAGCGTGTACCGAATTTCAATATTATAACGTATCTCGTTCCGATTATACGGCTGTTTATGTATTCCCGTAGTGCTTGGTATGAGAAAATAAACCTTTATTTTTCAACTTGCCGTGTTTCTTAACCGATTGAAGTGAAATTTAGTATGCAAGTTTATATTGGCCCATAAATAGCGTGTACCGAATTTCAATATTATAACGTATCTCGTTCCGATTATACGGCTGTTTATATATTCCCATAGCGCTTGGTATAAGAAAATATACGTTTCTTCTACAACTTGCCGTGTTTCTTAACCGATTAAAGTGAAATTTAGTATGCAAGTTTATATTGGCCCAAAAATAGCATGTACCGAATTTCAATATTATAACGTATCTCGTTCCGATTATACGGCTGTTTATATATTCCCATAGCGCTTGGTATAAGAAAATATACGTTTCTTCTACAACTTGCCGTGTTTCTTAACCGATTGAAGTGAAATTTAGTATGCAAGTTTATATTGGCCCAAAAATAGCGTGTACCGAATTTCAATATTATAACGTATCTCGTTCCGATTATACGGCTGTTTATATATTCCCATAGCGCTTGGTATAAGAAAATATACGTTTCTTCTACAACTTGCCGTGTTTCTTAACCGATTGAAGTGAAATTTAGTATGCAAGTTTATATTGGCCCAAAAATAGCATGTACCGAATTTCAATATTATAACGTATCTCGTTCCGATTATACGGCTGTTTATATATTCCCATAGCGCTTGGTATAAGAAAATATACGTTTCTTCTACAACTTGCCGTGTTTCTTAACCGATTGAAGTGAAATTTAGTATGCAAGTTTATATTGGCCCAAAAATAGCGTGTACCGAATTTCAATATTATAACATATCGCGTTCCGATTATACGGCTGTTTATGTATTCCCGTAGTGCTTGGTATTAGAAAATATACATTTCTTCTACAACTTGCCGTGTTTCTTAACCGATTGAAGTAAAATTTAGTATGCAAGTTTATATTGGCCCACAAATAGCGTGTACCAAATTTCAATATTATAACGTATCTCGTTCCGATTATACGGCTGTTTATATATTCCCATAGCGCTTGGTATAAGAAAATATACGTTTCTTCTACAACTTGCCGTGTTTCTTAACCGATTGAAGTGAAATTTAGTATGCAAGTTTATATTGGCCCAAAAATAGCGCGTACCGAATTTCAATATTATAACGTATCTCGTTTCGATTATACGGCTGTTTATGTATTCCCGTAGTGCTTGGTATAAGAAATTATACGTTTATTCTACAACTTGCCGTGTTTCTTAACCGATTGAAGTTAAATTTAGTATGCAAGTTTATATTGGCCCACAAATTGCGTGTACCAAATTTCAATATTATAACGTATCTCGTTCCGATTATACGGCTGTTTATGTATTCCCGTAGTGCTTGGTATAAGAAAATATACGTTTCTTCTACAACTTGCCGTGTTTCTGAACCGATTGTAGTGAAATTTAGTATGCAAGTTTATATTGGCCCACAAATAGCGTGTACCGAATTTCAATATTATAACGTGACTCGTTGCGATTATACGGCTATTCATGTATTCCCGTAGTGCTTGGTATGAGAAAATAAACGTTTATTCTACAACTTGCCGTATTTCTTAACCGATTGAAGTGAAATTTAGTATGCAAGTTTATATTGGCCCAAAAATAGCGTGTACCGAATTTCAATATTATAACGTATCTCGTTCCGATTATACGGCTGTTTATATATTCCCATAGCGCTTGGTATAAGAAAATATATGTTTCGTCTACAACTTGCCGTGTTTCTTAATCGATTGAAATGAAATTTAGTATGCAAGTTTATATTGGCCCAAGAATAGCGTGTACCGAATTTCAATATTATAACGTATCTCGTTCCGATTATACGGCTGTTTATATATTCCCATAGCGCTTGGTATAAGAAAATATACGTTTCTTCTACAACTTGCCGTGTTTCTTAACCGATTGAAGTGAAATTTAGTATGCAAGTTTATATTGGCCCAAAAATAGCGTGTACCGAATTTCAATATTATAACATATCGCGTTCCGATTATACGGCTGTTTATGTATTCCCGTAGTGCTTGATATGAGAAAATAAACCTTTATTTTTCAACTTGCCGTGTTTCTTAACCGATTGAAGTGAAATTTAGTATGCAAGTTTATATTGGCCCATAAATAGCGTGTACCGAATTTCAATATTATAACGTATCTCGTTCCGATTATACGGCTGTTTATATATTCCCATAGCGCTTGGTATAAGAAAATATACGTTTCTTCTACAACTTGCCGTGTTTCTTAACCGATTGAAATGAAATTTAGTATGCAAGTTTATATTGGCCCACAAATAGCGTGTACCGAATTTCAATATTATAACGTATCTCGTTCCGATTATACGGCTGTTTATATATTCCCATAGCGCTTGGTATAAGAAAATATACGTTTCTTCTACAACTTGCCGTGTTTCTTAACCGATTGAAGTGAAATTTAGTATGCAAGTTTATATTGGCCCACAAATAGCGCGTACCGAATTTCAATATTATAACTTATCTCGTTTCGATTATACGGCTGTTTATGTATTCCCGTAGTGCTTGGTATAAGAAATTATACGTTTCTTCTACAACTTGCCGTGTTTCTTAACCGATTGAAGTTAAATTTAGTATGCAAGTTTATATTGGCCCACAAATTGCGTGTACCAAATTTCAATATTATAACGTATCTCGTTCCGATTATACGGCTGTTTATGTATTCCCGTAGTGCTTGGTATAAGAAAATATACGTTTCTTCTACAACTTGCCGTGTTTCTGAACCGATTGTAGTGAAATTTAGTATGCAAGTTTATATTGGCCCACAAATAGCGTGTACCGAATTTCAATATTATAACGTGACTCGTTGCGATTATACGGCTATTCATGTATTCCCGTAGTGCTTGGTATGAGAAAATAAACGTTTCTTCTACAACTTGCCGTGTTTCTTAACCGATTGAAGTGAAATTTAGTATGCAAGTTTATGTTGGCCCAAAAATAGCGTGTACCGAATTTCAATATTATAACGTATCTCGTTCCGATTATACGGCTGTTTATGTATTCCCGTAGTGCTTGGTATGAGAAAATAAACCTTTATTTTTCAACTTGCCGTGTTTCTTAACCGATTGAAGTGAAATTTAGTATGCAAGTTTATATTGGCCCATAAATAGCGTGTACCGAATTTCAATATTATAACGTATCTCGTTCCGATTATACGGCTGTTTATATATTCCCATAGCGCTTGGTATAAGAAAATATACGTTTCTTCTACAACTTGCCGTGTTTCTTAACCGATTAAAGTGAAATTTAGTATGCAAGTTTATATTGGCCCAAAAATAGCATGTACCGAATTTCAATATTATAACGTATCTCGTTCCGATTATACGGCTGTTTATATATTCCCATAGCGCTTGGTATAAGAAAATATACGTTTCTTCTACAACTTGCCGTGTTTCTTAACCGATTGAAGTGAAATTTAGTATGCAAGTTTATATTGGCCCAAAAATAGCGTGTACCGAATTTCAATATTATAACGTATCTCGTTCCGATTATACGGCTGTTTATATATTCCCATAGCGCTTGGTATAAGAAAATATACGTTTCTTCTACAACTTGCCGTGTTTCTTAACCGATTGAAGTGAAATTTAGTATGCAAGTTTATATTGGCCCAAAAATAGCATGTACCGAATTTCAATATTATAACGTATCTCGTTCCGATTATACGGCTGTTTATATATTCCCATAGCGCTTGGTATAAGAAAATATACGTTTCTTCTACAACTTGCCGTGTTTCTTAACCGATTGAAGTGAAATTTAGTATGCAAGTTTATATTGGCCCAAAAATAGCGTGTACCGAATTTCAATATTATAACATATCGCGTTCCGATTATACGGCTGTTTATGTATTCCCGTAGTGCTTGGTATTAGAAAATATACATTTCTTCTACAACTTGCCGTGTTTCTTAACCGATTGAAGTAAAATTTAGTATGCAAGTTTATATTGGCCCACAAATAGCGTGTACCAAATTTCAATATTATAACGTATCTCGTTCCGATTATACGGCTGTTTATATATTCCCATAGCGCTTGGTATAAGAAAATATACGTTTCTTCTACAACTTGCCGTGTTTCTTAACCGATTGAAGTGAAATTTAGTATGCAAGTTTATATTGGCCCAAAAATAGCGCGTACCGAATTTCAATATTATAACGTATCTCGTTTCGATTATACGGCTGTTTATGTATTCCCGTAGTGCTTGGTATAAGAAATTATACGTTTATTCTACAACTTGCCGTGTTTCTTAACCGATTGAAGTTAAATTTAGTATGCAAGTTTATATTGGCCCACAAATTGCGTGTACCAAATTTCAATATTATAACGTATCTCGTTCCGATTATACGGCTGTTTATGTATTCCCGTAGTGCTTGGTATAAGAAAATATACGTTTCTTCTACAACTTGCCGTGTTTCTGAACCGATTGTAGTGAAATTTAGTATGCAAGTTTATATTGGCCCACAAATAGCGTGTACCGAATTTCAATATTATAACGTGACTCGTTGCGATTATACGGCTATTCATGTATTCCCGTAGTGCTTGGTATGAGAAAATAAACGTTTATTCTACAACTTGCCGTATTTCTTAACCGATTGAAGTGAAATTTAGTATGCAAGTTTATATTGGCCCAAAAATAGCGTGTACCGAATTTCAATATTATAACGTATCTCGTTCCGATTATACGGCTGTTTATATATTCCCATAGCGCTTGGTATAAGAAAATATATGTTTCGTCTACAACTTGCCGTGTTTCTTAATCGATTGAAATGAAATTTAGTATGCAAGTTTATATTGGCCCAAGAATAGCGTGTACCGAATTTCAATATTATAACGTATCTCGTTCCGATTATACGGCTGTTTATATATTCCCATAGCGCTTGGTATAAGAAAATATACGTTTCTTCTACAACTTGCCGTGTTTCTTAACCGATTGAAGTGAAATTTAGTATGCAAGTTTATATTGGCCCAAAAATAGCGTGTACCGAATTTCAATATTATAACGTATCTCGTTCCGATTATACGGCTGTTTATATATTCCCATAGCGCTTGGTATAAGAAAATATACGTTTCTTCTACAACTTGCCGTGTTTCTTAACCGATTGAAGTGAAACTTAGTATGCAAGTTTATATTGGCCCAAAAATAGCGTGTACCGAATTTCAATATTATAACGTATCTCGTTCCGATTATACGGCTGTTTATGTATTCCCGTAGTGCTTGGTATGAGAAAATAAACCTTTATTTTTCAACTTGCCGTGTTTCTTAACCGATTGAAGTGAAATTTAGTATGCAAGTTTATATTGGCCCACAAATTGCGTGTACCAAATTTCAATATTATAACGTATCTCGTTCCGATTATACGGCTGTTTATGTATTCCCGTAGTGCTTGGTATAAGAAAATATACGTTTCTTCTACAACTTGCCGTGTTTCTGAACCGATTGTAGTGAAATTTAGTATGCAAGTTTATATTGGCCCACAAATAGCGTGTACCGAATTTCAATATTATAACGTATCTCGTTCCGATTATACGGCTGTTTATGTATTCCCGTAGTGCTTGGTATAAGAAAATATACGTTTCTTCTACAACTTGCCGTGTTTCTGAACCAATTGTAGTGAAATTTAGTATGCAAGTTTATATTGGCCCACAAATAGCGTGTACCGAATTTCAATATTATAACGTAACTCGTTGCGATTATACGGCTATTCATGTATTTCCGTAGTGCTTGGTATGATAAAATAAACGTTTATTCTACAACTTGCCGTGTTTCTTAACCGATTGAAGTGAAATTTAGTATGCAAGTTTATATTGGCCCACAAATAGCGTGTACCGAATTTCAATATTATAACGTATCTCGTTCCGATTATACGGCTGTTTATATATTCCCATAGCGCTTGGTATAAGAAAATATACGTTTCTTCTACAACTTGCCGTGTTTCTTAACCGATTGAAGTGAAATTTAGTATGCAAGTTTATATTGGCCCAAAAATAGCGTGTACCGAATTTCAATATTATAACATATCGCGTTCCGATTATACGGCTGTTTATGTATTCCCGTAGTGCTTGATATGAGAAAATAAACCTTTATTTTTCAACTTGCCGTGTTTCTTAACCGATTGAAGTGAAATTTAGTATGCAAGTTTATATTGGCCCATAAATAGCGTGTACCGAATTTCAATATTATAACGTATCTCGTTCCGATTATACGGCTGTTTATATATTCCCATAGCGCTTGGTATAAGAAAATATACGTTTCTTCTACAACTTGCCGTGTTTCTTAACCGATTGAAGTGAAATTTAGTATGCAAGTTTATATTGGCCCACAAATAGCGTGTACCGAATTTCAATATTATAACGTATCTCGTTCCGATTATACGGCTGTTTATATATTCCCATAGCGCTTGGTATAAGAAAATATACGTTTCTTCTACAACTTGCCGTGTTTCTTAACCGATTGAAGTGAAATTTAGTATGCAAGTTTATATTGGCCCAAAAATAGCGTGTACCGAATTTCAATAATATAACTTATCTCGTTTCGATTATACGGCTGTTTATGTATTCCCGTAGTGCTTGGTATAAGAAATTATACGTTTCTTCTACAACTTGCCGTGTTTCTTAACCGATTGAAGTTAAATTTAGTATGCAAGTTTATATTGGCCCACAAATTGCGTGTACCAAATTTCAATATTATAACGTATCTCGTTCCGATTATACGGCTGTTTATGTATTCCCGTAGTGCTTGGTATAAGAAAATATACGTTTCTTCTACAACTTGCCGTGTTTCTGAACCGATTGTAGTGAAATTTAGTATGCAAGTTTATATTGGCCCACAAATAGCGTGTACCGAATTTCAATATTATAACGTGACTCGTTGCGATTATACGGCTATTCATGTATTCCCGTAGTGCTTGGTATGAGAAAATAAACGTTTCTTCTACAACTTGCCGTGTTTCTTAACCGATTGAAGTGAAATTTAGTATGCAAGTTTATGTTGGCCCAAAAATAGCGTGTACCGAATTTCAATATTATAACGTATCTCGTTCCGAATATACGGCTGTTTATGTATTCCCGTAGTGCTTGGTATGAGAAAATAAACCTTTATTTTTCAACTTGCCGTGTTTCTTAACCGATTGAAGTGAAATTTAGTATGCAAGTTTATATTGGCCCATAAATAGCGTGTACCGAATTTCAATATTATAACGTATCTCGTTCCGATTATACGGCTGTTTATATATTCCCATAGCGCTTGGTATAAGAAAATATACGTTTCTTCTACAACTTGCCGTGTTTCTTAACCGATTAAAGTGAAATTTAGTATGCAAGTTTATATTGGCCCAAAAATAGCATGTACCGAATTTCAATATTATAACGTATCTCGTTCCGATTATACGGCTGTTTATATATTCCCATAGCGCTTGGTATAAGAAAATATACGTTTCTTCTACAACTTGCCGTGTTTCTTAACCGATTGAAGTGAAATTTAGTATGCAAGTTTATATTGGCCCAAAAATAGCGTGTACCGAATTTCAATATTATAACGTATCTCGTTCCGATTATACGGCTGTTTATATATTCCCATAGCGCTTGGTATAAGAAAATATACGTTTCTTCTACAACTTGCCGTGTTTCTTAACCGATTGAAGTGAAATTTAGTATGCAAGTTTATATTGGCCCAAAAATAGCATGTACCGAATTTCAATATTATAACGTATCTCGTTCCGATTATACGGCTGTTTATATATTCCCATAGCGCTTGGTATAAGAAAATATACGTTTCTTCTACAACTTGCCGTGTTTCTTAACCGATTGAAGTGAAATTTAGTATGCAAGTTTATATTGGCCCACAAATAGCGTGTACCGAATTTCAATATTATAACATATCTCGTTCCGATTATACGGCTGTTTATATATTCCCATAGCGCTTGGTATAAGAAAATATACGTTTCTTCTACAACTTGCCGTGTTTCTTAACCGATTGAAGTGAAATTTAGTATGCAAGTTTATATTGGCCCAAAAATAGCGTGTACCGAATTTCAATATTATAACGTATCTCGTTCCGATTATACGGCTGTTTATGTATTCCCGTAGTGCTTGGTATGAGAAAATAAACCTTTATTCTTCAACTTGCCGTGTTTCTTAACCGATTGAAGTGAAATTTAGTATGCAAGTTTATATTGGCCCATAAATAGCGTCTACAGAATTTCAATATTATAACGTATCTCGTTCCGATTATACGGCTGTTTATATATTCCCATAGCGCTTGGTATAAGAAAATATACGTTTCTTTTACAACTTGCCGTGTTTCTTAACCGATTGAAGTAAAATTTAGTATGCAAGTTTATATTGGCCCACAAATAGCGTGTACCCAATTTCAATATTATAACGTATCTCGTTCCGATTATACGGCTGTTTATATATTCCCATAGCGCTTGGTATAAGAAAATATACGTTTCTTCTACAACTTGCCGTGTTTCTTAACCGATTAAAGTGAAATTTAGTATGCAAGTTTATATTGGCCCAAAAATAGCATGTACCGAATTTCAATATTATAACGTATCTCGTCCCGATTATACGGCTGTTTATATATTCCCATAGCGCTTGGTATAAGAAAATATACGTTTCTTCTACAACTTGCCGTGTTTCTTAACCGATTAAAGTGAAATTTAGTATGCAAGTTTATATTGGCCCAAAAATAGCGTGTACCGAATTTCAATATTATAACGTATCTCGTTCCGATTATACGGCTGTTTATATATTCCCATAGCGCTTGGTATAAGAAAATATACGTTTCTTCTACAACTTGTAACGGAGGCCAGAAGGTGACAGACGACCTTCCGCTAGCATAAACTGAACTTTCTTTATCCTGCTTGCCAAATGAACACGTGGCCATATTAATCCCGAGCTCAGGCGGTAGAGGTAACTTTAGTCGTGGGGGTGTGTTCATCGATTACGCAAGCAAGTGATTGGCCACAAAAAAAAATTAAAAAAAATTGATACGTTCCATCGCCGACACACCAATCCACCTTGCAATCTACATCAAACTTCAGACACTTAGCAACTCATCTTCCGGAAATAAAATTCACGCATTACGGTTAACAAAATGAATTGACATTATTTTTTTATTATAAGAACTTTAAACAAAATTACACTCAAGTCCTAACACCATTCTTTACCTGACGACTCGCTGAGGCGATCCGTTGAAAGCGCTTCCAGGGAACAACCTGAACTAGTAATCCGCGTATATCTCTAAAACAGAATGTACTATAAAAAAACAAAAGAAAAATGTTAGAGACTTGATTATACTCGTAAATGGAGCAAAATTTGAATCAATTTCAAAAATTTAATTTGAATTGAATAACTCGTAAATATGTTAATAAATATAAAAATAATAAAAATAAAATATATATATATATATATGTATAAGATTATTTCCTTTTTTCCGTAACCACCCTGTTGCGATACAACACCGTAGTTCCGCAGCATACAAGATGATATCCGCCTACCAAATTGTTGAACTTGAGCACTCAGGAACCTCCGAAACGCGGCCGGACCTCTGCTACCACCAAATTACTCCTGATCTGGTTTTTTATGTTTTAAATCTTTATTGGATTTATCTTTCAGCACGATTGTGTCCAACTGCACAATCAATCTTCGTGTTGCGGTTTTCAGCCGAGTTAAATTTCCTTCTTTATTTATACAAATTGTTTCACTTTATTGTTGTCTAGTTTTAAATCACAATTTCTTTTTTTAAACACAATTCACTAACAATATGTGTAAACTATTTATCAATTATGACTTGATAAAGATTATAGTTTATAATTACAATAATTTTATTAAAGTAATAATTATAATGTTGATAACAAAATTGGATCTTTGTAGATTGCGTTTCTATTTACTCTTCAATTTCGGCGTTTATTAATTTTTTTTTTCTTTTTATTTAATTGAAGTTGTCCAAAAATGGTCGACTGCAATTCCACATTTTATTTTTTTTTCTTCTTTGATTTGGATTTTGTTTTTGTCTTATCCCGTATCAAATGCTATAACCGACTGACCAACTAAATAAAATAATTTATTTGCTCAATGAAGAGGGGAATACAAACGACAACAAACAAAAATCAAAAACGAAATATCTAATTTGATGTTAAGTCACATAATGAAACGTACAGTGGGTACACCAAGTATTCCATGGGACAAGTAACATGCTTATGCCGGATGTTACATTCGTGGGAACGTACCCATCGACCACTGAGGTCTCATAAGCCGGGCCTATATTATGATGATAAACTTAATAAACTTATGTATATGGGATTATTAGTGTTTTTGTCAGGTTCGTATATCCTTGGCATGATAAATTCCGATATTTTTGCCATCTGGACGGCACAGCTCATATGCGACATTTCCGATCTTGCGTAATACTTTAGCTTCCAAAAATTTTGGTGCTAATTTTGCTGAATATTTCTTGGAAGCGTCACTTTGAGAAAAGTTTCGGACTAGCACTGCTTGACCCTCAGATATTTCACGATTTCGGCTCCTCAGGTTGTATACCTGTGCACTTCGCTTTTGTGCCTCCTCGAGTTTTGACAAAACTCTTTGCTGACACAAACTCAGACGATTCTGTTTGGAGTCAACGCTAAATTCTCCGTGAGATACCAAATTTAAGTCACGCAACAATTGGTAATCGTTCCCATGAGATATCAAGTGTTGCCCAAACATCAAGAAGTGCGGAGAGTATTGGGTAGACTCATGTTTTACATTACGTAACGCTGATACAATTTCGTGTAGGTGACTGTCCCATGTCCGATGATCTTCTTTGATATATGCGCGTATGGCACAAAGTATTGAACGATTTACCCGCTCTGATGCGTTACACTGGGGGGAATATTTTGGTGTCAGAATATGGTTCACGCCATATCTGTTTAACAGACCTTTTAAGCATAACGCGTTGAATTGCGTAGCATTATCGGAAGTTATGGACTCAGGAACAGAGAAAACGGTAAATATTTCTTCTTCAAGAAACTTACATACATCTGTTGCGAGTGCACTTCTTAACGCTTTCACAAAAATGTACTTGGTGTACAGATCTAAAACGATCAGCAGGTAGGCATGTCCGTTTTTTGTCCTTGGGTATGGCCCTAAAAAGTCCATATACAGTCGTTGCATTGGCCGTACAGCAAGGATTTGCTGTCCCATTGGTGGTTGTAGAGCTCGATTCGGAGCCTTGGTTTGCTTACACACCTTACAATTCCGCACATAGTTCTGAACCTGAGTAGCCATTCCCGGCCAAAAATAAAGTCTTTGCAATCTTTCCAGCGTTTTAGCGCTTCCGAGGTGCGAGGATGACGGAGGATCGTGAGCTAAAAAGATAAGATCATTAGTCAAAGGACGAGGTATATAAAGTTTCCATACAGGAACATCAGTGAGCATATTGTCAGAGCGATTCGAGGGATTCGCGTAAATTTTGTTATTTGACACTCGAAGATTGACATACTGCTCCGGGGAGTTTTCCACGGCGGTGACCAACTGCAAATAGTCAGCATCCTGAAATTTTGGATCATCGAGATCGACATGCAAAATCGGGCCCTCCGAAGGTGATCGTATACTGTCCACGAAAGCTCTTGATAACGCATCTGGAACAATATTCTGGGTACCTTTGCGATGTTGGATGTCGAATTTGAAGGCTTGTAATTTTAGAGACCATCTAGCGAGTCTTCCAGAAAGATCTTTTTGGCCCATAAGCCATTTAAGACTCGCATGGTCGGTGATGATGGTAAACGGGTACCCCTCGACATATGCCCGAAACTTTTTTACGCTGAGCACAGCGGCCAGACACTCCAGTTCGGTTATGGAGTAGTTCCGCTGTGCTGCGTTAAGCTTCTGTGACATATATGCGATAGGGTGCTCGCCACCATCATCCCGAATCTGAAAGAGCACGCTTCCAATGCCAGTGGTACTTGCATCGCATTGGATGTAGAAAGGCTGGTCAAAGTTCGGGTGCGTTAGAACTGGAGCTGTAGTTAGAGCAAGCTTCAAATTTTCAAAGGCTTCTTGGCTTTTCTCGTTCCAAAGAAATTTTTTACCTTTTCTCAGCAAATCAGATATCGGAGCTGCCAAAGTGGCATATGAAGGGATGAACCTCCGATACCAACCGGACAATCCTAAGAATTGCCGAACCTTTTTCACTGTGTTTGGAACCGGAAAATCCATAATGGCTTTTACTTTATCTGGGTTTACTCGAAGACAACCGTCGCCAACCACGTACCCTAGATAACGTATCTCCTTCAACAGGAACTTACTCTTTTCTAAGTTCACAGTTAACACGGCTTTTTGAAGAAGAGAGGCTACTTGATGAAGCAAGTTGATATGTTCATCAAAATGTCCAGACGTAATGAGAAGGTCGTCCAAATAAACAAACACCTGCTCATGGAGCTGGTGTGGTATCACCCGGTGCATTAGCCTACACATCGTTTGCGGCGCGTTACAAAGCCCGAACGGCATGACCGAAAACTGGTATAAAGGACGACCAGGAACCGTAAACGCCGTCTTATCGCGGGACTCCAGGGCCAGCGGGATCTGCTAAAAGACATCTTTCAAGTCGATGCTCGAGATGAACCTGGTTCGATCCAACCGACTCAAGAGCCCCTCGATGATAGGCAGCGGGTGGGCGTCCCGGATCGTCACTTCATTCAGTCTACGGGCATCTAGGCACATTCGGACTTTTCCATTTGACTTTCGGACTAATGTCACCGGGGAACTCCATGCGCTAGTGGATTCCTCAATAACGCCGAGGGCTAACATTCTGTCCAACTCTTCGTAAAGAGATATCTGTACAGCAGGAGATACAGGGTAATGCCGTTGTTTCACCGGTGCTGCATTTCCAACATCTATGTGATGGGACAATAAATGTGTGCGACCAAGACCAAGCTCTTCAAAAGACGGAAACCTCTTAATTGCCCCAGATAGCATTTCTGATTGTTCAAAAGTAAGGTCATGTTTCAAGCAATTATCAGCCTTTACTTTAAGATCATCCCCATCTGCTAACTCAGAAATTGACATTGGTGTAATTTGGATGTTGAAAGCTTTCCAAAAGTCTATTCCCAAGTAGAGCTTTTGTTGAAGAGTAGGAACAATATGAATTCTCGTCAATTTTTCAAAGTTATTGTATTTTACCAAAGCATAGATATGACCAACAACTCTCTCTGATTTACCAGATGCTGTGTTAACAGTCGCAGGCATATAATGAACCTTATACCTTGGATCCTTTAGAAACATTTCACTTCCAGACCCTAACGCCGTAATTGTGGCACCACTATCAAGTAACCCACAATAAGGTTTCCCATCAATTGTTATGTTGGCGTACGGTCGTGGATTCACCGTGTCATTAGAAAGACTGGAAAAACATGTTTCCGAGATAATTTTGCGTAAAATGGTTTTATTTTGCCAATACAGGCGTGAACGATTTCGACATTTCATACTAAAGGTTTGAGGGGTCTGATCTGAACAATGAAAAACTGTTGATTCACAATTTGAATCGATAAGTGGACCAGTCAGGTGGGTATTAAATAAAGCAGGGTAAGATACGTTCTTGTTTGGGTCTATTTTTTCAACAGGCCTAGAGGGCGCGAGTTTAGCTCGGGATCGGTATTCGAAGCTTGGTCCTCCGTGTTGGTTCTGGGAGTCATCGAACCACGAGGCGTCGTATTCCCAGGGCTTCGATACCTCGACGATTTGTTTCCCGAACACTTGAAACAGTTACGCATAAATATCCCTGACCTACCGCATCCAAAACAAAATCTATGGGTAATATCCAGACCACAATATTTATAGGTATGCCCTATATCCGCGCAATTCCAACATACGAGCAAATTATTTTCTTGAGAATTGCGAGAAATGTTAGTCACTGGTTGAAAAGAACCTCTAACATTTGACCGTTGCTTATTATCCAATTGTATAGCGTTTATACTGACGTTTGTGTCCGAACCGGAGAAACCGCTTGGTGATGACGGATAAGCATTGTCACACGTAAATTCGTGAATGGTTCTGCGGGAGCACATTGCTTCGGCATCATATCCAGTCCGTTTCCACGTATCTTCTATTGCCAGACATCTACGTACTAGTTCTGGAATTGAATCAATAGTTCTATCAGCCAGTGCCACTTGCAAACCAATCCTCATGTTTCGACGCAAAAGGTGTAATATTTCCGAATCATCGAGTGGATGACGGAATTGTAACGACATTGCTAAAATATCATTATAAAAATCACGAAAGGATTCTTTTACTCGCTGTTTCCTGGATTCTATAGATCGTTTGATATCATGATCAGATTTCCGATCTTGAAATCGTTCCAAGAAATCGCGTTCCAGTTGATGCCACTTTAGGTTAGGGTTTCTTTCGATATGGCACCAGTACCAATTGGATGCTGCACCAGTTAACAGGACTCCAATTTCATCTACCAATTCCACTGGTGAAACTTCATAAGTCATAGCGTAATGTTTGACGCGAAATAGAAAACGTTCTACTGACAAATCCTCTGGCGCTCCGCTAAAGGAAACTTTCCACTGGCTTAGGTGGTTAGCCTTAGATGGCAGGGGTTTGACCGGTTGAGCCTTCGAACGACCAGCTTTAGATGTCACAGTAGCAGAAGAGTGAGCCAAGTTTCCCCTAATACTTGGTTCATCATCGTCATGTCGTGCGTATAATTGTTGACGGAAGGATTCGGTCTTTAGTTGCTGCTGGTTGTTCGGATAGTTTCTGTTCGGATTCCTCCTCTGAGGTGGATAGTTGCTCTTGGTCTCCTCTTTTGGATTCCTTAATTTTATTTATGCTATCCTCCAGATTATCTTTCCCTTGCATCCATCCTTGTACTACGGATAAAATCAATGAACTGGTAACAAGAAGGTCTCGACATTGTTGTTTGTAAGTCCTGGTACTGTATAGTAATCTCTCCAGTCGTCCGTTGACATGCAACATTCGTACTTCAGCCTTACGGAGGACGTTTTGATTCGGTAACTCGTTAGTATCAACATTAGCAATCCATTCTGAATGTTCGTCTATTTTAATACTACACTTCTTCAATTCACGAATTGGACTTTGACGTGCACTTTGGTGAGCCCGGTATGGTTTCAAACATAAATTTACTTGCTCATTTGCAAATGCTTCCTTTAAAGAGTTTAATTTTGTTAACGACTTCCCAGTAATACCCCACGTCAGACATTCAACGTCGAATTCGTCTGGATTTAGAAGGTCGGCGTCCATTATGAATAAATATAAAAAAATTGGTTACTAAAATTTAACGTAATTATAATATGTTATTGGATGAAAAGAGAAAAAAATCAGCGAAGCTTAGAGCCTGGTCGAAATGCAGTATTCGCTAGAGGTTATTCTTTTGAAAAGAAACAGTATAACAGAATTCGAATTAACCTTTTGATACTAAATAATTCAAAATAAATATAATAATAATTAAATACTTAAATTCACAGACTGACAAAACACAAAACACTTAAGAATATAATTTTTTTTTTTATATGGATTAAATAAATATTAACGACAAATAATGAATATTAATAAAACTAATAAATTAACCAACACCAATATTCAGTATACGTATTACTCAATTAAATATTAGAAATTTGAATGTAAATATGGTTTGCTGTAGATTGCGAAGCTTGACAAGTGTGCGGCGAACTATGTTGTAAATGGAATGAATTAAATACGAATTTTTACTTGTTTAGTAACTTGTCGATCAACAAAATACTTGGACGATCAAATGTAACAAAGTAAAAATATAAAGGCACTGAGAAAATCATCACTAAACTCCATAAGGTCTCTAAAAGTAGGAAATCAACATTTCTTTCAATGTCACAACATATCAACACATAAGTGGAATGCTGGTTGAAAAGAAATAGAACCCTACATTCAAACCATCTAAAGTCGCGAATACATTTCCAGTACTGAAAAAAAAAAAAATAAAATAAAAAAAATGAAAATATTAGAACTTGAAATTAACGTAAAGCATCCAGATCCGTGAACAATTTTGGTATCAACGACAAAATTCATGAATATCATCAAGCACACGGCGAAAACATTCAAGCACTTGATCGGAACACCAACAAGCACGATTAATCTTGACCTCTTCACTCAACAAGTTCTTTTAATACCGGTTGTTTGGGCGCCATTATGTAACGGAGGCCAGAAGGTGACAGACGACCTTCCGCTAGCATAAACTGAACTTTCTTTATCCTGCTTGCCAAATGAACACGTGGCCATATTAATCCCGAGCTCAGGCGGTAGAGGTAACTTTAGTCGTGGGGGTGTGTTCATCGATTACGCAAGCAAGTGATTGGCCACAAAAAAAAATTAAAAAAAATTGATACGTTCCATCGCCGACACACCAATCCACCTTGCAATCTACATCAAACTTCAGACACTTAGCAACTCATCTTCCGGAAATAAAATTCACGCATTACGGTTAACAAAATGAATTGACATTATTTTTTTATTATAAGAACTTTAAACAAAATTACACTCAAGTCCTAACACCATTCTTTACCTGACGACTCGCTGAGGCGATCCGTTGAAAGCGCTTCCAGGGAACAACCTGAACTAGTAATCCGCGTATATCTCTAAAACAGAATGTACTATAAAAAAACAAAAGAAAAATGTTAGAGACTTGATTATACTCGTAAATGGAGCAAAATTTGAATCAATTTCAAAAATTTAATTTGAATTGAATAACTCGTAAATATGTTAATAAATATAAAAATAATAAAAATAAAATATATATATATATATATATATGTATAAGATTATTTCCTTTTTTCCGTAACCACCCTGTTGCGATACAACACCGTAGTTCCGCAGCATACAAGATGATATCCGCCTACCAAATTGTTGAACTTGAGCACTCAGGAACCTCCGAAACGCGGCCGGACCTCTGCTACCACCAAATTACTCCTGATCTGGTTTTTTATGTTTTAAATCTTTATTGGATTTATCTTTCAGCACGATTGTGTCCAACTGCACAATCAATCTTCGTGTTGCGGTTTTCAGCCGAGTTAAATTTCCTTCTTTATTTATACAAATTGTTTCACTTTATTGTTGTCTAGTTTTAAATCACAATTTCTTTTTTTAAACACAATTCACTAACAATATGTGTAAACTATTTATCAATTATGACTTGATAAAGATTATAGTTTATAATTACAATAATTTTATTAAAGTAATAATTATAGTGTTGATAACAAAATTGGATCTTTGTAGATTGCGTTTCTATTTACTCTTCAATTTCGGCGTTTATTAATTTTTTTTTTTCTTTTTATTTAATTGAAGTTGTCCAAAAATGGTCGACTGCAATTCCACATTTTATTTTTTTTTCTTCTTTGATTTGGATTTTGTTTTTGTCTTATCCCGTATCAAATGCTATAACCGACTGACCAACTAAATAAAATAATTTATTTGCTCAATGAAGAGGGGAATACAAACGACAACAAACAAAAATCAAAAACGAAATATCTAATTTGATGTTAAGTCACATAATGAAACGTACAGTGGGTACACCAAGTATTCCATGGGACAAGTAACATGCTTATGCCGGATGTTACAAACTTGCCGTGTTTCTTAACCGATTGTAGTGAAATTTAGTATGCAAGTTTATATTGGCCTAAAAATAGCGTGTACCGAATTTCAATATTATAACGTATCTCGTTCCGATTATACGGCTGTTTATATATTCCCATAGCGCTTGGTATAAGAAAATATACGTTTCTTCTACAACTTGCCGTGTTTCTTAACCGATTGAAGTGAAATTTAGTATGCAAGTTTATATTGGCCCAAAAATAGCGTGTACCGAATTTCAATATTATAACGTATCTCGTTCCGATTTTTCGGCTGTTTATGTATTCCCGTAGTGCTTGGTATGAGAAAATAAACGTTTCTTCTACAACTTGCCGTGTTTCTTAACCGATTGAAGTGAAATTTAGTATGCAAGTTTATATTGGCCCACAAATAGCGTGTACCGAATTTCAATAATATAACGTATCTCGTTCCGATTATACGGCTGTTTATATATTCCCGTAGTGCCTGGTATAAGAAAATATACGTTTCTTCTACAACTTGCCGTGTTTCTTAACCGATTGTAGTGAAATTTAGTATGCAAGTTTATATTGGTCCAAAAATAGCGTGAACCAAATTTCAATATTATAACGTATCTCGTTCCGATTATACGGCTGTTTATGTATTCCCGTAGTGCTTGGTATAAGAAAATATACGTTTCTTCTACAACTTGCCGTGTTTCTTAACCGATTAAAGTGAAATTTAGTATGAAAGTTTATATTGGCCCACAAATAGCGTGTACCGAATTTCAATATTATAACGTATCTCGTTCCGATTATACGGCTGTTTATATATTCCCATAGCGCTTGGTATAAGAAAATATACGTTTCTTCTACAACTTGCCGTGTTTCTTAACCGATTGTAGTGAAATTTAGTATGCAAGTTTATATTGGCCCACAAATAGCGTGTACCGAATTTCAATATTATAACGTATCTCGTTCCGATTATACGGCTGTTTATATATTCCCATAGCGCTTGGTATAAGAAAATATACGTTTCTTCTACAACTTGGCGTGTTTCCTAATCGATTGAAATGAAATTTAGTATGCAAGTTTATATTGGCCCAAAAATAGCGTGTACCGAATTTCAATATTATAACGTATCTCGTTCCGATTATACGGCTGTTTATATATTCCCATAGCGCTTGGTATAAGAAAATATATTTTTCTTCTACAACTTGCCGTGTTTCTTAACCGATTGAAGTGAAATTTAGTATGCAAGTTTATATTGGCCCAAAAATAGCGTGTACCGAATTTCAATATTATAACGTATCTCGTTCCGATTATACGGCTGTTTATATATTCCCATAGCGCTTGGTATAAGAAAATATACGTTTCTTCTACAACTTGCCGTGTTTCTTAACCGATTGAAGTGAAATTTAGTATGCAAGTTTATATTGGCCCAAAAATAGCGTGTACCGAATTTCAATATTATAACATATCTCGTTCCGATTATACGGCTGTTTATATATTCCCATAGCGCTTGGAAAAGAAAATATACGTTTCTTCTACAACTTGCCGTGTTTCTTAACCGATTGAAGTGAAATTTAGTATGCAAGTTTATATTGGCCCAAAAATAGCGTGTACCGAATTTCAATATTATAACGTATCTCGTTCCGATTATACGGCTGTTTATATATTCCCATAGCGCTTGGTATAAGAAAATATACGTTTCTTCTACAACTTGCCGTGTTTTTTAACCGATTGAAGTGAAATTTAGTATGCAAGTTTATATTGGCCCACAAATAGCGTGTACCAAATTTCAATATTATAACGTATCTCGTTCCGATTATACGGCTGTTTATGTATTCCCGTAGTGCTTGGTATAAGAAAATATACGTTTCTTCTACAACTTGCCGTGTTTCTTAACCGATTTAAGTGAAATTTAGTATGCAAGTTTATATTGGCCCAAAAATAGCATGTACCGAATTTCAATATTATAACGTATCTCGTTCCGATTATACGGCTGTTTATATATTCCCATAGCGCTTGGTATAAGAAAATATACGTTTCTTCTACAACTTGCCGTGTTTCTTAACCGATTGAAGTGAAATTTAGTATGCAAGTTTATATTGGCCCAAAAATAGCGTGTACCGAATTTCAATATTATAACGTATCTCGTTTCGATTATACGGCTGTTTATGTATTCCCGTAGTGCTTGGTATAAGAAATTATACGTTTATTCTACAACTTGCCATGTTTCTTAACCGATTGAAGTTAAATT